>JARVGV010000192.1:3759697-3773655 GCA_031762435.1 Hypsolebias longignatus | reverse complement strand
AGCTCCATTCTGACTTACCGTCGAAAAGTAAAGAGTCGCTAATGTTTCTACCAAGTGAACGGCGTTTAGCTGAGATCGTCCGTAAAGCGTGTCATTCTGGCTGACATAACTCATCTCCCCAAGATAACTCCCTTCATCTTCCTTCCTTCTTTGTCTTAAAATCTCTCCTCGCCAGTAACTTTAAGTTAAAAGTGCCTTCAGTTAAGTTATTTACCATCTCATGACTTAATCTGTTGTTCCTGAAATGCTCGTCAGTTTGAGAAATTACGGATGCGTAATTTTCATCTGTTGATGTTATTTTATAGGAAATGAATCACAGCCAATCAATGTGTACATGTTATGATGTTAATTTGATGATCTGTTAAATAAATGACCTCATTTGCTTGATGGGTCAAATGTAATTAATGTATCATGTCACTATATATTCTCATTTAGATCACACAAGAAATGTGTTTTAATCCAAAAAGAAGGAACCCATTTATAAATCAATGATTATTATTCAGGAACTCAAAGGAGTCACTTATAGTTATTGAAAGGTGTAACAGGTATTCTTGCTTTTACTCTTACACCCCAAAGGATGGGGGCACGGACCAAGGGCAGCCCTGTGTACAGATGAATGGTTCTGTTATGAAGGTGTTTCCACAACTTAGTTACCACTAGGTAGTATGAGGCTCGTGGTGGGACAACTTCCGTCGGCAGATAGGGCGTAGAATTCAGAGCCGAGGTCCAGATGATCTTGCAGGTGTGTTCTGTCTCCATGCACACAGCTGCAGATACTTGTGGTAGACTATGTGACTCATCTGAGACAAGAATGCCATTCACCACAGCCGTGGCCACCAAGTTAGAATGACAGCGTTGGCACCACCAAAACGAACCAACAGCCCAGAGATATTTGGTTTCAACCTACAAATGATGACAGAAACAGCAGGTCACTTTGGGTTCCTGTAACAACAAGAAGGGGTAAACAGATCTGACACTATGGCAAACTCTGAATATTTTTTTTTCGTATAACCAATTTTTTTTTTCTCTCGGGTTCCATTGCTTTTCAGAGTTCCCCAACCGTTACTGGGCCTATACAGGCAGTCAGCCGACATTGAGGATCTCATCGAGCGATGTGACCCTGAGTTAAATAAATCTTAGATTAATATGATTAATAATAATGTTAGCTGGGAGGGATTCAAGCAGTGTTGGTTATAATGAGTTAAGTTTTGTATCTTCGGAAGGTCAGAGGTTTTAATCCAAGGAGATTCCACGGCCTCCACTCACTTCCGGTGCAGCAGGGAGAGGTTCAGGACTGAGTTTGAAGATGGCAGCATAAGTCATCATCCAGACCACGATGGGTACTGTGGTGCAGAGACTGGTCCAGTATAGCCCGGAACAGACTTCCCAAACCAGACCCCATCCAATTAGGATAGCCATTTTCAGGGACCAACGGTGTCTATTCTGGGGTCGCAAGGATAGTGTTTGGTTCAGCAGATGTGCTATCACAGTGATGGCTATGGCACCTCCATTACTGCGTCACGATTCGTCCAGCTGTGTTTTCGCAGCTTGTGATGGGTATAGGCAAGGAGATGAGCGTGGCCGCACACTCAAGGGCCACCACAATGGAATCCACTAGCAGCCAAGCTAAGATCACCGCCTTTTGTCGAAGCATGGGCTTGACTCTTCCCAATAAGTAGGTAACAAATAAGTGTGGCATTATTTCAGCTCTCTTGAGTATTACATGGCTCACAATCATCCTGGCATAGGCCTGGAAGGCCACAGGAAATCACATTAATTGCCCCCTACCCCATGTAGCAGTAGCACATCCATGCAACCATTATAAAAAAAATTCTACCGTGCTCCACTTGAAGTAGGAAGGAAATTGTGGCCAGGAGGTCTGAGTGGGTACTGTGGTACTTTCTGCCCAATCATAGAGTGTACTCACATCTGCTGTGGAAGTACTTGCTGTCTGACATTCCATGTTGGATTTTGATGATGAGGGATTCTTGAGTTATGCTCTCTGCTGCTCTGGGGCAGATGTGAGACTGTTTCCTTGATGTTCTAGTTTTAAGCTGAGCCAGCACCCGGTTCTGGTGGGTGTGGCTTGTAGTTCCTCCCACATGGGCAGCACATGGCCTTGAGGCATTCTTGTAAGAGCACACGTCCTAATAAGTCAACAGCTATCACACCAACTAAGCTCGCCAAATAAGGCCAAATCTGAAGGAAAAGATCAACCATCCATCCTTCGACCATCTTTCCGCCTTCTTTGATCACTTCCCCAACTCCATGTATTACTTCTGTGACTTTACGGCCTACTGTGTAACTAACGGTCTCATACCACGCACAACTATGCTTATCTTCCCCCTTGCCACATTTTTTCCAGCTTTCCTATGGATACTGACAAGTGAGGTTAGGATAGATTTTGTTTGGGCCTACCCATTCGTAGCCATGTATCTCATCGCCAAAGCATAGACGTCATCTCATTGCATGTCCCTCGGCTAGAGCGATCATAGAATCTGAGACAAAGGGGATGATCACTCCTTGAATGTGCTTCCTGGTCTTTAGCTTGTGCCCTAAAATGACATTAGTGCAACTTGTACCATCAGGCACTGACCTTCTCCATGTTTTGCCATACTTTTTCCATACTACTTCTGCTGCATGAGTTATAAATTCTCCTACATGACTTTGACGATAGCTCTCCCACCCAGGTAACTCGTAACAGGGTCTATGGGCCAAGTTAATCGTGCACTGTTTGTTTTTCATTGCAGACCATATGCCATGGTCTTGGGCTCTCATATCTGCTGAGGCGATACAAAGCACTTGACCATATGTCCTGCTCTTTGGAGTAAACTGTGGCTAAGAACTGATATCTAATCCAACAATTAGAATAATGCTGTATGCAAGGGGCTACCCATTCTCTTATCTCTTCCTCTTGAAATAGGCTTGGTGCAATATCTTAACTGTCTGTGCTTTTCGCAATTCGGAACATTCGTAGCGTCACATAGACATGACAGCTACTTCGGTCTCCCACAGCCGGCATCTAGGGGATGCTCCGCTACTCTCTCACACTGAGTTATTGAGACTAAGGAAAATTTGTTCAGTTACGCTTTTGTCAATTTTGTTAAAATCACCTTTAGGTGCATCAATGAGCTCATTCGGTTTAGGCAGCCTTTGCACGTACATGTCAGAATAATATGGTCCCATCAGGCCCATGTAGGTCCTAGTATACCCCTCTACAAATCACCTTCAAAGCGGGGCAAACCAGGGACCACCAAGACACATGGCAGCGTCATATTTAACCAATCTTCGTGCCAGGCGTTAACGGGATGAAATACAGCCGCCCAACTCCAATAAAAATATAATTGATTAATTACTGGGGTTATTGGTAAATAATTTTGAGATTTGCACTCACCATACAGGTTCCAATAGCAGACTGGGAGCTTCTTTAATTTGTACTCTTTGCAATGATCTCCTATAATCTGTCCTATTAATTCTACAACCTCCCCTATCTTGTGCCCCTTGTTGATGGGTTCAGACACGTTGTTACGTTGAACATGAGGCCGCCTGTGATGCTTTCCTTCCGTAGCATTGGGTTTGAATACCTTTTTGTGCCTTACTGTGTGAATGGTTTTGACTCTGGTCAGGTTTTGAAATATTCCAGTTTAGTTTCTTCGGACAAGAAGAGGGATTGTATCACAGTCCAAATGGACGTTGCCCCAAAACTCCCAGCGAGGGAGAATCACTTGACAGCTGTCGTCTTTTGGTGGCGCTGGATAGATTACTGCATTATCCCAGTAGCCTTGGTGACCTAGCCCTGGTAGTGGTTGACGAGCTCTGTCACACTGCCACTCGGGTGGTTCTTTGTCTGGATTAATCCAGTTACATTTCGATGTTCTTTTAACATGTTTTTCTAAAATTGCTATCCAAACTGCAACTCCATCTTGCAGGAGTAACAGGTCAGTTATGGTCCACGCGGGCCTGCCCAGCCCGGTCAGGTTCTCAGCTTCAACTGCTGTCAGCATTTCAGGCATGTCATTCAACTTTTTTCTCCAGGCTTGATAGCCCGCTCGTCTTTATAATTAGGGCCCCACTTGACTTTAACCTGCCTCCCAAGCACCCTCAGATAGACCACATTAAAGATCCATGGTGTTCCCATTGGGTTGGGGTTATATGGTAACTCCCATGGGTGGCTTATCAGTATGAAGCCGGGAATATTTCTAGGATACGTCCAGGTGAGATCTGGTTTACGGAAGATGCTTACAAACGAGCTGTAATAATTCTTTGTTTTGTTTATGTAAATTAAACAATCTCTTCTGGGTCTGTCCAGTCTTACCAGCTCGCCCCTAACAATTAAGACTGGTTCGTATGGCCCAGTCCTAGATCGTTTAAGTAACAGGTTCTACACGTCCATGCGGTGTTGTTCTTTCAATCTTGGGTGGAAGTCTATTTCGCCCGGCCAACACACTGGGATGCGCCTTATTGTTGTTTTGTCCCAAGTCCAACATTCCTAGATGATTTCGGCTGATTTTACATGGTCTCTTCCTTTCCAGATATAACTAGGGCACCTTATAACATCTTTTAGTAATTTCCTACCTCTTCTTTTCCTGCAATGAGATCCGTTGATGGGTACAGCGCCCCTTTGGCCGGTCTTTACTTGTCCACTTTCTTGTCCGTGTGCTTCCATCTCCTCTGGAATGTCTTGCTGGCCCACGCTTTCAGCACACTTTGTCTTTTGTCAGTTTTACTTGGTTGAGACTTCTCTGCGTCGTCTTTACTGTCTTCGATTGGGTGAATCGTGGCTCCAACAGAGTACACTCCCATGTATGGTGCAATGATCATCTGCACAGAAACTCTAACCTGCTGGGTGTAGTCTGGCCTTATGGGAGTGTCCACCCATTGCGCAGCCGTTTTGGGAATCTGCAGCACTCCGTGCCTTTCCCAGGCTTCCGGGGTCACTAGATACTCAGTGATCTTTTGCTCGGATCTAGCCCCCTGTATAGCCCACGCTTCCAAGCTTGTGGTGTAGTAATACAAATTTGAATGCCTAGTTCCTGTCTCACAAGGGACTTCAGGCAGGTCTACCATTGGGAGATCTTGGTTCAAGATTACTTCTGCAATCAGTTGGGCCCACTTTGTTAACTCCCAGGGACCTTTCCAACCACCTTTTTGAGTTTCATCGTTCACTTCATCAGGCAGTTGGTTCATCTTGTCACCATCTGTCCCCGATGGGTCCCAGAACACCCTAAAGACCAGCGGAAACTAATAAGTGCTGAGAGGTGCGTTTCTCACTCTTCCCATCAAGGGGTTATAGGGCCAAGATTGTTGCACTGTTTGCTCGATCAGGTCTCGGGAGTTCCAACATTTCCCTTGTTGTTTAGTTTTTCCCCCCTCACTTAATCCACCTTTCTCTGGATATAAAGGTGGGGCCGAAGGTGTTGCGTTCGGCCCCTGATCATACTGCTGTATCTTTGGGGCTTCTTTTGGGGTTTCAGACTTCCTTTCGTCCATTTGGGCTTTAAAGGATTTGAGGGGTCGTAGTATCTTCTTACTTGCCAACCCATTGCCCTCTCTGAGTGCAGCAGCCGACGATCTTGCATTTCTGTCTCGCAGCACCCGCAGTATTTCATGACGGTTCTGTCCCATTCACAAGTACAGTCTTTTGGGCCTTTGCCACTCAAATCCCATTGTGTGATGATAGTTGTCTGAGGTAAAACAGCGACTCTACATTCTCCACAAATGAATGCATCCATTACTTTCACAGGTTTCACTTGCAGATCTCAGACATCTAATTTACTCGCCTTAGGTTTGAGGGGCTTCTGTCTTCCTGGCCCTTCCCATATAAGGGGTAGACCACAGTTGTTTTCTTGTTCGTTCCACTTGATGGCTTCATTCTCGGTTGACAGGTATCCTTTTTTTTAGCATATTCCAATTTCTTCAGGGCCCTACCTATCCAAAGCCCTGTAGTTGTTCTTCGTAGGACAACTCCCCCACTTATAGTGACCATTCTAATATAGTATAGGGGAGCATGGTGCTTGATTCATTGGCCATAATCCGGTTTCTGGTTTCAACTCAGCTAGGAATTGGCTTCAGCTGTTCTATTCTTTGGATCCCTTTCTTTACTAACTCAACTGTTTTTTATGTCTAACACTTTTTTCACTTTGTCTGTGGCGTTATATTTGGGCCTCACTGCAACTGCTGTCATGTGATCCTGTGCTCTGACCTACAACTTCTGCCCCACATTGAATGAGACGTCAGGGTCTGGCTGTTCCTCTTTATTGCTGGAGCCCTGCCCAGTTTCCTGTGTGGTGAACTGTCGTTGGTTAAGCTCCTCTGCGGGGGAGGGTCTACCAGCTCGACGCCTGTCATTCAAGGCTTGCCCTATTTCCACAGTTTTAGTGCTCCGTTCTTTGGTATTAGCATTTTTAGCTATCCAATTTTTGACCAAACCTATGGCTCTTTTGACTACTCCGTTAGCTTGAGGTGTGTAGGGTGGTGAATACGTACACACACATTACCCCAAAAGTCTGGCACCAGTGATCCACTTGTGCGTTGCGAAAATGTGTTCCATTGTCATTTCTCAGTTCCTTTGGAACGCCTAACAACCCACAGACCTGCTCCACCATGCTAACAACACTACTGCCATTAGCTTTTCTCACTGGCTTTACTACCACGTACCCTGACATAGAGTCTACTAGCACTAAAAGGTATTTCTCTCCCTTCTTGCCCATAACGCCCATAGGCCCAGCTACATCCATGCACACCGAACCCCATGGTATGGTACTTTTGATAGTTTGCCCATCCACTCGGTACCCTCGCAGTCCTGTGTTGTATTGATCACATACTTCACAGTCCCGCAGCACCTTGCAGATTTGTTTTAAGTGGACCCAGAGCTCCTGACTCTCCAACTCCTTACGTGTAGGTTGTACGCCTGCATGACCTAAGCCTTCATGCATGCCCCGCACAACCTCAAACACGTACTCTTGTGGGACCCTCTGAGGTTCTATCCCACTTCTCGATCCCGACAAAAATGATTTTTCTTTGCTGAACATAACGATCCACTTCTTCATTGCCCTGCCAGTATTTTCCTTTTCTAGTGTGGGACTTCCGGTGTTCTACTTCTAACTGTAGATTTAGCCTGAGTTCAGCTATTTTCTTCCACAAGTCATGATGAGCTACCACTTTTCCCTTCATACTCTCAAATCCATTTTCTTCCCACATGGATAAGTCCTCATTCAGGGCTTGTACACAGTAATGACTGTCGGTCACCACTTTTGTTATTCTCGCTTTTCTGTTAGTTCAAGCAGTTCTTCAAGTACTGCCGTAACTTCTCCAGTTTGTGCACTTCCTGACACTATGTACACGTCAAATATTTTCACGTTCTTCTTTTGTCCTTTTCTTTGCTCTACTCTCAGTTGTTTGATTGGAACACCAGGTTGGCCTGCTATTGATCCTAAGCTGGCACTATCTTCATCATCTGTGTTTTCTTGGCCTGAGCCTGTGTCTGGTTCTCCCTGGGAACTTTCACTGTCACTCCCTTCACTTTCTCCATTCAACGGTTGTATTTTTGTGAATGTTTTACACCCTAACCATCCGTCCTCCTTGTGAATCTGCGCCACTTCTCCTCGTCTTGTGGCTGAGTTATCTAAGTATCTTTCCAAAGGTGAGTTTAACAGAGTTTTCAGTTTTCGGTGTTATCCCCTAAGGGGTCCTCATTGTTCCTTACATCTTGCAATGTTGATGGTTTTTCTTTGTCTTCCTCCTGTGGTTTTAGAGGTTGTTCGATCGGTTTCTTTTCCGACTTTGCCATAGAGGCCAACATCTTTGCCTTTCGGTCTTCATGCAGATGAGTTGGGGTCACTGACTAGTACTCTCAACGCTGTTGCGACCGGCATCCCTCTTGCCACATTGACAGCAACACATTCAGCTATCTCCCACTGAAGATGGTGTGACCTCAGCCCATCTATGCTCATCACCACGCGTCTGAGGTTATGTGCGATTGCTCGAGTTACCACTTTTTCAAGGGCTTCTTACATTTCTTTCATATACTCTTCATTACTTTTTGCCTCTTTATAGCTTTTGATTGGGGCATATATTATGGCGTAATATGAGAGGTTTGCGCCACTTGTCAGGCTCCCTTTTGGCTCTGATCCTTCTGTCCTTGCCCTTAACTGATTTATTTCAAGTTGGTATTTCTGTCCAGCTAACCTTTTTAGGAGCTTCCTAAAGGTTGAATTGTGGACTTTATATTTGTGGTCGGTGAATATCAGTAATCCATCAGCTTCCAAAGTCCAGGGGTTTCCAATCACCCTATACACTCGGGTCCCATTCTGGAATTTTATGAACTGAGCCTCCTTGGGCACTGGTCTGAGAATTGCTTTCAGCATGGGTTTGGGCGCTTCTTTTGGCGATTGTTTGAGGTTTTTTCTTGGCGAAGATTTAGGGATTTTTTTTTTCATCTTTACTATTGGGATGAGACTCAGATTTTGGGTCTTGATGGTTCTTTTTATCTTTTCTTTTTTGGTGTGTTTCTTTGGGCACACCTGAAGGGCCTTCTGTAGGATCTTCTGGCGGTTCTACTAGCTTTTGCATTTGTGTTTTTCTTAACGGCCCTGGGCTTAACCCTTTTTCTTTTATAAAATACTTTTCTATCTTTTCTGGCAAACTTTGAGCGAGTATTTCTATGTCTTTATCAAATTTCTCCTTCATTGTTTCATCATCTGTGGACCACTCCATGTCACTCCCTTCAGCTCCATGTTCACTTTTTAATTCACCTATGAATAGCTTCCGACTCTCTTTGTCTTGCTTGTCTTCTGGTCCCAAATCTTATTCATAATTGGTGGTAGCCCTGTATTGATCTAAATTTGGCGTAGTGTTCCAGTTTGTAGGGATTATGCGAGAGGCGGGGTTATAAGCTCCTTTTTCCACCCTGTCCTTCTCTGTCTTGATTAGGGGGTAAGCTCCGTTTCCTGGTCAGAGTCTTCCTCAGTATCGTTAGGAGTGTCCACTACGGAGCCACGTTCGCTTTTCTGCTCTGTCTCTGATTTTCTCTCTTTTTTAAAGATCCCTACTCTGGTTATCTCTTCTTCCTGATCTTCCTGATGCTTTGGCTACCATTTTTACTAGGGAGTTGTATTCAGTCGATGGACTGCTTATTAATGCTAAAGATTTACTCCCTAGGTTCTCAATCTGCTTCAGTCTCCATTGCAACCACTTCTTGATTTCCGCTTTTGTTTTTATTTTTGTTGGGTGTTGTGTCACCACGATCTGATAGCCTTGCATTGTCTTAGTGCCATAGTACATATCCCGCTCTTCTATGCTTTTAATCAGACTCTGCTGTAGAGTTTCTTCATTTTCTTCTAGATTATAATCTTTGAATCTTCGTTGAACAAGTCAGTCCCAAGTTTTATATCCTTGTCCATACAGGAGAACCTCTACTAATACCCCATCTGTCACTCCGCCCACTGACTCAGGCTCTGGGGCTGTTGGATTGTTTGATTTGGACCAGTCCTCCGGTCCTATTGGTAGCACCACATCAGCCATTCTGTTTTTGTTGTCTCGAGTCATCTGTTCCTTATCAGTAACCCTTTGTAAGCCCTCTCCCGCCCACTGCCTAGTGGTTACTAAGGGGGACTTAGCTGGTGGCTTAGTCCAGCTGCTCACAACTCCTCTAACTTTTAGGGGTTGTCTTCTTTTGACACTTTTCCAGCTCCCTGAAGCGCCGTCTCTTTGGGGGTCTTTATACTAAAAAAACGCATCCCACCACTGCCACCATGTTTTGCTTCCCCAGTGAGGTAGACATAGGACACATGCCATGCCCTCACTGCAGCCTTCTCCTCCAAGGGGTCTAAAAACTTATTCTAAAGCTTAGGTATTACCAGTAGCTGTTCTTAGGGCAGTTTGAACTAAGGCTGTGTTGAGATGATTCACCCAGACTGCTAACAACCTTCTTTCCGTGCGCCACACCCAGAATCTCACCTCGTGCCTCGTCCGACCTACCAGCAGGGGGCAGGGACATGTAATACGAAGAAGCACATGTTCACAGCTGCTCATCTCCTAATTTTAAACGTTGCAATTGTTACTCAATCTGGTTTTATTTAGAATCTAGGAATAAGACTCTTGGATGTTGTTTTATAGCCAAAGCTAGAAAACCTTTAAAAACCTCCTACTTTCTGTTGTTTACGTTGAACCAAGCTTTCCACTTTCATGAATAAAGGGGTGATGAAATAAGAATCCAGAATTTTACGTTTTGCTTTGCTTTAATCAATGATTTGCAGGGGGAAACAACGTTAAGCACAATCCAATACAATGGTTACATTCGATTATATAGTGGCTACACAGTGATTTGATAGATTGCTCAGTGGTTCAGTTGAAATTCTGAGGTTGAACAGTCTGCCTGACAAGTTGGTTCCTAGATCTTGAAGAGTGATCGGAGGGAAGTGTGGATTTGCTCTGTTTGCCTCAGTCCCAGCCAGAGAATTCCCTTTTTTCCTTCTGGCAGGGCCAGGCCCTTGGAGCCCCAAGGACCGTCTTGATGCACTAAAGTGCACTAAAATCCCCCTCCTCAACCTCAACAGACAACCCTAGCCAGGAGCCCTCTATTTATCACGACTTCTACAACCTAAAGCAACTCTGAGCAGATGACTCCAAAATGTAATCTAATTTTCAATTATTTTTCTATATAATTATGCTTGCAGCTGCCTTGATCTGATATACATTTTTGTTAAAGGACTGAGAAATGGGAGTGTCAACTTACCATTATGCTATAGGAATTCCTTTGAACTCCTCAAGGTAAGATGCAAGTTACTTCATCCCTGGTCAGAAATGAAGCCACTCCAGGTTCAACAGCTGTTCAAAATTTGAAGATTTGGATCGTGGGATCTGGGCTGAAAAAATAATAAGAGCTTCAATTCTGTTCAAAAAGAAGTCTTCTTTCGGATGTCCAAGTCTTCAGCAGCTGGAACCATCAAAATCTATTCCTGTCTTCTTCAGCTCCAGTTGTATTTCAGCGTTATTTTGTCAGATCAGTGGGTATTTATAGCTCAAATCCTGGCTACCTCCTCCTTCTAAGATGTTCCCAGATCATGCCTTGTCTTATCCCCACCTCTTAGGGATTGTCCTGGTCAGAACTTCTATGCATGTTTGTGGGAAAAGGTTGCATCATTCTTATACATATTAAAACTGGGTGTCACTCTAATCAGTCTGGTTTAATCTGGATTTTTTCAGCTTCAAACCTTAGGTTGTTGTTCCTTGCTCTGTCCTTTTATGGATTCATTTTTGCTCAGTGCTCACGAAGTCACATTGTACAAGTGGTGTGTGTGCAGAGGAAGCGTTTCACAATCACTTGAGAAAATGTTTCACCTCATTACTCATCACAGAAAATCAAGTTATGCCTGAAACATAGCAAAATGAAACATTGTACCCTTTACATCAGGATTACATGATTACATGTTTATAATTTCAACTTGATTATAGTTGTCGGTAAGTTCCTAGGTTAATAGTTCTATCATTAAGTTTAAAAGAAAATAACGTGAGCAACTTCAGCTGTCTTCACAAAACTGCATGCCAGCAACCTTCTGTGTTGACACAAGCCGTTTGGTTGTTGACACAAGGCCTGCATGTCCTCACTCAGATCCCGGTACTGAGAGCAGTTCTGTTTGAGCAGTGCTCTGGGCAGATCAGGAGCAGACCTGCTAAACCAGATCTGTCACACACAGCTGCCTGCGAGGGCCTGCAGCTGGAGTTCTCTCTTTTAATGCCTGATCTATTTACATTGCCATTTGCTTTATAAGGACAAAATTATATTAAACCCTCTGATTTCACCTCTCTAAAGCTTGCTTTTCCGACACCCCCCTCCGTGAAATCAGACCTTACCCCATGTACATTAAGCCTTAAGCCAGTCTTTGTCCTCATCAGCCGTGTCTACACTTAAGACGTCCTCTTCGTAATCTAGTTCGATTGGGTCATCGTGATTCGGTGCAGGATCTTTGGTGTCGCTGGGTCCAGGACTTTGGGACTCCTCATCAGCAGTGTCCCAGGAATCCAACACCGTCAGTTCATTTGAGTCGACGTCCTGTGTGTTGTCCGGTTGGGGTGTTGTCTTCTGCTGAGGTTCCAGATCAAGGGGGTGACGTGTGTCTTCAATTGAAGGTGGAACTGTGCAGTTGACAGGCTGAAGGTTTATGGGCTCGGTAGACTGAGGGAGTGGGGCTTCCTCAATCATGGGAGACCCAACAGGGATGACGAGTTCTATGATGGGCCACCCTCTGTCCGAACGGATCTATGCATACACATCCAGCACTTGTTGTGGTTGCTCTTGCATCGGTTCTTGAGGGGCTGTGACTGACCCATCTGGGCGTATTGGGTCCAGATAGGCCCTCTCAGGGGTCGTCAAGTTAGGGGGATTGGACCCTTCAGGGCTGTTAGGATCAATAGGGACTGTGACTGTAGAGCTGGTTGGGCTAGGAGGGCCTACTTCATTTCGCATGAAATTAACAAGGTATGTTTCCAATTAATACAACTCGGGGCACTCTAGGGAGAGGATGGGTGGCTCCGGAAAGGCTGTCCTCACTTCCATGGGCTCAGCTTCAGGCTGAGCTTCTATAGGTGGTAGGTCGGATGGAGTGGCTGCCGGTATCTGGTGCTGGGTCGTCACTATCAGGGTTGGTACCAGATAGACGTTAGGTGAACTTGCACTTTGGCCCTGAGCTGCTGTCATTGCCAGAGTGGGGACCAGCAGAGGAGTGGCTCCCAGGCTTGCCCCTAAGGAGGCAGGCAATGCCGGGGGCAAGGGCTCTGAGGATTCCTGCGTGACTCCAAAGGATGGACCATGGACCAAGGGCAGCCTTGTGTACAGATGTTGCAGAGACTGGTCCAGTATAACACGGAACAGGCTCCCCAAACCAGGCCCCATCCAATTAGGACAGCCAGTTTCAGGGACCAATGGTGTCTATTCTGGGGTCGTAAGGAAAGGGTTTGGTACAACAGATGTGCTAACACAGTGATGGCTATGGCACCTTCCATTACTGCCATCACAATTCGTCCAGCTGTGTTTCCGCAGCTTGTGACGGGTATAGGTAAGGGGGTGAGCGTGGCTGCACACTCAAGGGCCACCACAATGGAATCTACTAACAGCCAAGCTAAGATCACCGCCTTTTGTCGAAGCGTGGGCTTGACTCTTCCCAATAAGTACGTAACAAATAAGTGTGGCATTATTTCAGCTCTTATGAGTATTACATGGGTCACAATCATCTTGGCATAAGCCTGGAAGGCCACAGGGAATCGCATTAATCGCCCCCCTCACTCTCCTGTGTGGCAGTAGCACATCCATGCAACCATTATCAAAAAATATTCAACTGTGCTCCCCTTAAAGTAAGCAGGACACCGAGACCAGGTGGTGGTAGAGAGTGATGTGGTGGCGTCTGACCACCAAGCGTGTGTACTCACATCTGTTGGATTAATGGTTGTCTGGCAGTCCATGATGGTCTTGATGTTGAGGTTTTCCTGAGTACCACTGCTGCTCCGGAGTAGAAGTGAGACTGCTTCCTTGATACTCTAGTTTTAAGCCGAGCCAGTGCCCTGTTCTGGTGGGAGTGGCTTGTAGTTCCTCCCACATGGGCGGCACATGGCTTTGAGACATTCTTGCAGGAGCACATGTCCTAATAAGGTAACAGCTACACACCAACTAAGCTTGCCAAATAAGGCCAGATCTGAAGGAAAAGATCAACTATCCATCCTTCAACCGTTTTTCCACCTTCATTGATCACTTCCCCAACTCCATGTACAGGTAGTCCCCGTTTTAAGGCGTCATCGGTTTAAGGCATTTCGCATTTACAGCTCCACCCCCAGTGACGTCATCGCGACGTACGTTGCCTTTTTTATGCAGCATTTTATATATATATATTTTTTAGGGTATTTTGTTAACTAACTGCTTGGAAACACATTTAAAAACATTAATACGGCCGTTCGAAGTTGTTTTA
>JARVGV010000192.1:3391440-3404270 GCA_031762435.1 Hypsolebias longignatus | reverse complement strand
CACGCCCACTTTGCAGTTTTTGAATCTCGTCTCGGGGCGGAGCTACCGTTTCACCGTGGGGTAAGTCCCTCTTTAAGTTGTTGTTAGCTGAACTGTTAGCCCAGAGGAAATGGACGTGCCGAGGCAGCATGCATGCGCATTAGGTGAAGGTACAAAATTCACAGCGCCATCTAATTACCCGCATGGTAACTACAGCAGATTCAGGAGGGTGGGGGGGATTCATCCAGATGCATGTAAACACAGAATTCGTCCGTGTCAACGCGGATCTTTTCCTCTAATTAACATATGAAAAAAATCTACGTTCCCCCCCAACGTGTCTGTGCAAACAGGGCCTAAGTGTAGAACCACTAGACTGAGGAACAGCTTCTACCCTGATGCTGTTAGACTCATGAATCTAACCAGGATAATCACTGTGAAAAAAAAAAACACTGTAATGCCACTTGATTGATGATATGGGCTACTGACTACCCATGCTGCTGATTTATTTCATGCCGCTGTTCAGTGTATTGTTTTTATACTACTAGTGGTTAGCATATTCTTAGTCTAGCATATTTCTTAGTAGATCTTGTTACTGTTTTTCTTTATAATTTATACTTTGTTGGATGTAACTGTGACACCGTGTACATGATTTTGTTCCACCACATGTGGTGCGAATGACAAATAAAGCACCTTTGACTTTGAAATCAGTCACTCACACAACTACTAAGACTTTATTATTTCACTGAGATGTAAAAGCATGAGAAATTATTAAATGATGATTTTTTTTGTTTGTTTCCTTTTGTTTCTTAAGTGGGGTGTGAAATCTAATTGAACAAATGATGACATATATGTCTGATAAAACCAGGCTGTACATCATTCAGTTCTGTGAAATAACACGATAAACCTTTATTCTCTCTGCTTCAGATGAAGAATAATAAACTGTGACTCTTGAGTGAACATACAATTGGTATGTTGGGCAAATATTTGTTAGGAAATTAAGTCAGATGAGAAAAATGAAGTGCACTGAATGATTTATAATTTAGTATTTATATGTCTCTTGTGTAAACTTTGACTTCCATGATTTTGAGGTAGGCAGCACGATGGCACAGTTGGTAGAGCTGCTGCCTCTCAGTAAGCAGGTTGCCCCAGTTCAAAGCCCAGAAGGGGTGCCTTTCTGTGGGTGAAGTTCGCAGGTTCTCTCTGTGTATGTGTGGGTTTTCTCCAGGTACTCTGGGTTTCCTCTCACAAACCAAAAACCTGCATGTTAGACTGACTGGTAACTCTAAATTGGCCCTAGGTGTGATTGAGAAAGTGAATGGTTGGTTGTCTTGTTTGTCTCTATGTGTCCCTGTGATGGACTGGAGGCCTGTCATGGGTGTCCTCCACCTCTCGCACAGTGAATGCTGGACATGGGCACCAGTGACCCCCCACGACCCAAAAAAGGAAGAAGCGGTTAAAGATAATGGATGGATGGATGGACTTTGAGGTTAGAGTTACATTCAGGCCCAAAAAAATCCAACCCAACCCATCCTCAGCCTATAGCCATCATTTCTGAACCCCAACCGACCCGAAGAATTAACAGTAATTACAGGTCTGAACCCAAACACCTCCACCCCTGGTTATTAATGGTTGGCAGATGTGCACGGCTGAGTAAAGGGAGCAGAAGGTAGGAGCTGAGGGGGTATTTGTCCCTTTGTGTCCATCAAAGCGCATTAAATCCCTGCTTCTGCCTGCATTCTGCATTATTCAGTCACGGGCCCTGCTCTGACATGTCTGCAGGATATTTTGTGATCTCACCTGTTTGGGTCATCGACCGCGTGCCTCCGCTGAGTGCAGCGGCTGAATGAACGTCCATTTGGGCTAATGAATGGATCACTGCCTGGATGTATAGTTCCATCTAAAGCTTAACTGAACTTTTTACCTGTTTCAAGGTCAGTCAGCCTGCAGTGAAATGGTTGTGTGCAGCTGGTGATTGACAAGCCATCCACATAATTGATTGTCAGCCGTGCGCATCTGCTGACGCAATCAAAAGCCCGACACCGACCCGGCCCACACATTAAGCCCATTATTATGTCCCGGACCGGCCCTATCTGGGTCGGGTAGGGCTGGGCTCTGGGTTCGGGTTAGAAATGACAGCTCTACTTGAGATGCAGACTCAAGTAAATTTATGAGTTATTCCTAAAACCAGGATAATAAAAGTAAGTAGAGAACTTATCAACAAATGAACTTAAAGTAAACTCCAGGAATATGGCCAGTGTACACTGAACAATTGGACACATTTTGTCACAAGCTGTGCCTTTTGTTGTGTTTGTGTTTTTTAGTTCTGTGGGAGTTCTGGTTCTGCCAGCCACACTCGCTTTCTCCCACAGCTGCAGCCAATCCCAATCAGCCACCACTCCACACCTGACCCTGATTTGGAGGACCACTATGCAGGAGCCTAACAGCCTCTGTCAGACACTCCTTCAACGCTGGGACATTGTCCTAATGATGATAAAGGTAATGGACAGGCTCAACTGTTTTCTTACATGTTGCCTCTAAAGATCTTTGTTTTTTGATCCCCTGTGACTTCCAAGTCCTAGACTCTTCCAGCCTTCCAAGGCCTCCTTGCGACCTCAACTTGTTCTGATTGTGTCCCACATATAACCAAAGCCTTCAGCCTGAAGACCATTCTTCACCCTCTACTCAACCTGCTCCTCTCTCCAACAGTACTCACCTCTCTCTACAGCTAAGTACCTCCTGGAATCTTGGACCTCACAGCTCTCCCTTCTGGCTCCAACTACAGGAAATACATTTTCAGTAAAATAATCTAACTCCACCTCTAATTTATTACCAGAAGACTCCTCCACACACTCACCTTGTCCCTTCTTATTTTTCAACCAAAATACCTGCACCTGTAAATAAAGATGCTTATTTTTGTCTGTCATTTACTCAATCTGCCACTTGGGGTAAACTATTAATTAAAAACATTAAGTTCTTTCTGTTCCTTTGCCATCTGGACTCCTTGAGGTCAGATTTTGTTTCCCTGTGTTCTTGTGCCACCAGACATTTCTTCCAGTATTTTACCACAGTTCAGTAATGTTCACATGGTAGGCAAACGTGGCCCAAGTCATTTATTAATTTTTCCCCCTATGCAACACATATAGGATTTTTCTTGGTAGTTGGAGTGTCAATTCCAACTTTTCCAAATCCAACCCAGGTCACTTTCATGTGGTCCTAATCAAATATGTATTCAATATTTTTAAAGAAATGTTGTAAATACATAAAGTTTTTGTAACATACAAACATACTAATGATAAGCTAGAGTATTTAGAACAATTAATGTGTGTTTAGTCATGTAAGTGATAAGTCATTTCAAAATTAGCATAAAAATGCAAACGTGTTCTTTGATGAAAGACCTTTAAAACTACATGTCCAGAAAGCCTTTTAATCAGGAGCTGAACAGGTCTCATGTGAACAGGAGGAAACAAAATGTTTGTATTTGTTAAGAAAAGAATAACTTCAAGAAAGCTTTAGTTATTTCTTACAAAGAAATGTAGTTTGAGAACATAAACTAAAGCCTATTGTTGAAAACTTGTTTTTGAAGTGACCAAAAGCAAAATGTTTATACTCAGAAAAATTAATTTGATGAGATGCAAATGTCACTGTGTGCTTAGCCTTTTCAGCCCAACACATAACAGGCCCATTGTTGAGACAAGTATTCTCTGTGTATCTCATCCGAACAGGAAGCTTTCAGTTCAGAAGTTTTCTTTGACCGTGTTTAAATTCACCATAGGGCTAAGCGAGCGATAAACGTGACAACTTCCCAGTCACTAAAAGCAAAAATAATTCCGAAGCTTCATGCAGAAAGGTGTCTTTGGTACTGACAGGGTTCCTATATGTATAGAAATGATATGAAAAGGGAGAACAACACATTTAATGACTTGCTGAGCTGCATTTTCTTTGTCACATTCTCTTTTTTTCAGAAAGAAGAATGTGAAGGTCCGTGCACTTTGCTGTCCTTTGTAATATTTCACTTCACTGTGCCTTCCTGTTCACCCTAACAAGATGAAAATATGACCTTATCTGGTAGCTGGCAGCCAGACACTCAGTCTTTCCCCAGTAGAAGGACTATAGAAAGACCTTCAGGCCCCACTTAAATACACACTGTAGAAAAAGGCTTTAAACCAAACATGGTGGTGGAAAAAATAGAAGCAAGCTTTTGTGATGGTAGCAATAACTCACAACTTGTTTGACTAAATAATACCTATAGATAATATTTTTATATTTAGTATAAGTTTTAATAATTATTTTTAAAAGTGATAAACTTTCAATTTCACTTTAGGACACTGTTGATAAGAAAAAAAAGAAAACAATAAGAAAATAATAGAAGCAGACAAGCTGTATTGTTTTACCTTATTAGTGTTTAGTCTTACATCTTTTAACATATTGTAGTACTATATATGTTTGGTGTTTGTTAAGTGTATATCTTAGTTAATATCTTAGATCCTTATTTAATGTCTCTTTTTATACTTTCTATTATTGCCATTTCTGGGACCCTGTGTACATAATATATAGTACAGAGTATTATTGTATACTATACAGTATAATACTATACAGTATAGTATAAAACAGTGTGCAGTGATTAGATCCTTGCTTCACAGCGAAAAGTTCGCAGGTTCGCTTCCCGTGAACTTTTTGTTTACATGTTCTGTGCACACTTTAAATTCCGTTCTGATACAATAAATAAATGCATGTTGGTATGATTGCTAATTAAATCAATTAAATGCTGTCTCGTGCGTCCCTGATGGACTATTGATCTGTCCTTGTCTCTCGCATAAATGTGTGTGTGTGTGTGTGTGTGTGTGTGTGTATGTGTGTGTGTGTATATCCATGGTTTATATCAATGTTTTGGAAACTAGTTTATTGTTTTCTCCCACAAACCATTTTTTTAAGTCATATAGTCATTGTGAAGCAACGATTATTACGTTTTCTCCTAAACTTCTTGGATTTGTGCGTGAGAAAAAAAAATCCTCTTCCTCTTCAGAATGTGGTGTCATGTGTTTTTAACAAGGTGAAGATGATGCTCCTTTGAAATTGAGTCTTTTGATGCGCTCACAGCGCAGGACTGTCCACGCGCTTTACTGCACGGAAAAGAAAAAGATAAATGACACACACTGATGCTCAAAGCGTTATCGCTGAGCTGGCCTAACACACACACACAGACACCCCCTCCCCCCACACCAACACAATCACACAGACCCCCTGTATATATCTTATACATACAGTATTATTGTTGTACTTTTTCTTATATTTTTGTGTATCGATATCTTGAGCTATTTTGCTTTTTGTTATCTCCCACCATTGAACACTGGTGTCTGCTTATTTGTCTATCTGTTAGCAAAATATCATTTCACAAACTGCTGAAGGGATTTTAATGAAATTCTTATAAACTAGTACAAATTAATTCAGCTGAACGAACTCGAGTCAGATTGATTCAAGCTGCCACTGGGAGCTAAACACAAATTTTAGCAGAACGTGTGTGAGACTCTCAAAGATATGTTTTGAAAACTTTGAACAACTAAAATTAATTTTTGCCTGTTAGCAAAATAACTCAAGAACGACAGATTTTAGTTATATTCACCAAAAGTAATTTGTGGTTGTCCGATTAAAATGTGGTGTTAAATCAATTTAAGATGGCTGCCACAGTAAATCAGCCAAGACAGCAACGTGTCAGTGAAGCTACAGACGTTGAGCCAAAGTTTGGTGTGATAGTTTAGAGGCGTTCACAAAACACAGTCTGGATGTTACAAGAGATTTTAGTGAAAGTCTTTGAATAAAATCTCCAGACGTCAGTTGATTTTACAAACACTAAGCTCAGACGTGATGTTAGCTGAGAGTCCTCCTCCAAAAATAAATTGAATGGGATCATCATCGACTACGTTTGTCCAGACCTGCTCTGTCCCTCCTCATCACAGGAGACGTTTTGTTTAAAACCCATGGAAGACAGCGGGTGATATGCATTTCTGCAAGTGGTTTTGTTGTCATCCCTTTTCTCTGAGATTCTTTGTTCTTTGAGATGTTATAGATGTTATGATCCAGCAGTTTCAGCTGAGAAACCTCAGTTCCTGAATTATTTGCACGTGACACAAACACCTCAACGTGTCATTGTTGTTGGATGAAGGTGGTTTTAAATTGATGGTGATGTTTTTGTCCCAAAACAGGCTTTATTTAAATTATTTGTAGAAAGTCAAACAGTTTCATTCTTGTATTTCTAACAACGTGCTGCTTCTCTGCTCTCCTCCCCCAAAGTGGTAAATGGGACCATGTTCCAGGGTTTAAACTGGGATAGTGGCTCAATTGTGATCAAACCAGGATCTTTGAATGTATGCTTCTTTCTCTTTTCAGTCAAATAAATGGAATACAGAAATATTAATCATATATAGCTGACAGCAGTAGGTTTCCCACCCTATGTTTCCAAAATAGCTGTCTTTGGAAAAATATTTCTTGACTCTTTCAAACCCTCCCGTTCAGTAAAGAGCCGCTGGTCTACAGGTTTTCTTTGTGTTGTCCGTGCTGGGCAGCCCTCCAGAATAAACCACAGGCTCACTCTTCAGATGGTGCGCTGCTGCTGCTGGCCACAGGAGGAAAGTTATTACGCTGCTTGAACAACCTCATTAACTGCTCTGTTCCTGTTGGTGGATGGGAGATATGGGTGTAAGAGTTTGGGGTGACAGGGATATAGGTCAGGGCGGGGGCAGATAAAATACGACAGAGAGATGTAATAACACACCTTTGGGATATATGAGAGGTCAATTTCTGCAACTATTAGGGTGAAATTGCAAAGGGAAGGGAAAAGATAGGATGTGATCATGTTTTTGTTTTTGCCATTTTGTTTGCTGTTTCTATGCATTCATCAAGGTGGACACACACACACACACACACACACACACACACACACACACACACACACACACACACACACACACACACACACACACAGATCAATAGCACATGCATGCTGTTGACTATATGTTTGTAGTGAACTCTGTCCCACGTCGTTCACAACAGGTCTCTGCACAAATATCCATCTTTTCATCACATTTACATCCAACCACACATTATCTAAAGATGTTTGAATGGTTGAGTTCCACCTCCCTCAACCCTCTTTCCCTTTTAACCCCCACCGCCCCTACACACACACACAGCTCTCACTCCCCTCCATTCCTGTTCATCATTTTAGATGACAGCCATGCTTGTGGCCTAGCTTCAATGGTAATGGATGGCTTTCAAGGTGATTATACTCCTAAGGCATGCAAAGCACCCACTTCAGTGTGTGCAGGAAACACTACACAACTTTCTGTCCCACTACCACACCCACACATGTGCACAAATTTGCACACCTCTTTTCCAGACATTACATTTTGCTCTGAAATGTAATCGATCTCCTACACGATGGCCATGTGGCTGAACATTGATTCCAGAGGGTAGTGAGGACACTTTCATTGACGATGGCTGCTAACTCCAGCCTGAAGAGGAGGAGAGGGCAGGTATCACTCACACACGCACAGAATGACCGTTCTGTGGCAGTCACCTTCATTTGCTGTTAAATGTCCACCGTCTTGTTCTCACCCCCCCAAGTCCACTCACGTTTTCTTAAGTTTCAACTTTAAGCTGTTTACCCACAGAAGATGCATCAATGAAAACAAAATGTGTAACCTGGGTGTAATGCTGAGCTCACTGGGTTATTTATGTCATTTTTGGGGCTGCCTGAAGCATCACCTATTATTATCCAGCTGAAAACAGTTTTGCTCTTCTATCGACTTTAGCGTGGCCTGAACTGCACCATGTACCCCCACACATCTGAAATCAAAACAGCTCGGCACCGTGATGTTACTTTTGTTGGCATTTTCGTTACCATGGCAACGTAATTTACAAAGCCAAAGTTTTCTCATTAAAAAACACTGCGAGAACTTTTATGAGCTTCTAACTGCCACGGTGAGGTCCCATGACCTAGAGTGGAGAGGTCCCTGAACAAAACACCGATTAACCTTTGGAGCTATTTTTATTCAAGATGGCTGCCACAGCTACCTCAGCAAACACTAAATTGACTCTAACTCAGTCATTCTTTGAGATATTGACATACACTTTGGTGTGGTCGTGGCTGAGAGCGAGTTGTTTTACATTCCTAATGCAAATTACAAATCCAAGATGGCTGCCTTAGCTAATGAGGGGAAAAAAACAACATCTATTTTAAAAGCTACTGAGCTGAAAGTTGGTGTGGTGATAGCTGATGCAATGCACAACACATCCTGAATTCAACTCTAAAAATGCAAGATGGCCACAAAAGCTCATTTAAAATTGCTATAACTCAGAGGTTTTTAGAGCTATTCAGCTGTAATTTGGTGCACTTGTAGCCGAGAATGATCCCTAACAGATAGATTGCAACTCAAAAATTCAAGATGGCTGTATGAGCTAAAAAGGAAAAATACCATAAATCAGCCATTCTTATCAATATTAAGATGAAGTTTGGTGTAGTGGTAGCTGAGAGCATCGTTCTGTCAAATCAAAATTTTTAAATGGCCGCACTGTGGCAGTTCCCGTCAAAGTTCTCCAGAGACTTTCTATTTAGTTTTATAAACTACCTTAATTTACAAAGAAGAATAAAATGTGTGATCAGAAATCTGATGGCATGGACACTTGGATAAATGAAAATTAAAAATTAAAAACGTGCTTTCAACCAAAAAGCACAAAGAATTCAGCTGCCTTTACAAAACTGTTTTAGTTCATATGATTAAAACAAATGTGGGCTTCCAAACAATTTATTTAATCTTTAAATGCTATTTGTTTCTAAAAAAAATAATAAAAATAAAAAGAACACTTTTAAATGGAAAACTGCTGTTTTATAATTGTAATAGCTATAGTTGAGTCTAAATTTGCTTCAAAGCGGTCTTTGTAATCACTTTACAGCACATTGTTGATCACAAAGATAAAAATTTATATCGTAAAATAATCCATATGTTAAATAATTTGGGCACATACTTGATAAAAACAGTGGCTTATCCAATATTAATTTTCTAAATCTCCAATGGGATAAAAAGTCCTTAACAAGAAGAGCATAAACATAATAATAACTCAAGATCGGTGAGAGTTGATACGAAAGTAGCAGAATAAAACATGAACTCATTAATATGTTGTCATTCAGTAAAACATTAACCCTGTAATTAAAAACGGACTGCAGCGTAAGATTGCAGTATACTAATTCTTCCTGCCTGACATCAACAAGGAAGGTTGAGCTTCACCACAAAACTTAAAACAGCTGGAACTAGCAGAACTAAGCTAAAAGTAGCAGAACTGTACTGAAATAAATAAAAAATAAAAAATACTGAAAGGAATGCAAAATGCCAGAATTAGCAGAAATATAGCCTAAAGGAACAGGAAAAACTGAAACTAAAAGAAAGAAGCTTAAAAAGTTCAAAACAGCTGAAATGTGCTAAAAATAAATCATCTGAAAGTACCTGAAAAGAGAAGAAAAAGCTGAAATTTGCACAGTGAAATTAAAAGAGCACAAAAAATATATATTTAGGCAGAAAGAAGCAGAAAAGAGCAAATAAAATCTTAAATAGCTGAAAGATAGCCAAGGTCTCTCTTCCAGGTCTCTCTTGTACATGAGTCCTCAGGCTCAATGGATTAACCTGCCTAAATTAAGGTTTACTGAAAAAAAAGAAGCTAAAATTAGCATAAAAATGGTCTAGAAATATAGCTGAGAAAGCAAAAACCAACTGAAGTTAGCCAGACGAATTCAAAAAATGTTCAATACAGAAACAACTGGACTTTATTTAGCCAGACGACGCAGAAATTAGCAGGAAGAAGCTACAGTTAATTTCAAAAGCTAAAAGAACCACAAAAAGGTTTAAATTGGGAAAAAATAAGCTGACTGGATCAGAAAGATGCTAAAATGAGCTAAAGGAAGCTGAAAATAGCAGAAAAATGTAAACGATAACTAAAATAAAAAAGCAAGTTAGAAATTATGGTGAAATGAGCAGTGAAAGGCTGTAAAGAGCACAAAAGGTTTAAAGGATGTGACGAGAGCGCCACTCTTTGTCCATGGCCTAAAAGCTATACAGTATTCAAAAAAGATTAAATTTCACAACTACCAAAAACATAGCAGGAATGTCTCTAATGAGCTCCATGTTTTATGTTTGAATAGTTAAATAGCACAAAAATTACAGATTGTTATATGATTCAAAAAAGTATGGAAGAAAATTGGATCCCATGATTCTTAATTATCACACAATTAGCAAATCATGAGCAGAACTTTAGCTAAAACTGAAAGTAGTATGAAACCTAAAAAAAAAATAAAACAACTAAAATGGTATATTTAGTTTGAAGTTGGAAAATAGTATTAAAAAGTAACACGTAAATAAATAATATAATTTAAAGTAAATACATTTTTAAAGTAGTAGAATGGGATCTAATGCTAAATAAAGGACTATGAAAGGCCTACACAGACACAAAAATATAGCATATATGTTGAGGAAGATTTCAGAAAACAATGTTTTAAGGTAATTATACAGATTTCAATTGATCTCTCATAAAAATTAATTTATATAATTTTAAAAGTACAAAAAACAGTCATACACACAGTTGTCAAAAAAACATAATTGGCTTGTTTTAATTCATACAAGAACCCACATCTTCCAAACTATGTAAATGGACTGTACTTATATATCACTTTTCTATCTTATCTAGACACTCAAAGCTCTTTACAACAATCTGTGCCTCATGTACCCATTCATACAGCTCTCTACTAGATCTTTGCAAAGCTCATTGAACAAATCATTCTAAAGAGAATAATCAGTGATTTATCACATTCATACACTGATGGGACACATCAGAGGCAATGAGGGATTCAGTGTCTTGCCCAGGGACACTTTAACATGTAACTATGGATTCAAACCCCCAACTCTTGCATTGGAGGATGACTGCTGTAACCACAGCCTCCTGTTCAGTTTAGTAATTTTTATACGCTGTGTGACAGAACGCCACCATCAAGACTCAGTTTTACTAATTACAAAAAAATGTGATTAAAAATAGATTACTTGGAGAAAATAAAAGGAATGAGTTCTTGAATCATTTGTCCACATGTGTCAGTCACATGGTCTGTTGCGAGGCCCTGATGTATAAAACAACTCTTTGTCCATGCACACGTCATATTATTCTCTTTTCCTCCATCATTTCTTCAGAGTGAATTTTAGATTTTGATGTGAACTGAAACCTGCATTTTTTTAAAATTATTATTCATTTTACACCTCGGACCAAACTAAAGGTCGAGACAAAACTGTCTTCTTGTCCACTTCTCTGAAAGTTTTAGTGATGCTTATCTTCGTCAACACATTTAGACGTGTGCGCATGTTTGGGTTTGTCATTTTTATCATGCAGCTGTAATGACGTGAATCTTCTCCTGAAACCAGACGGTTGAAGCTTGTTCTTTTTATTTTTTGGTGAATGATTTGAACATGTTGAGCTCAGCTCCCTGAAAATGAACTGACTTTAATGATTTCATGTGTTTTCATTTCATGTTTGGACTCAAAGTGTCTCAAATGGTTTAAATGGACGCACTTTATTACAAATATTCTCTTTGACTTGAGTCAGCAGCAGCACGTGAAGCCATGGGAGCATTTTGTTGGAGATGCACTGCTCGTCCATGTATCTGGAGTAAAACGAGACTTTTCAGTTGTTTTGGGGAGTTGTTCTCTGGGAGGGGGTCTGGAACCGGCTCCCAGCTCTTCTTTTATTCTGCGGCCCTCTCTTTGCTCTGACAGATCCGTGCTCATATCAGATTGATGGGCCCGTTTGATTGAAGCCTCTTTGTCGTGCTAATGTCACGGCGAGTGATGGATGAGGCGCGTGAGCGATCAGCAACGCGCGCGCGTAAACTACTGCACTCCTGAACCGAAAAGAACCCCCCATACACACACACACACATCCCACCCCTCCTCCTGCACACACACACGCACACTGCTTGTCTTGATCCTGGGACCAGCTGACAACTTCTGCCGTGGTCCCCATAAGCGACGAGTCACGTGACCCGCGGCAGAGGTGAGAAGAAAAGATGAGGAGAAAGAAGTGAAACAAAGAGGTGGAGGAGAGAGTTGGGACTAAAGTACAGCATGGCTGCAGACTGTAAACACCACGCACCTGTCCTCGCGCGCGCTGCACACTCCCCGTGGGTCGAGCTTTTTTGATGATGTGGATTTTTGAAACGTGAAGTTTCATTTTAACCGGAAGCTTTCGCAATATTTATCAAAGATAAAAGCTCCTCCTCATTTTGGAAGTTTTTTTTTATTTTATTTTATTTTGGTAGTTTTTATGTAATTTTTTAAATTTAATTTAATTTGACGCGTTTTGCATTTGTGATGGATTGATCTGGTTGTTTTGGACTGGTTTCCGTTCTGAGCGTGTTTCTGGTTCTCGCGCGTGCCTCGGGTGTGCGTGGACAACATGAACTCGTTTGTGGAGTACTCCATCTGTAACCGGCCTGGAAGCAGCGCGTGTTCTGCGCCGAAGCCTTACCATCACGTGCACGTGGCGCTGGACCAGCACCATGCCCTGTCGGTGACCTCCAGCGCACTTCCCGCGGGCCTCCCCGGCTCCTCTGTCGCTGGGCCCGGGCCCGGGGGTGACAGCGGGTACAGCGCAGATGGGGGGGTGTACGCGAACACCAGCGCGGACACTGGAGCGACGCACGAGTCCAGAGGAGGGAGTCAGTATAATCAGCATCAGTCCAATCGTTTCGAGCAGCACCAGTACGCTCCCAGTGGCTTCCAACCTCATTCCACCTTCCAGCAGAACCAAAGCTTACACAGTGGATT
>JARVGV010000192.1:3336669-3360976 GCA_031762435.1 Hypsolebias longignatus | reverse complement strand
CCCCCCCCCCCCCCCCCCCCCCTTACAAATCCCATCAGCAGCTCTTTAACAGCACTGTGACATCATATTTGACCCAGGTGTTCAGATTCAGTGGCACAGACAGATGTGCTCAGCTTCCGTCCTTCCAGCTGTGTTTGGACACAGGAAGCTGCCGGGCAGATGTGTTTGGCCCCCGCTGCCTGTATCCTCTGGTTTATGAGCCAGCTGTTGCCAACAGTATTAGTTTGGAGACTGCTGATACACTGAGGACAGTCCATGACAGGGACATGTCCACCTCTGTCCAGCCTCGTGTTTGAATGCAGACATTTTAATAGAAACATTTCAAGAGGGTGTGAAGATAAACTCTAACCTGGAGTGAGTGTGAACCGTCGCCTCGGGCTACAACCAACAGCCTGAGTTCAAGATTTATTATTTCTGTGTGACCTTCAGGCACGTTTTTAGCTCCGTGCGTCCTGGATATGACATTAGCTACTGAAGATGGGATTACGGTGTTAGCGTTAATGCTAAATGTAGCACAGTTTGGAGACTGAACTGGGCTCACGCCACTGAACACTGTACAGTAAACTGGTTTTGTGGAAGGAACACCAGGTTGATGTTGCTGTAAGGCCCCAACCAGATCAGTGAGACACCAACTGTCTGCTGGAGCAGAGCCTACGCTCGTAGGTGATGACGATCGGGTGCCAATCAGACAAAAACATCATCACTCCAACTTTCATGAGCAAGAATAAAGTTTGAAGTGTACAGTCAACATTCAAACAGCTGTTATCAAACAGTTCCTGTACACACAAACTGCTGCAGCATAAAGGTACAACTTGACCAAGTAGACCTAGGAGTCCTGAGTCTCCTCACACCTGTTCCCAAAAGGAGGAAGTGACATCACATGTTTACTGCGTCTGTCCATCATCTTCCACTTGTTCTGAAGTCAGAACAAGTGGATCAGCAGCTTGATCAGGCTGGTGGTGTTGCACCAGCTGAGGTTATTGTTCTTGTGCACACCCAAGTCCTTGTAGCTGGAGACCACTTCCACCGCAGATCCTCCTATGTTCAGGGGGGTGGGGGTGTTTGTTCCATCTGAAGTCCACGATCCTCTCCTTCATCTTCTTCACATTGATGTGAAGGTTGTTCTCTTTGCACCAGCTCTCCAGGTGTTCCACCTCCTGCCTGTAGCTGGACTCATCATTGTTTGTGATGCATCCCACCAGGCCATCTGAGAGGAATGGTCTATCTAGCTTGTCCTGGATGTTCCCCAGAGTCTCCTGCCAGTCGAACATGCTCAAAGCACCTTTCTAGGGAGGTGCCCATGAGCAACCTCAACTAGCTCCTCTCAATGTGGAGGAGCAGCGGTTCTACTCTGAGTCTCTCCTGATAACTGAACTTCTCAACCTGTCTCTAAAGGAGAGTCCAGCCACCCTGCAGAGGAAACTCATCTCAACTTCCTGTATCCACAATTCATTCTTTCAGTCACTACCCAGAGTTCATGAGCAGAGGTGAGGGTAGGAACAGAGACTGACCAGTAAACAGAGAACTTTGTCTTCCAGCTCAGCTCCCTCTTCACCACATCGGACCAGCACAGAGTCCACAATACTGCAGACACTGCACCAATCTGTCTGTCAGTCTCACGCTCCATTCTTCCCTCAATCATGAACAAAACCTTGAGACATTTGAACTCCTCCACTTGAAGCAGAACCTCACCCTCGACCTGAAGAGAACAAATGACCTATCTGATCATCGCTGTGTGATGACTGTTGTTTTGGTTGTGCATTTTTTCTTAGATGGGTGGGGTGGATGTATGTCATTTGAATAACCCAAGTTTTATTTATTAATTTGTGCTGGTGCTATTCCGAAAACTTGATGAGAGGTAAGAAAAGATTTGCCAAACTAGTAGTATAATGGAGGAGCTGATGGTTGACTTGGAGCAGCAGCAGCTCGGTCAGGATGTAATTTGAAAAGTGAAAGCAAATGTTTACCTTGTAAACAAGCTCTCCGCCTTCCTCTCTGTTTATTTCAGGTCTGTCAATTCAACTTGGAACACGTGTAGAAGCTGCTGAGTCTTTCCTCACAGGGTGATGTATTAAAGCCTGCGCCATGGACACAACCAATGTCTGACCTCGGTTTAGGTAAATATAAATACAGAGATGTTAACGTAGGCCAGCAGAAGACCTTCAGAGGGAAGTGGACTCATCTTCACTGGGGTGAGTGACCCATGGAGGAGAAGAAAGGAAGCTGAGGGGGATCAGAGGCTGAAGGGAGCACAAACTGAGCTGTGTGAGCCAAAAATAAGGTTTCCTTCAACACACGGGCGTCAATTGAGCCCAGTGTTAGCACTGACTTATGTAATGGGTTTAATACAGTTTGTGTTTGTTCTGAGGTGACGGTTTGACGGGGATTAGAGCAGTACCGGAGACACTACGGTTCTTTTCCTCTTCTCCAACAGAATGACCTCTGAAGGAAGATGCTTTCAGGAGATGAACATTTCTGCCCAAGAAGTGTAGTTTTGTGTTTGCATTAAAATGGAAACTTGAATTACGCACTTGTTTCTTCACATGCGGGCCCTCATGAAGGTTATGGTACATTTATGATCATATTTGTTGGTAGACCAACTGCCCATTTAAGTAACGCTTCTGTCTTTGTGGGTGATGCAGTTCAAAGCATGCAAAGATTTGAATATTTTACAAAGATAAGTTAAATAGAAAGTGACTGGTGGCTGAGGAGCTCAGAAAAAACACTCAAATATCAACAGTTAGTTAAAGGCTACAAGACCGACTACACAGTTTTATGTTCCTCTGACCAAAGCTGCCAACGCAATTAAAAAAAGTACAAGGTTAATTGAACCACAGCCAACCTCCCTGGACGTGGATGCAAGAGGAAATGCAACCCCAGGTTGATCAGGCAGATGAAAAATATCCAAGCAAACCATTCAAGTTGAACTCCAAGGTCAAGGTCCATTTGATCTGTTAATTTTGAGTCATGATGAGCTCCATGGAGGAGGACCCAGAGAGAGGGCTCCACAGCTGACAGGAAGTCAACAAAATATCTAGTTAACCCTTAAGATTCTGATGGGACAAAAGTTTTTTTCTTGTCACCTTGTAAACAAGCTCTGTCACCTTGTAAACAAGTTGACTTTAGATTTTTGTGGACGTGTACCAACAAATGTTTCTGCAACGAAACATTTACCAAAGATTTCTGTGGATATTTTACCTCTCGGATGAAACAACAGCTGAAACCAACACAAACCAGCCTACAGAGCTGGAACTGGACTAGCCACGAGTCCCGATTTTTGTTCCCCATCACGGACTGAAGAGGGGAACTGGAAACACACTCCGTCCTTTCGTCCACCTTGAGCTTGGGTTGACAGGGTGGGGGTGTCCTCCTTGGATAAAGGTAGAAGAAACTCTGTATACACAACAGCCACCCCTATAAATTGAGGAAACAATGCTTCTAATTTTTATATTGCTTGAAAGTATAGCTTCTTTAAATGTTTGGGGTGTCTGGGCCACCATTGGCCACCCCCTGCCTCCAGCTCTGGTGGTGGATAAAACACCAGAATCACTTTGTCTCGAACACGAGAAACAATCAAACAAATAAAACGGCCTATCTGCTCCACAGTGTAACTCCTGTCTACTTGAATAGTTTTCAAGATGTTCAGTGTCAGCTTTATTGTTGACTTTAGTTAACAATCAAAGAGCAGGTTTGTAAATTAGCCTTTGACTAAAAAGAAGGGGAAAAAATCAGCTATGTACAAAACATTGATCAAATTGCAACTTAGTTTTTGTGCTGATTTGTCAAATACTGTAGTTTCCTGATAACTGACAGATGTGTTTGCTGTAGAACAGATTCAGCATCATGCCCGTCATAGAAAACAAAATGTGATACTCACAAAGTTTGTTTTCTCAGTCATCCAGGTATATAACAACAAAAAAGGTTGAATCATGTCGAAGTCCAAAATGTGATACTGTTTGCACTGAAACACGTATGGAGCATGAACAATCCAGTGTTTTTCTGTATTATTATTACTGTTGGGGCCGCGGTAGCTCAGTGGTCACTGCTGCAGTCTGATCCTGAGGCTGCAGGTTTGAGCCCAGGTTGCATCAGGATGGACACCCGACTTGAAACAATCCTCAAATCTTTCATGAGTTCACTCGCAATGATGACCCTTCCAGGAGAGAGCAGCTGAGAAAAAAAAAAAGTTGTTAAAAACATTACTGCAAAATGTCCTGACCTGTCAGTTTAGAGCTAAACCGTCCCACGCCTACATCTGATCCAGAACCCAGACACAGTTTAGTTTTAGATGGAATTAATCTGGCCTCCAGATCTAATGTTAAAAATCTTGGTTTTAGTTTTAATCATCAGGACATGTATTTATCCCCTACGTTAAAAATGTTACTAGAACCATCTTCTTCCACCTGAGTAATTTCACTAAAATTAGAAACATCTTCTCTAAAAATAATGCAGAACAACTGCTTCATGCATTTGTCACGTCTAGACTGGACTATTGCAATGGTTTATGTCCAAATACTTCTTTAAAAAGTCAGTTGATCCAAAATGCTGCTGCCAGTGTCTTAAATGGAGTTAGTAGAAGAGATCATATCTCTCCAGTTTTAGTTTCTCTCCACTGGCTGAGAAGGGTTCTCTGCAGACCAGAAGTGGGCGTTTCTGGAGAATAGGCGTTTGTAGAGGACAAACACTGATTGGCTAACTGTATTTTCTGGCTCTTTAGGTAAGTTACGTCGGGTCTTTTTTTAAAACTGAAGGTTTGTAAGAAACAGTGTTATATCTGCTGTCAAACACAAGAAGATTCTCTTCTGTTCTTGGGTTGGAGGCTGCACCTGTCACAGGTTGGCTTGAGTGTGATCTGGATACAATGAAATATAATAATACTGGTCTCAGTTAAATATCATGAGTCCTGTAATGAGATAATGGCCCAAAACAAAAGCTCAAAACAAAATGTGCTCTTTAGACGTGCTCTTCAATGAGATCTGATCTATGAAAGGAGCTGAAACATGGAGTAGGATTGACCCTTAAAATATGAGACAGCTGAGGAAGTTAACCAGTAAACAGAAATACCTGCTCCAGTTGCAGAAATCTTACAGAAACTGACAATCACTCATCTGCAATGACTGATTTAAAATGTTGAACAAGAAAATGTGAAGTTAAAGGAAACATCCTTTGTCCCAAGGCCAGTTTAAGTATCATTATTATTTTTGGTTACTTTATTTTTATTTATTTATGAATTGATTGTAACTATTTTCACATTATTCAACAACCAAAACAGATTTTGTTTTTTAATGTAACGGTTAGATATTAAAAATCAAACATTTAGCCCTCCCCACTACCCATTTATGCTGCTCTTATTTTGAAATGTAACTGGAAGTTCTGTGTTAAGAGAGGCGGAAAGAGAAGGTATGGAGACACCACCAATGTGTGACTCCTCCCAGACAGCCACAGTCAAACCAGCAAACTGGTTAGTGGGGAAAACAGTTTACTTGGGACTCATCAGACTGATGAAGCCCTCCAGATAGAGAGAGAAACGTCTTTCTACAAAAAAGAAACTGTCCAGATGACCTGATTGACCATTATTGTTTTTTTCAAAGTTAATTTTATTTCTGTAGATCATTTGAAGATCCTTCTTCCCTCAAGTTGGCGTTTTATAGCCCATATCATGATACTTCGCTATATTAACCTTGGCAAATGACAAGTATAACTGTCATTTCATGGTGAGCTGCAGTTTGAGTGGTTATAACAGAGAGTTGTTCCCAACACATACTTTAAATATTAACAGATGATGCAAAATCTTTGTTTATAACCTTGACTTGCAGTAAAGGCTGCAGGTGATAGTATTTCTTTAAAATGCGTCCTCTTTAATTTCTGTTCTGCTTTGTTTTGTGCGGTTTACAACAGCAGACTTCAGTCTTTTTCAAATAAATTACTCATTTAAAATGTTCTTTTTTGAACCATATATTCTTTTATTTAAATAAAAGCTTTAGTTGATTCAGATGACAGAGACGTCTGCCTCAAAGCTTCCTGAAACTGATTTAATTTACTGTAAAACTTCTCTAAATCCTCTGGTTTTATTCTTTTCATACATTTATGTCTTTAATAACAGGCTGTCAGACCAATTTGTTGGTTATTTCATGTGAATAAATGTGGCACTGGTTATGTTTTTTATATTTAACCCTGTTTTAGAACCTGATTTAAATGACTGCAATCAAACGGCTGCCAACGATCGTCGAAGTTTTCTCCTTGCATTTCCCCCCTCGCCGTATGAAAGGAACTTTCTATGCAAATGCTCTGATTTTTTGCATTTATAAAGATATTTAGCACTTACAGCTCAGGGATACTAATTATTCCTCATATAAATGTGCATTTACTTGTTCACAGATTTATTCAGGACACTGAGTTCAAACCAATTAAGCCTAAAAGGATCATCTCTTATTATTATTATTATTATGGTGGGCGTTGGTGCCTTGGAGCCATTCAGTTATTTTATTTTAGTCATGCGTAATGTTTAGTTGCCTTATTGGTATTAATGTGGAGCCCGAGATGTGAGATGAACTGAGTTCTGCATTCTGAGTTATTATAATGTCGGATCAACTGACATAAGACATAAAACCTGTGACTTGTGTGTTTGTGATGTCACCCTGAGGCGAGAATTGTTTTCAGAAATGGATTGACATTTCAATGCGCTGACGTGCTCTCTGCATCCTTAAACCTCCACTTTCCTTTTATCAGCAAACACTCCTGTCAGAAATAAACGCCCCAGGCCTCCCTGAATGTTTATTTTTCTTCTCCTCTCTCTTTTTGCATGAGTCGGTGTCATCTGTTCGCTTCCAGCCATCATGATTAAAATACAGAATAGTTCCTGCTTTGTTTACAACCTGTTGTGCTGCATGAACCAGCTGCATAATCCCAGGTTGTTTTTAAAATTAATTTATCATTGTAACTGCAGATAATTGGTGTAAAAAAATACATTTGATTTGGTTTTAAAAACAAATTACTGGTAATTGTGACCAATATTTCCTCTTGTAGCTTTTTTCCATGAGCATTTCAGCTTGGTAGCTGGTGGCTACGTAATGGATATAAAATGTTGACCCAGTAAAAACCTTCTAATTCAAACCAGTCATTAAAAAGTCTCTGCAACTGTCCAGTAAAGTGGAATCATGATTGTTTATACAGCCCCATCTTCTCCTCACCATTCAACCAAATCTCAGCTCTTACATGGATTCTCCTCCAATCAAACCCAAGGATGGACCCTTTCAGGTCCAGTTGTTCTCAGAACACTGATGAGAACAACCCATGGGACATTTTATTTTAATCTGTGACTTTCCAAGGGCAATCACTTTCATCTCCCCTAGTCTTTACAAGAACACAACATGAAGCTCCATCAACGGCCCAGGCGCAGAGTAGGCAGGAAATAATGCAAATAAGTCCATCCCCACCAATTCTTCTCTTGACAATCACGCAGTGAGGGGGTGGTGGAAACTACAGGCTTAACCTTCAGGCTGGAGGGCCTTGGCTGTGTAAATATAAGTGCACGTCTGTCATATCGATCATCACAAGTGAGTTAATGAGACCTCCAAAGATTGTTGGTTGTGCCCAAATTAAATCAGAGCGCCATAGTGGTGAAGGATCAGGTGGGTGAAGTAAATCTGATAGTGTAGAACATTAGTTGCATTTGCTTTTAGACACATTTAGGTCAGCAATCAGAGTACATGTATTTTATTTAAGTTTGTTTTTCAGGCTCAACCCACATGGAGACTAGTAAAAATAGAACACCAGAACCGAGTTCTTCCTCACCAAATATCTCTCCTCTGGCAAAAACCGACACCTGAGAAGAACCGATAAGACGAGAGCTGAGTGGAGTCGCACTTATTAGTGGCCAAGTGGTTAAAGATATCCATCCATCATCTTTAACCACATCCTTTTTGGGTCACGGGGGTCACTGGTGCCCATATCTAGTAGTCACTGTGTGAGAGGCGGGGGGACACCCTGGACAGGGACACATAGAGACAAATGAGACAAATATTCACTCTCTCACTAACACCTTGGGACAATTTAGAGTTACAAATCAGTCTAACATGCATGTTTTTGATCTGTGGGAGGAAACTGGAGTACCTGGAGAAAACTCTTTCCACTGTCTTCCAGTTTTTAATAATGCATTGGACAGTTAACACGGTTTTAGTGGTTTCAGCAATCTCATTAGATGTTTTCTCTGCTCGACCCTTCTGAAGCAGGTGAACATCTTTTCCACGACCACAGGATGAGTCTTCGACATGGTTTAACAAATGAGAAGCTCCTCACTGCACCAGTTAGTTCAATAACTTGTTGCGTGCACTAATTATCCAGTGGGATGCTCTTACCTATTAGCTCGGTTAAATCCAGGCGGTGACCTTTTTTCTTGTCCTGGCCGTGTAATCCAACACAATAATCAATCAGTGTCAACGTTTTACCAACAACAGAATCAATATCAAAACTGACTTTGTATATCATCCTTAAAATCAGTGTTTTTATTTCAGAGTAAGCAGCTTAAACAACTGAACTCACACATATATAGTGATTAAATGTTTCTTGTACAATCATGTGAGTTATGATCAATACCCAGAAAAGCCTAAAAGGTTCTTTGAAATGTTGAAAAAAATAATAATCAAGGGTCCAATGTTTTGGACAGTCGAGGAAGAAGGTTTTTCTGTAAACAAACATGACACCAGTTTTCCTCTGGCTCGGCAGAGCTGCTATTCACAAACTAAAATCAGGTTGGATGGAGGTGAAACTTTCCACTCTGGCCTTCTTTTTGAACCACTTCTACCTCTTCACACGGGTCCAGTCTTCATTTAGTCCACTCAGTTGGAAATTAATGGAGCTCTGGTGATTTATGACCCGAGTTTCTTGTAGTGTGAGCACGTACAGAAGAAAAGTGGAAACACTTGTCTGGAGGAGGTCGGTTATATACAACCTGTGGATGTGCACAGGTGGGGTTCAGGATCGATTTACCGGTACTCATGTCTCACCAACAAACCCAGAACAAGACCGACAAGGTTGTAAATCCTCTCTAGAGAGCACGTGTCACTCAGCAGATTTCTTCGAATAACAGTAATGAAAGTGTCATTTTCAGGCTTTAGCTGCATCTATTTTAAATTGGCAGGAGTTTGGTTTGATTGACCGCGGGGAAAACTTGTAAATTAAATAAATGGTTAGAGATCAGAGTTTGATCAACCCACACAAGCTTTTATCAGCAGACACCGTGTTGATTTCATCCTTAGACCAAGAACATTGCAACCCCTTTCTGCCAACAGTGGAGCCTCCTGGGTCTTCGTCCATGGAGCTCGTCATGATTTAAAATGTGACGGTGCTATTAGAAAGTGACTTACCTCGACTTTGGAGTACAGCTTGAATGTCTCTGGAAGACTTCCTTGACTCCACTGCCCCTAAAATCTGACAAACCCGGGGTCACATTTATTTTTGCGTCCACATCCTGGGAGGTTGACTACATCCCATGAACCTTATGCTTTTATAGCAGGAACATGAAGCTGCTTGGAGATGGTCTCATAGCCTTCACCTTGAACATGGATATCTATAATCTTCTTCTGGAGCTCCTCAGACGACTCACAGTTGATTTCTCTGCTCCATGTTCAGTTTGGTTAACACCAGCGTACCAAACAGTGTCTGGTTTTTTCCCTTTTAAATAACTAAATCTTTGACAAAAGTGCCTGAGATACTAATTAAGGTCAAACACAGTGTGAAACGTAACTTTACTTGAAAGACTACCTTTTTTTTTTTTTTTTTTTACATAATTTGCATGCCCTATGACTTATTTATGTTTTTTTTTTTTCTCTCATATTTTGGCTGAGATATTGTGTCATGTAATAGGTAAAAGTGGCTATTAATGACACAAACGGCTTGCCATAGTCTGCCACCATCGTCCTTTCTTCCTGGAGCAACCATCAAATCAGCTTCATTTTGCGGCGTTGCCTCAGCGAAATGCAGCTGATTTGACCATTTAAGTTAATTTGTTAAGTAAAAGTTCAACGGAGACACAACTTTACTATAATGTCAAGCAAACAAATAATTGTTTTAGGTGCTTATCTTGTTAATTTTTGAAGAAATGCACAGCAAGTCGTCCCTCTGCGCGTTCCCGCTTCTTTGAATCGGCTTTTGAAATGCAGCTGATTTGACCGTCAAAGTGCATCTATTAAAGAAAAGTTCAACAGACACACCTTTTCTATAATTTTGAGCAAACAAGTAATTGTTTTTAAGTGTTAATCTTGTTAAATTCTTGTTAAAGTTCTTTTGTGCACAATTCCACGACCGCTATTTGGCAGCAAATCGATTTTTCGCACATCGGCCCACATGTCCAGGTTGTCAGTGGTGATGCATAATAGATACGATTTATATGGTGAAACAACGTACTGTATTTATGTTTTTTCCACTTTATTAGACATATTTGGACTGATGCTGGAGTTGTGATGTGTACGGCGTAAAATATGGTAATCGTCTCTTTAAGGGGACCAACAAATCTGTCCACACTATTGATCAGAGACTAAAGGTATGCAGATGTACATTTGCCTGTTGTTTTATCTGAGTCACTTTTCATGAGAACTGATTTGTTTCAATTATCTGTAAAGATTTCATGTCTGTGCAGGACACACCATAGAAATAAAGTGAAACGCCTGTAGTTGACCTGCTGCGAGTTTCTTCAGGATAATCAACCACTTTTGATGGATTTTTTTTGTTTGAAGGGTTCAGTTTTATAAGCCGTCTTCCAACAGCAGCTGAAATCTGCTGTAAATCCTGATAAACACCAGGCCTGCACGTTTACCCAACCACAGTTTTTGTTGGCCCTGCGGCTGCACTTGAAGCTAATGGTTTATGAAACCGGATGGCCGTTGTAACGAATCGCACCTGTTTTTATTTTTTTATTTATTTTTTTTGTTGCAGCTTAGATAAACTGTTGGATTCAGGCTTGTTTACTGGAGAGATAACTGAGCTGTCAGGAGGCGCAGGAAGCGGCAAATCTCAGGTGAACTTTTCTTCCACTGAATCTTTGATAAATTCAACCTCATAAATTTAGGTGCGCTTCGTTTGGATTCGCTCTCCTCGGGCGCATGAAATTAGATTTAGAGTTATCGTCCCAGAAACTCACACGGTCCCGACTGTTCCCTGCGTGCTCTCTCATGTCTTGTAGGTGTGTTTCGGTGCTGCGGTGCACATTTCTCACCACCTGAAACAGAGTGTGGTATACATCGATACTACTGGCGGGCTGACTGCCAGACGCTTGCTGCAGATGCTGCAGTCTGAAACGACTAACACAGACGAGCAGGTGAGCTGACACGAATGTTGTTTGCAAAGACGAACACTTTATCTAATATAAAATCTGTTGACAGTAAGAAGTTCTGCTTTCCAGATGGAGGCGCTTCAGAGAATTCGCGTCTTCCGTTTGTTTGACGTCTACGCTCTACTCGACTGCCTGTACGGGCTGTACGGCGGCGGGCTTCACCAGGTCTGTTTGCAAAAAAAAAAAAAAGAACTCCAGCTGTGCCTGTGGGACGTTCGAGTGGGAGCGTTAAGCTTCTCATCCATCTAACTTTGTCACATGTTGTGGTAGGCGTCTGTCGGCGGGGGCTCTGTGAAGGCGGTGATCGTGGACTCGGTGTCGGCGGTTATCTCCCCTCTGCTTGGAGGCAAATTTTTGGGTGAAGGTGAGGTCTCTTCCTTTACAAGCCGTCCTGCAGCCGTGCTTACGTCTGCAGCTGTGGAGCTGTAGATTACAAATGTCAACATTTAAGGGCCTCACATTCCCTACTGTTTTTAAACAAGGACCTTGAAATCTGTTGTTGCTCAAAATGTGTTTGGGATCAGACTCCGCTAACACCACACCAGGTTTTGGCTCAAAATACCGTGATTTCCAGACGGATGAGCGCACCTGAATATAAGCTGGTCCACATTGTAACAATAAAGATTTTTCAAACTCTTAATTGAATACATACTGGTAACATACACAAATACAAGTAAATGTTTTTGTTTCTGAACAGTGCCTGTAACACGGCTTGCAATTAAAAAATAAATAAATACAGTAGCTTACCAGGAAGTCTAACAAAGTTAAGTCAGGTTGTTTGGATGGATTCTTCTTCTTGAAATGCTTCATCTTTTATCCAAAAGACTCGTCAGTCTGAGGAGCCGCAGTAAACTCCCTGCCCGTCTGTGTAAGCTCCCTGTGCACAACGGGGAGGGGGGAAAACGACGTTTCCCCAGTGGTAGTCTGACTGGAGGTCCCAACCCCCAAGAGAGACGTGTATTGGGAGATATGTGAGCGTCTGGGTGTGACGAGGTTAAATGTTTTGGTGGCATGAAGCTCGTTAGCCTGTCAATTATTATTATTTTTTCATAATTAGCCACAGCATCGTATGAGCCTGTCGAAAAAAGAAAAAAAAAAGTAGTGGCTTATAAGCCAGAAATTACGGTGCATCAAATTGACTGAGTTAGAGACATTTTTGTGTTTGCACCATCTTAAATTGAATTTAAAAGTTAATCAGCTGTAGATGTATATCCAGTGATTGTTAATGTAGGCTAGGCCTGTCATGATAACAAATTGTGCTGGGCGATAAATTGTCTCAGAAATTATTGTGATAATCGATAATATTGTTTGAAATTTGACAATAAGTAGTAATTACTGTCAAATTTAAGAAGAAATGTTGATTAATTTATTTTGCGTGTAGTACATTTTTTGACCACCGGATGGCAGTATAAGAACAGAAGGATGGATAGTGAGGGAGCGAGCAGCGTGTCTCTTTAAGAAAAACGGGAGGGAGGCCCCTTGACGTGGACTGTCTTTCTTCAGTCCTCAAAATGGCGGACGCTCGGTGTGGTCTGAGCTCTTTAGCATAGCATTTGTCACACAAAGCTTTTAATTAAAAAAAAAAAATCAGTGAACAAGTTCTCAGCTTCTTTTTGCAGAGAAAAAAACACTTTTTACACTCGGCACAGATTTCAACTGTGAATTTTAAAGCTTCGACAAGACGGAGGTTTTTACCTGAGGTCGGCCTGTTAGCTTAGCTCGTAGCTTAGCTTCTCAGCTTAGCTGCTTTTAACGAAGAGAGAAGAAACGATGAAGCCGATAAATGAAAACGAGGTCGATCATTTTAATTTATCATGCCATCAATTGATTTATTGTTGATTGCGACAGGCCTGTCAAAAGGTGGATGTATTACGGTACAATCTCCATCTGTTCGTCCATATACGTTCACTTGTCCTGCTCATAATTTGGCATCCACTCAAAATAATTTAACAAAACATTGTACACCTATGCATCATTGCAAGATGGAGTGTTACGTATACCACTCATCACTCCAGCTTCAAGGTCAAGATCACAAATCAAGGTCATGTTATACAAGCTCTGCTTGTCCAGACCTTAAATTGCTGTAATTGTATGAGCATGTTATAAATTGCTGTGCTGTTGCGTAACAGCTTGTCGACGGGCGTATAATGTGCTGTATGTGGTGCTGGTGTTAGTTTTATTATAATTGGTCCAGTTGTTCATGAGCTAATTGGGTAAAAGACAAAAACAAACAAAACTAACGCCCACCTCCAGTTGGAGTGACAGGCAGTAATAAATCAATGTTGGTAAAATTATCAATCAATGTAAGAATTTGAGTATTTGTCAGTTTAGCTGCAAACAGAATTGTAAGAGTCACTTTTGGACACTGTGCATGTTCTGCCCATGTACCAACCTCTCCACATCTTCCTGCACCTCCAGGCATGTCCTTGATGATGCAAGTGGCGGGAGTTCTTAAGACGCTGGCGAAGGACTTCAGCGTCGCTGCTCTGGTAAGGATGACGGTCCCTGCTCTGAACGCACGCTGCATTTCCTCTGTCGGTACAACTCCTCCTGTTAGAGCTCTCAGGCCTGACCCGAACGTCAAACATCTTCCTGTCTCTGTTTGGGTGCAGGAACGAACTCACGCAGACCAAAGCAAATTTAAAACGTGCGCAGCGCAGATGATTTGTTTGATGCTGTTAGTGGTTCTTTTCTGTCTAAACCACAAAACTGGAGGAGGAAAAAAAAAGAAACGTGTCTGGACCCGCAGGTAACAAACCATGTAACGAGGAGTGGCAGCGGAGACGTGCAGCCGGGCCTCGGCGTGTCGTGGAGCCACGTCCCCAGAACCAGAATCCTGCTGGAGCGAGTTGAGACGGCCCCGCCTGCCCGCGGCTCGAGCCTCCGCTCCGCGACGCTGATCAAGTCCTCCAGACAGGTACAAGCAGCTCGCACACAGCCGCCGCCGCCGCGCTTCTTTAACGCTGTCAAAACATCTTGTTAAAATTTAGACGGCAGAGTTGTTGGCCCACAGGTCCGATTCGACAAAAACTCCCGACTCCCGTTTGAAGAACATCTCCCGGCGAAGATTTTAGGGAGGAGAGCAGCGTTATCACGTTAACTCGTGAAGACGGGCGGTTAATAATGAGTCGCGCTGCTCATTGGGATGTAGAGCACTTCTGCTAACCCGAAATGTAAGACGGTGATGCTGACGGGTCCGAGCACAGCGTCTGTGCACAACCCTAAACGAGCGCTCGGGTGAAGCTCAGCCCTGAAAGTTGATCATTTTCTGAAAAATGTACATCCTCACCAACGAAAAATGAAACTTCCACACCGCCAACATTTTGAATTCGGGTATGGCGCACGTAACGTCATCGCATTGCGCTGAAGGCAAAAACAGCTCCTTTTATATCGGTGAGTCATTTTAATGGACCGGCCGATGTCCGATATTGAAATTTAACGTTTATATCGGCCGATAACGATACCACGCCGATAATATCGTGCATCCCTAATACTGACGGTGTTTCATTTTTGTCCCTGCTTCTGGGAGTTGTTCGTTAAAACAAGAGTAGCATTTGTTTCTCTTTCCTATTGCACATAACGTGTATGGATAAATCCCTAAAGTTGAATGATTTTAAATTTCATTTAAATCCATCCAGTGGTTCATTTGCTCTTTATCCATCTGGAATCTGTCGTAAAAACCAGATGGTTTGCGGTTCTTGCTAAAAAGAACACCGACTCCCCTCCTGCTCAACAGCGTTAACCAAGAATCTACTGACGCTCAGATGGAGCCTCCTGAATCTTTGCCGTCTTCTCTCCTTGGCAGCCGTGTTACGTCAAAGAAGAGTTCGACTTGCGGTGGTGGAGTCGCGCCGAAGGAGGAGCTTCAAGAAAAAGGACACTGGATCAGACTGAATCCTGACGACAGCAACTCGGCCCCCTCATAAACGTCAGAGCAAAGGTGAGTTCATGTCCCTGGATCCTGTTTGCAGGAGAAAGTACGTCTCAGTGCGAGCGTTTGATTGGTTCAGTCTTCTTCTATTGATTTTAATGGCGGTTGGCGAACTTATTCAAGCGCATTACCGCCACCAACTGGATTGGAGTGCGGAATTGGGTAATAGACAGAATAAATAAACAAATAAGTAAACAAAATAATAATAATAACAATAAATAAACAAATAAACAAACAAAACTACAGTCGACTAAATAAGTTAATTGACTTCATGAACAAAATAACCTTACTGTATGTAACAGGTGAATTATCTTCCAAGAGCCCAGCTAATGTGAAGGCCTGACGTTTTTCCTTTGTTAATGACTGGAATAGATGATTTCTTTGGATCTTTTATGCATTGCAGTGCAGCAGTACATGTTCAACCGTCTCTGGTCGGTTACAGTGTGCGCAGTTTTTGTCCCTGCTTCTGGGAGTTGTTCGTTAAATCGTTCGTTCAGTCATTAAGTTCAAAAGTGACCACTTTAGTCGGGAGCTGGAGCGATGCCAGACTGATTAGCACAAAAAAACCCTACTTTTCACATGTATGTGTTTCAGGTAAAGTTCATAAATATTCCTATAACCTGAATGCGTCAGGGATAAAAGGCTCATCTGAAATATATTTCATTAAATGCAAAAAGAGCTGTTCGTGTTTCATATTGTTAAAGGTAAAATAATTGTACTCTAAAGCCCTGTTCTGAAGTGAAACTAAAACATTTTGGCCGTTGTTTTCTCTCACTTGAGCTTTTTTAAATCCAGGTATCACAGTGGATGTTTTTTTGAAACACCTGACATTAGTGTGAAAGTGCACGTGCGCACTACAAACGGCTGCAGTCAATAATTTACATGAAACACAGCAGCAATAGCAAAGTGCTGCTATCCCTCTTTTTTAATGCAACCCAACCTACTTCGGCCCAGACGTTCTTGTAGTCACAATTAATACAAAAATCACAGCGCCAGCTAGTGGCCTGGCATGGAAACTACAGCGGCTTCAATGACCAAAGCTTTATCATGTAAACACGTTTTGTTTTTTTTGTCAATGAACATCATCAAAAACGAGATCAACCACACGTGAATGGAGCCTGACATCAAGCTAGGACCTAAACACAACTTAACACATCAACAGTGAGGTTAAAAACATTAAAAAATTAAATGTTTTTTGCCCTAACAGCTGTAAAATATCAGGTTTTAGTTCTTTAAAAATTGCCATTCGTGGGACTCTTCAAGTTTAATTTACATCTGCTCATGAAAAGGTCCCACGGGACAGAGGTAGCTCAAGACGGCAGCAGTGGTGCTGTAAGGAATTATAGCACAAACTACACCGAACAAGAAGAAGTGACATTTTTGTGTTTGCTTCCGTTTTTTAGGAGCTGAAGTCAAAGATCCAAGACTTTTTCTCTCATTGTTCACAAATTTGTGTCAATCTGTGATAATGAGCACTTCTCCTTTATCGAGATAATTCATCCACCTCACAGGTGTGGCTGATCAAGATGCTGGTTGGACAGCATGAGTATTGCACAGGTGAGCCTCAGGCTGACCACAATAAAAGGCCACTCTAAAATGTGCAGTTTACTTTTACTGTATTGGGAGGATCAGAAAACCAGTCGGTATCTGGTGTGACCACCATTTGCCTCAAGCGGTGCAACACATCTTGACAGAGTTGATCATTCGTTCAACCTTTATTTAGACCGGTCAATCTCATTGAGCCTCGAGGACTCGAGACCTGGTTGTTGGTTGTGGCCTGTGGAGCGTTGGTCCACTCCTCAGTGTCTGTGCGAAGTCACTGGACATTAAGAACTGGAACACGCTGTTGCGTACCCAGATCTATTCCAACATGCCCGGTGAGTACACTGGTCGTGCAAGAACTGGGATGTTTTAAACTTCCAGGAATTGTGTACAGATCCTTGCAGCATGGGGCCGTGCATTATGATGCTGCAACACGAGGTGATGGTCTTGATGAACGGCACAACATCAGGCTTCAGGATCTCATCATGGGATCTCCATGCAGTCAAAATGCCATCAATAAAATGTGCCTGTGTTCGTTGTCCATAACATGCACCTGCCCATACCATAACCCCACCACCACCATGCATGCAGTGAAAATCTCTCTAACGTACCATACACCGTCAGATGTTGGCGTTTGCCTACACATGTTGGTTACGACAACCTGCAGCCTGAAGATGACGAGCAGCAGACGAGCATCCCTGAGATGTTCCTGACAGTCAGTGCAGAAAATCTTTGGTTATTTAAACCGATTGTCGCAGCAGCTGTCGGGGTGGCTGGTCTCAAGACGATCTTGGAGGTGAAGATGCTGGATGTGGAGGTCCTGGGCTGGTCTGTGGTTGTGAGGCCGGTTGGATTAACTGCCAAATTCTCTCTCGAGGCAGCTTAGGGTAGAGAAATGAACATTCACTTCACGGACAACAGCTCTGGTGGATGTTCCTGCAGTCGGCATGCGCTCCTCCCTCAGAACTTCACATCTGCGATGTGATGTGTGATAAAACTACATTTTAATATGGCCTTTTATTGTGGTCAGCCTAATGCTCACCTGTGCAGTTAACATGCTGTCCAATCAGCACCTTGACCAGCCACACCTGTTGAGGTGGACGGATTATCTCGATAAAGCAGAAGATTTTTTTTTTTAATGAACAAATAAACTAAACTAAATTTACACAAATCTGTGAATATTCAAGAGAAAAGGACGATTGTGTTGTAGCGATGTACCCACACAGCTGACAACACGGTTTCAGACAGAATATGCTTCTTTTTCCTGCTTATAAGTTAAAATCCCACACAACAGAATCACTAACAGATGTAAGAAGAGGTTTCTAGAGAAAATGACGCAGCGGTCATTAGATGTGAACAGTAGTTCAAACGATTCACACAGAGTGACGATTCTTAACACAAAGCAGCTTCAAACAGCGTTTTTTTAGAGTTGATTAATGATAATTCTCAGTTTCAAATGACATTTTTGCAGTGCTGCATCCTTCCTGAACACTTTCATCTTTGAAACTATCTTTTTAAGGGTCAAACTTGGATATTTTCATATGCCAACATGAAGTCTTATCCATAAGATCACAGATATTAATATACAGGCAGTCCCCGACCTACGGCGCCATCGACCTACGGCGCTCCGTACTTACGGCGCCGCCCCCCAGTGACGTCATTGCGCCCGTACGTTGCCTTTTTTATGCAGCATTTTATATATTTTTTCCCCGTTTTTTTTTTAGGGTATTTTGTTAACTAACTGCTTGGAAACACATTAAAACGGCCGTTCTAAGTTGTTTTACATTGAAATAACGTGTTTAAAAAGACGTTACCGATCGCCATTTAGCTTCGGTTTCGATTTACGGCCGAAAATCCGGACTTACGGCGCCATGTGCGTTCGGTTCCGAGTTACGGCAGAATCGGCCTACGAATGGTCCTTAGGTCCGGAACCTGTTCGTAAGTCGAGGACTACCTGTATTTAAAAATCTTAGGGAAGAAGAATTAGAACGGTAAAGAGCTTCATGTCTGAGTTGCTTTGCACCAGACCAACTCGTAAATTCACACATTACTCTAATTGCCACGCTGATTTTTGAGTGCATTGCAACAGGTTTGCAATATTTCTGCTGCAGATTCAAATTGCTTGCAGAGCAAAAGAAACGCCGGTCTGTCAGAAAACCTCTGCTGCTGCAACGCCTCTCGGAGTATCGGCCTCCGCGCTTAACAGACTTTCTTCACATTTAGTATTTACAGGAATCATTTTACGTTCCTTCCTTGTTGCTGAAAATAGTCCATGAATGGGTTTGAGCCTGGAAAGTAGCAGCACTAATGGGTGGAAAACACGGCAACTACGCCAAGGTTTGCATTAAGCTGTCTAATAATAAGGCAGGTCAAGGGTTACCACTTGCTCAGCGAAGCCATCTCAGCTCCTCCCACCAAGAAGTTTCAAGCTGCATGTCGTCACCGACTTAAACATTTCTTCAGCAGAAAGCCAAAAGGAAAGGGGAGGAGGAAGCGTCGCAGAGATCCGGTTCAGTTCTGTCATCTTCCTGTTCTTGACAAAAGCGCCTACGCAGCGTTTTAGTGGCAAATGGATGAAGAGGCTTTCTTTGAATGACGAGGAAACCAATACATTAGAGGCCCAACAAGAGTACAGCTGAACTATTTGCTCCGTCGTTGCACCTAAAACCTGAAAAAGATGATGATATATTGTCAGTGAGCTTTAGCACAGGGGTTGGTTTGTTGTTCTGTTTTAGATAATCCGACATTTGCCATTCACTGGAAAACTACACCTCGTTAAGAAGGAAATGGACAACTGAAAATAAGTTAATTGTAGCTCATTATGTGAAGGGTGATTAGGACGTTCCTCTTGATCATTTTTATTGTGATAATGCCATCACCCACATCAGTTGTGGAGAACCATCGTTTTCTTTTCCAGACAGCTTTTGATGGCAAATCAAGAAGTTCTGGAGAAAAAGGGAGCATTTCCCAGCAAATCGAGTGGTTTCCACAATTATGTTTCTTATAACTGATTGCCATAAAATAAAATAAAAAGGTTTGTAAGCTCAATCATCCAGGTAGATGACACAATTTAACTTTTTTGTTATGACTGAGCCTACAGACCTTTGGGCCTTGGTGTCCTCAGGCTGTTTCTGGCCATAAAACATTTGATGGTTGTACATGACGACTGGTTGTTTTGGACAGATGGTTCCCGTTTGCATGCGTTAAAAGCCTGATTTTGAGATTCCAACAGGAGGTTGGCTTGAAACACAGCAGTGAAGGTTACGGGACAGACCTGGTTGGCAGGCCATAGACTGAGGAAGTCCTCTGGATGGGGGACAAAATGTTTCTCGCTTCAAGAAACAGGTCCAGATGACACGATTTAACCTTTTTTGTTTGTTGTTGTTGAAGATTGTCATAAATTACACAAATATAAAAACAGAGAATTTCAGAAGTGGCAAAAAGTGGGTGATAATGTTTTGGGCTGTGTCGGTGTGCACCAACTTACTGAAGACATTTAAAATCCCAACACTCAGCTAAGTCCAAACAAACGCTTAGAGAAAACTCTAAAGAGATATGGTACGTTTCCACGCTACATCCTGCCATGAGCTCTTTAAAAAGAAGTTCACCATCGCCTGCACATTTCATTTCTTTGTTGATAGCATTAAAAACAGCTTGAGGAGCAACAAGAACGCAGGTTTTATTTAGTGCAGTGCAGAGCTGCTGAGGTGTTGAACACGTGACGCATCGATGTTGATAATTTTGATGCACTTCTGTTTTGAAATCTGCAAAAAAGAGCAAACTAATGCAAGCGACAAATGAGGATACTGGATCTGAAATCACAGGAACAAAACAAAAACTTGATTGGGACATCCCTACCGAAACCTTCACATTATTTATTTATTTATTTGTTTGTTTTTCACTGAGTTATAATTTTCCCTATTTTGATCAAGAAAGACAAATGTCCCTTCTTTTTTTTTTTCCCCCCGACAATGTTCAGTTTAAAGCATCTTTTAGTTGTTTTCCACAGCTTCACTGTGCGGCTTGTGCCCATCACACAGTGACTCAGGCTGCTCTCCATTTGAAAAATTAAACAGGGAAGAGAGGGGGGTGGAGGGAGGGAGAGCGCTGGAGAACTGGCAGAGGTAAATGAGGCTCCCAGGATAAAAAAAAAATAAATAAAAAAATAAAACATGCTGAGCTCAGCAAAGCCTCTACAATCTCAATCACATAGGAGGAGGTTGGTGCGCTGATGTAATGGCTGCCGTCGTGCTGCCGCTGCCTTGGCAGAGGAGGAGAGCTCGTCAGCACAGGCCCACTAACTCACCCCTCCATGCCCCAACCCCTATCAGGATCAAGGGTACATCAGATATCATTAATGTGGTTAAGTGTAAAATCAGACACAGACTGTTGGTCATAAAAGAGAAAAATATGCATTTATTGGGATTATTTTTAATTTTATTGGAATAGTTCAGCTCTTCTGGAGTTATGTGGAAAAGTTATCAGCAATTAATATCTTACTTGTTGTTGACAATTTTAAGTTTAATGGCAAGTTTAATTCTGATCAAACTGACAGTTTGAATGGGTTCAAGAGGAAACAACGTAAATCCCAAAGGTTTTTTATCCACCTTATTCCTGGGGGCTGATTGTGGGTACAACTTCCTGTCAGACAGGAAGTAGCAGTAAGCGCTGGTTAACCGTGGTAGCGGAGCACGGACCGCGGTTTATTTGAAAGTAATTTGCATTCAATTTAGCAGATAAAATCCATTTTTAGTTTTTATTTACATTTATTTAACAACACTAAAGTTTAGTAAAACAGCCGTGCTGAGTTCAGGTACCTGTTGTGTTCACTGCTGCAAGAATAACCAGACCAAACTGAATCAGTGGCTACAACAAGAGAGTTTTGAACATGGACCCAAAACAAAATTAGTGCTCCTGTGAAAAGAGCTTTCCATGTCCTACCTACTGATGAGGAATTAAGAAGAACGTGGCTGGAAAACCTGAGCTTGAAGACGCCACCCAAAACTCCGCACGTGAGCTCATTTCACTTGTTAACAAACGGCCGACGGAGGAAAACCTGCATCCTACTTTGTGTCTGCACTAAAATAAACCACCGGAGAAGAGACGCCGGATCCTCAGAAGGATTGAAAACAGTGACGAGAAGATCAGGGATGATTTCAAGTGTATTAAGGACACAACATTGTGTTCGTCTTCGGTATTAAAGATCTTCTCTGCAATTAACCCAGGCTCGGTGATGGAGGACTTTAGGGCTTTGGGCTCTGTGTCTGATTTAAAGTCAACAAGTTTGTCTCCCACCTCTTTTTACAAAACACCACCAATCTTATCATTGTGCAGATACTAATATGCCTCAGAGCTTCTCAGGTTGTTCATCGCCTCACCGTCAGAAGAACCGATCTGAAGTAGCTTAATATGCTAGCTGTATTGATGTATGCCTATCAGCTGGTAAAGTTAATGATTAACTGAGTCACTCAACAATTTACCACAAGACTTCTACAAAGGTCCCTCACTTTTGATCAGTTATGGTCTTTTGCATTGAAATTGCAGTCTTGAACTGTAAAAATGTTGAGATTTGACTGTCCATCCATCCATCCATCCATCCATCCATCCATCCATCCATCCATCCATCCATCCATCCATCCATCCATCCATCCATCCAAAGTGTTCCCAGGCCAACTGAAAAACGTCGTCTCTCCAGGGTTCATCATCTATTTTTTTGTTTTACAGAAACATCTGATGAAGCAAACCGTCATTTAATGCTTAAAAATTAATTTGACTTACTCTTCTGAACTGCAGCTTTAAATGAAATGCTCTTTTCTTCAGGAGTCACTGCAGCGAACTAACTCACCCGAAGACTTGGCAGTTGTTTTTACACCAGATGCCCTTAACTCAACCACCAGACCACCGAGCTACCACAGCCCTCTGTGTGGAGCAGAGAGCTGCCATGTAGGGCGCCTGGGGGAGCAGATGGTGGGGGTTAAGGGCCTTGCTCAAGGGCCCTGAGTGGGGCAAATGAGGGTGGAGGTGGAGGCAGGTGTGGGTGCTTCACTGTTCCCACCTACATTTTGTTGTCTGTGCAGAGGTAGAACTGGCGACCCCAGCATCTGGATTTTACATTGTTTTAGAACATGCAAAATACAGTAAGAGCTGTTTATGTAGAATTTTTTTCAAACGATTAATATTACTGTATAATATATATAAGCCATCTAATGTATCTAAAAATGAAAATGTGCCACAAAGTTGCGTCTACGGTTGTAACCGAAGAGAAAATGCAAAATGAACCTCATTTAATCAAGTCACTAAATTTGATCTTATTTATGATGCGACCATAATTGAAGCTAATAATGTAAATGGTTAAAATTAAAGTCAGCCGATATAGCCGATGTGATTGTTGTTAATTATTGAGTTGGTGAGAAATGAGCTTCTGTGGCAAATATTGTTAACAGAGTGTAGCACTTTGTAGAATCATGCTACAATTTAGCACGTTTTTAAAATGTACAGTCTGTTGAAACATCTTATTTGCACCGTTATATTCTAACATGTTGTTGTTTACTATATTTCTTTTGGACCTTGTAAATATTATATTTCCTTTCACTTTTTTGTACTTTATTTTGTACCCTTGTTTAATGCTTTAACGAGGCACAGTGGCTCAGTTGGTAGAGCTGCTACTTCTCATTGAGCAGGTTGCTGTGGTTCAAATCCCGGTTCGGGGACCTTTCTGGGTGAGGTTTGCATGTTCTCTCCATGCATGCGTGGGTTTTCTCCAGGTACTCCAGTTTCCTCCCACATATAAAAAAAAAAACCATGCATGTTAGGCTGATTGGTGACTCTGAATTGTCCCTAGGTGTGACTGAGAGAGTGAATGGTTGTTTGTCTCGTTTGTCTCTATGTGTCCCTGTGATGGACTGGACTGGAGACCTGTCCAGGTGTCCCCCACCTCTCGCACAGTGATAGCTGGATATGGGCACCAGTGACCCCCGCGACCTGAAAAGGAAGAAGCTGGTAAAGATAATGGATGGATGGTGCATGCTTTAGTATTCTTAGCGAGTCGAATCGGTTCTTCTCATCTAGGTCTCTCTTAAAAATGAGTTCTAGTGGCTCAATGAGACTAACCTGTATAAATAAAGGGTAAATGAAAATGAAAAAAAAATGCATTGTTGACCATATGACAAATAACAGAATTATTGTATTGTATACTGTATTTTTACACGGTGTAAAATTATATTGAGACAACAGTCAGCCAATATCAGTAGAGACAAGTTTCTTCCAAAGTATCTCCAGGTACGCAGTGAAGATTTTCCACGTGTTGACTACAGAACAGGTAAAAGGTAGTCCCCGTTTTACGGCCGAGATCTGTTCTAACGGCCCGGCCGTATACCGATTTAGCCTTAAACCGGATCCGCGGCCGTTTACGCAGATTTTCGGACGGAAAATGAAACTGAAACTAAACGGCGATCGGTGAAGTCTTTTTAAACACGTTTTTTCAATGTAAAACAACTTCGAACGGC
>JARVGV010000192.1:3159139-3171815 GCA_031762435.1 Hypsolebias longignatus | reverse complement strand
CATAGTTCAATTATACAAGATATATATGTTGTGCCATTTAATGCAAAGTTCAAACATCATGTCAGTGCGCCTTTAACAGAAATTGACAAAGTTGAGAGTTTATGTTTATTTGACAGTGATTTCAGTGTTTTTCAAGGCTATATACAAATAAAAGGTGAACATCCATTTATTTGTACAGTTTTTCTGAGGCTTTTATATTGGTTGTATTGATATTGAATTATATTGTTATCGACCGAAATTAAGAAATATATTGATAAAGGTTTTGGCCATATCGTCCAGCCCTAAGTGTTAGTAACATTATCTTTGTTACCCTCAATGAAATCCATTGTTTGTCTGAAATCTTTAGTTCTCTACAAAGAAAAATCAACCCTGTTGTGGTCAATACTAATTAGACCTTCACCATTAACTGACTGTTGAAACAATGAACAAGAAGGATGTTTCTTTCTTTATTTTATATTCTTGTAACACACTTGATAAATTTATGGTGAATAGTGGAGGATAGAAAATGTGAACAACACACATTAAGAAAACTGTTTTATGACCCATGCACCACTTGTAAACCTAGTGTAGGACTACATATAGCATGGATCTGATTAGCTTAGCTTCATGATTGCTAACAGTTGAGCTAAGTAAATAAATCCTGCTCTACTCGCTGTTTACTGTGATCCTTGGGGTTGGACAAAGCTCAAAAATTTCCAGCCATTATATTGCCTTTAGCCTTCCCCTCCCAATATTGGTATTGATGATGGCCAAAATTTCCATATCAGTCGGGCTATATACACACACATGGATTTTAACATGTTAACAAATATAACTTTCCTTACACTTAGATGCAGCCACAAACCAACATGGATGTCAATGCTTCACTTGTTTTTGAAGTTTTATTGCTCAAAGCATGGACAGATGGACAGATGGACGGACTGACGGACAGCAAATGCATTTAGCCCTTTGTGCTCTGTGTAAAGGGACAACAAAAATGCTTTGGGATCATCAGTCTCGTCTGTGCAGTTGTTATCATGGAGAATGACCTTCCTACAGAACTCTGTTGAATTCTGGGTTTCTGTCTTTTTTACTTTCTTTCTTTTTTTTTTTTTTTTTTTTTTTTTACAGATTCTTTCCTCAGTTTTTTCCACATATTGTAATATACATGTTATTTGCTGCTGCAAAGTTTCAGCGTCTTTCCAACGTTACAAACGTTTTAGCTATATCATTTATTCTTCATCTAGTGAAAAAAATAATAATTGTTGCAAAAATTGTTTATAAAATACTGTAAAGCCATTTTCTAATCCTGAAAACTAGGCAGTGAGTTCCACCAAGCTCTGGCTGAAATGTTGAAATCTGAGTCTTGGGTTGTATTTCATCCTTTCTGAAAGCAACAGCTATTTGTCTCTTACAAATCTAAATCCCTGTCCTTCACTGGACCAGATAGTGAAAGGACATGTCTCCTCGGGTCCACCACACCCCTCGCTCGCTCTTTCTCTTAAGAAGTTCTTCGTGGATCTATCCGGCTGACTTGTCAGCACCGGGCGACACAAATCTGAGCTTTGTAGCAGTTTTTAGTCTCCACAAAGACAGACAGAGATTAGTCATGCTGGTGCCACAGGGGTCCACGAGATCCACCGGTGTCTCCATCCTTCAGATCCACATCAAAGAGGGCAGAGCAACAGTTTGAATTATAGACAGCAAGTGTGCGGTCACGCTCCTGGTGGCACCCAGCTCCCAACACGATTAACCCCTGAGCCGCCTGGAGGAGGAGGAAAAGCAGAGGAAACGGCTCGCAGCGAGGATGAATAAATTACAAAACCAACAAACAAGACATCAGCAACAGGACTCAAGGTCAGCCATGATGTCAGGACTTCCTGACAGCTCAATCGTTCCAACCCAGATCCAGCAAAATGACAAAAATGTCATTGAATAAAAGTGAAACAATGTGTTGAATAAATGGATTGCATATTAAAGACCCGCACTCTTAAAAGGAATCCCTGTCGCTTGCCAACTTTTAACTTTGGGGGCAGCTGTGGCTGAGTGGTTAGAGCAGTCGTCCTCCAACGGGAGAGATGGGGGTTCGATTCCACCAGCAGTCACATTATCGTGATTATCTTTTCATCTGGCAACAAGTTGTTTAACCCTAACTGGTGCAATGAGTTGCTTCTCATTTCTTAAACAACCATGTCTAAAAACACATCACGGTGTCATGGAAAAGATGTCAGTCTGTTTGAGAAGGGTCAAATCATTGACATCAAGCAGAGAAAACATCTAAGGAGATTGCAGGAACCACTAAAATTGGGTTAAGAACTATCCAAAACATTATTAAAAACTGGAAGGATAGTTGACCCATCGTCTTTGAGGAAGAAATGTGGCCGGACAAAAATCCTGAATGATCATGATCGGCGATCACTTAAACGTTTGGTGAAATCAAATTGAAGAAAAACAACAGTAGCACTCAGGGCTATGTTTAATAGAGAAAGTAAGAGCATTTCCACACACACAATGTGAAGGGAACTCAAGGGATTGGGACTGAACATCTGTGTAGCCTTAAGAAAACCAATAATCAGTGAGGCTAACTGGAAAAAAAGGCTTCAATTTGTTATGGAGCATAAAGATTGGACTGTGGAGCAATGGAAGAAGGTCATGTGGTCTGATGGGTCCAGACTGACCCTGTTCCAGAGTGATGGGTGTATCAGGGTAAGAAAAGAGGCAGGTGAAGTGATGCACCCATCATGACTAGTGTCTAGTCATCAAGATCTTGATGAAAAATTAATGCAACACTAGATGGAAATAGATCTTGTGACATTGCAGAAGCTTAACGAAACAATGCCACAGTGAATGTATGATGTCATCAAAGCTAAAGGCGGTCCAACGAAATATTAGTTGAGACACTTTTTTTTTTGGCCAGGCAGTGTATGAAGGCAACAGACCATGAAGTGATTTAAAGATGAAAATATACCAGTGAGAGTCTGTGTGAAGTTAATGATGTCCAGTTAACCAGTGAGTACAGGGTGCAGTGATGAGTCACAGCCAGTTATGAATCTTAGTGCATTGTATATACACATGTATGGCAGCAGTCATGTTGACGTGGCAACCCACTTTTCTAAAGGAACCATTCTTACATGTAGAATGCATCCACACACCAAGGAGGAAGTTGGCGCCTCACTAAATTTTCAAGTTATCATATGATGTGTGGACAGAGGGTATTTTTAATTACCCACCTCACTTCACAACAAGAGATGAATACCGCTGTCCGCTCAGGGTAACCGTAAAGAAAGACCTCTGACACTGACACAGACATGAAAGAGCTCCTGTAACTGCTACTGACAAAACGTAACAACTTAACAGACAAGGAGATAGTTGAAAACTAAAAACAGGAAGAGTAAATGAAAAACATCATAAATACTTCCAAATATAAAAGAAATTGGACAAAAACCAATTCTGGGTTTAGCGTGCTGAAATGAGGACAAAGATAGCATCAAGAATGATTTAGAATCAGAGAGCTTGGCTTACAAAAAGACAGCAGAGAAGAAAAAGCCCTGGCCCAGATGCAGACAGAGGGGCCTACAGGAGATGGCATGCAGCTGTTCCAGACAGCTGCTCAGGCCAGTTGTTCACAAACAGCTGGGAGGCCAGGACCAGGAATTCAAAGACATTCTGATGGAGCGGGGAGAACTTCAGAGACACGCAGACCTGGATCTCTTCAAGATAACAACAGTCCAAAGAAAAATGCTTTGAGAAAAGTGCTGAGTTAAAGGCCAAGCATTCCTTACAGGAATGTTGCCATCTGCCACCTTTAGCTTCAGACGAGTCGATGGCTCAGATCTTATAAACGATGTTACATTCAATCTCAGGCTAAATCTCCTGTTGCCTCTCAGCTACTGCCTCAGTAACTGGAACATTCACTGACTTGTACCTCTTTGATGGAAACTGTCTAAATTACATCTAGTTGTTCTTGAGAAAGTTTCTTATGACACAGACAAACATGGATCAGTGATGGATCATGTTGACCTGCACGCTGCAGATGTCCTGTTTACAAAACGACTCACTGTCCACAGCAAGTTCATCCTGCAACCAATGAAAGTACGGACACAGCTTCAGCACCAGCACAATGGTTGTTTACATGGTTGTCCAGAAACCCTGAGGAGCTGAGGAGGGGTATGTCAGGCACAACAGCAGCCCCTAGTGGTGTCTGCTGAAACACGCAGCATGTGGAGTTCATGCAGACGAGTGACAGAAGGAAAAGCCTCTCCTCACAGCTTCTGTACATTTTAACCCAAACACTGAATTATGTCATGTAAATCAGCCTCAGTGGTGATGATCTGTAGTTTCAGATTTTGTTCTCTAAACATGAGCTCTCTACTTTGGGTTTTGTTTTCTCTGTGGCCTTTTGTCTGTGAACAGGATGAGAGTACCTGCTGCCTCCAACGCATCCTGAAGAGAAAACAAGCAGCATGAATCTAAAGCCTCTCACGAGACAAACTTTTATTTGCAGTTCATCCAGGATTCCCTTCTCAGAAAAAATAAATAACTGAATTGTATTCGTCAGGGGCTCAGCTGGTAGAGCTGTTGCCTCTCACTGAACAGATTTGAATGAAACTCAAAGAAACCACTGGACGTGAATTTACCGGTAATGAACTTTTGGATTGAATCTAATGTGCGAGGTCTGCCACAGCCAAATGACCTCAGCAACATGAAGGGCCATAAAACTATGAATTACACAGATATTAAAATTAACTGGTGTGAGAGTAGCTGAGCATCATCTCCTACACATAATCTGAGCACTACACATTATGCAAAAGGCTTGCCTAAGTCAACCTGTACGTTAGCAAAATATCATGTAAACCACTGAAGAGATTTTAATGAAACTTTAATTTAAAAAAATAATCATTGGCTGTATGTGTACAACTGATTAACCTTTGAAGCCAACCCCAATCAAGATGGCCACCCCAGCTAAAACACCTTGGAGAACAAGAAAACGGCTACAGTTTGTTCTTCTTTACAGATACGGTTCTAAACTATGGTCTGGAAGCAGCTGAGAGTCCTTCATCACAACAGACTCCAAGTGCTACTCACTGCTTTGCTTAAAATTGGCATTAACTGTGTGTTAGTAAAATATCCAATGAACCACAGGACTGACTTTAATGAAGCGTTCAGAAAAAAAAATCACTGGTTGTACACAAACAACTCATTATGCTTTAGAGCCAGTTCAATTCAAGATGGCCGCCAACGCTGATCCAGATAACAACCTGTCAGTTTCCAGATGTAAGTTGAGTGGTAGTAGCTGAGAGTCCTTCACAACACGTGACCTGAGCTTAAAACTGGCCAGAGCAGTGGGTGATATGCATCTGTAAACCTTTAATACGGAAGCCTTTAGGGTCATTTTTAGAGTTTCCACGTGGATACAGACATTTCTTGCAACGGTGCTGTGTGTACAAGGATATTTATAAAAACAACCAATAAAAAATGTTTCTGTGTGGACCAGGCCAGGGGCGGTCCAAAGATCTATCTGCAACAGGTTAGATATTCGCTTTGGGTAACTTTTCCACATAACCTCGTTTCAAACTAAACCAGAGTTCCCACTAAGGCGTCAAACTACTGATCTAAAGTACAATGACAGCAAAGAAAAGCTGGAGATAAACAGCTGTGGAGCTGCAGCAGGTTTCAGGAACATGTTGGATGTTTCCTGTTAGTCAAATCACAGCTGGCCCCTGGCTGCACAGGCTGATGGTGATCAGTCCAGAGACACGTTCAATGTTCCTGCTGGCTCGGAAGATTAGCCTGCTTTGAGCCACAAGCACCTAAAGTTTGCCCCTCGGCTAGCTGAGCTAGCAGCCAGCTAACCTCCTGACCAGCAGCTAGCCGAGCAGCGGCGGGGGGAGGACACTCACCGGCCGGACACGGCCTCAGCACCGGCAGGGCGGAGGGACGAGTGTCCCCGCTGTCCAGCTGACGGTCTTCTTCCCGGAAAGTGTCCCCCAGTCCAAGCATCAATCCATGGAGGTGGGCAGCTGCGCGCCGACAGACCTCAGGAGGGCTCTGGAACTGAGAAGGACACTACGAAGGAAGCAAGTGAGCTCCTACAGAGGAGCCTTCAGAGAGCACACCTATTACTAGGATGAAACAGATGAATAATTTGATGTGCTCTGTTCCATCCAGGTACTCTTTTCGAGTAAATTAAACAAAAGTACTTACTTCATTCTGCGTGAACTTATTTTAATTCAAGACTTGGTGGTTTTTACACCAACCACAGACACCGAGCTACCACAGCCCTCTGTGGAGCAGAGCTGGGTGCCCAGTGGAGCAGCTGGTGGGGGTTAAAGGTCTTGCTCAAGGGCCCAGAGTGGGGCAAATGAGGCTGGAGGTAGGTGTGTTTGTGTCTTTCCCACCCACTTTTTGATGTTGTCCGTCTTGGGAGTTGGACCGGTAACCTTCTAATCACAGGCTCGCCACTGTGGTACTGCACAAAGTGAGCCTCCACAATCAAATATCAATACTGTCTCTAACCTCTGCACCATCGTTCTGGAAATGTTAGCTTAAAGCTAAAATTAGCTAAACACAAGCTTAAAATAGCAAAAATGCTGTCTAAGGTGACTGTAGCTAGATGTAAATAAAAGTAGCAAAACACAAGCTAAAAGCTAAACATTGCCAAACACAAGATAAAAGTAGCAAATGCCTAGCTAAAACACGCCGAATGGTAGCTAAAAACTTAAGGCTGGTAAAGGTGTAGCTAACAAAACACTAGTTCAAAGCTAAAAGTAGCAGATGCTAACAAAAAAAAGTTTGTATAAAAGGTAGATGTGAGTATTTTGAAAATCATAATTTGTGGTGTATTTGCAGAGCAGTTGCATCATACAGTGTGTCAGAACGTAACCGATGAATGGACTGTGCTTTAATAACACTCTTCTGTCCAACGAGGACTGAGAGAGCCTCTCGTTGTCTCAGGACTCTACATCCAGCACATCTTCTCTAAAGCCTGGACACATGAGGTTTGAAATGATCTATTCTGACAAAATGATCATGTTTTAACGTAGAAACTGTAAATGAGGCGTAAACAGAACCAAGACCAAAAGAACAAGTGATGCTGTTGTCTCCATAGCAACTGTGTCTGAGCACTCTTAATGACAGGCAGACAGAAACTTCAGAAACAGTCATTGTGTAAAAACTCATCTGTTGTCCAGAAAATATTTAGTCTCAGAGTTTTGATAATCTAAAATTAGAATTATTTTACATAGTTCAAACTTACCACTAAAATAGAATTAAACTGTAAAAACATGAAATCATCAGTTTAATCTTTAATCTTGAATGTCCTGAGCAGAGTTTGTGTTAGTCACAAGAGGGCAGCAGGACCAACAGTTCTGGGTTCTGAACAGGATCCAGAACCTCCTGTGACAATACTGTACAGCACATCACATGAGCTCATGTAAACATGACAGCAAAGAAACTGTTGAAACACAGACGGCTCAAGCTGAAGCGTGGGATTAGGTCCAGGGATGAGTCTGCACGCTGGATCAAAAGATGGCTGCCACAGCTAAGCACAAATAGAAGAAAACAGCTATAACTCTTTCAGTCAGCTAAACTTCGGTGTGGTAGTAGCTCAGTGGCTCCAAGACAAACTATATGTGCTGCATATCTTTCCTCACAACTATGGTCTCAACTCTGTCTGTTAGCAAAATATTTTGCAAACCAGTGGACAGATTTCAATCAAACTTTCAGGAAGGAATTACAGTATTGAAAATCAATCTGCAGCTGATGAACTTCTGCAGCTACCCTACCTACTTCTGGAGTCAACTCAAGTCAAGATGGTCGCCACAAACACGACAACGGCTTTAGTTCAGTCAATTTTATGCTTTTTTTAAATTTTGACTTAAGATTTGGTGCTGAATTATTTGTAACGCTGCCTATTGTGCAAGATGCAAATAAATGTTATAGTCAACACTGTTAGCAAAATATTTCATGAACCGCCACACAGATTTGAATAAAACTCTTGGGAAGACATGACTGGATGAACATCTTGAACTGATTCACTTTAAATCAGTTGACCAAAACAGCCACCACAGCTGACTGGCTTAAGGAAACCAAAATGGCCACAGCTCAATGAGATGCTGGGCTGCGACTTGGTGTGGTAGTAGCTGAGAGTCATTCACAACACACTGAGTGGCGCTGCTCTTAATGTTAGCTTCAAAATGTCTAACATGATCTTATCCTTCAACTCTGGCAATGGGAGGCATGCATTCCTTAAAAATAGGCTTTTAATTTGAAATGCTTTATTTAGTCTATGTGTAGTGTTACTGTGGTCACATGATGTGATTAATCTACTTTTAATTCTTTAAATAAAGAATTGTGTTCTCTTATACATTCATTGATAAATTACATTTTACTTTTTTCTTAAATTATTTTAACCAATAAATATTTGTTTTGCCTCCTTGTAGTGAAATTTTGTAAAAATTGTCTCACTGCAGATCTTGTGATTTAAAATTATTGTGTCAAATAATCTGCTACAAATGCATTGGGGACAAATCAGCAGCTAATTTTATACTTGCATTGCTTAAAGATGTAAAATATCTTTGACATTTTTCATCACATTTTGGTTTTATATTTTTATCGTAAAACTATCAGATGTTTGGCCAACGGCAACAATGTAGCACACATTGATATATTATGCATTTGAAGTGTAGTTTATAGTTTTTAATCTACTTTGAACAGTCTACAAATGTGTGTTTGTAAAGAAAACTAATTACATTTTAATGTTCTTTTTTTTTTTTTTTTTTTTTTACTTGTCAGCATATTTAGGAGTGCTATTACAGAAGCCTTGAAGCACCTTTATAACAAGCCTGTATTTTTTTCTGTGTGTTTTTGTTAATTTGACGCTCCTGCTTTGGATAAACTATAGCAAAAATATGTTTTGAACATGGAACTTATGTTAATGTTCTATGACTTTTGGTGAGCAATACATACTGCTTAAGGGGGAGTGGTGGAGCAGTGGTTAGAGACGGTGGGCCTGTGATTGGAAGATTACCGGTTCAAGCCCCAGTACCAACAACATCAAAAATAAAATAAAATATGTGTGGAAAAAGGTGAAACACCTACACCTGCCTCCACCCTCATTTGCCCCACTCTGGGCCCCTGAGCAAGGCCCTCAACCCCCACCATCTGCTCTCTAAACATGTCTCTCTTGAAAATGAATTCTCGTGACTCAATGAGACTACCTGTATAAATAAAGGGTAAATTTAAAAATAAATAAATAAATGAAAAAAATATATATACAGTACTGTACATACTGCTTAAACAAAACGACCCAAAACATTTTATTTTTGATTTTGACATATGCAGCAGCAGGATTTTGCTAAAGCAAATAGGAAAACAGCTCCTTGGGATTCAGTGGAAACATTCAAATGTTAAACAGGGTGTGAAAAGTGGAAATGTGCATGTCTTTAATGTCACTGTTTTTTACAAAAATGTTTCTACACATTTGCAGTCCACGTTTAATTGGGCTTGGGAAGATTTTACTACAGAATATCCAACTTAGAGTACAATGATCATGATGTCATATTTCAGCTTCAATTCAGTTTATTTATAAAGTACCAAGTCACAACAGAAGTTGTCTCAGGGCACTGACTGGAAACATTCATATATAAAAATAATAACTTGTGGAAGTCGGCAGAAAGAGAGTCGATTTATTCTCTACCTCTTCCAACATCAAGCTCAGAAAAAATGAATGATTTACAATCATTGCTCTGCTCCTTTTATATTCTGTCCCTTTCACAATAAGAGCATGTTCTGACATGAAATATACAGTATACATTTGAGTCCACCACACAGCCCCACCCATGAACACAGAATGTCACAAACACCAAAAACACATAAATTGTGAAACCCTTTACAAATGTAAAACACACCAAAAATAAATAAATAAATAAATGAAATACCTAACGGTAATGGCTAGGGAGTTTAATATGGCGGCCACCACAGCTGCTCTTCACAGCGACAGGGGTTGAAAGTGAAGGAGATTCTCTGGACCGACTGCCACTCAACTGTTCACCTGAGGGAGGCAACCATGCAGCCTTCATTGAGCGGTGGAACCTCTCACAAAGACCATTAGGCGACGGGTGGTAGGCAGTAGTACTGTGGAGTTTAACTGCATGGCTCTCTGCCACCGCAGTCCACAACTCTGAGGTGAACTGGGACCCCTGTCAGAAGTCAAGTCCAATGGCACACCAAACCGGGACACCCAGGAAGAGATAAATGCCTGAGCCACATCAACTGAAGTGGTTGATGACAGCGGAACTGCCTCTGGCCACCGAGTGGTTCTGTCCACAATAGTTAAGAGATAGGTAAAACCTCTGAAAGGTGGAAGTGGACCCACTAAATCCACATGCACATGCTCAAACTTCCCTTAGGGAATAGGAAACAGCTCCAGTGTAGCCTTAGTGTGCTGCTGCACCTTGGCATGCTGGCAAGCTAAACAGGAAGCTGCCCATATACGTACATCTTTACGGAGCCCTGGCTACACAAACTTTACCCCTACCAGTTTGACTGAAGCTTTCACTCCTGGGTGTGAAAGGGAATGAACTGCATCAAAAACCTGCCGACGCCAGCCACTAGGAACCAGAGGTCGAGGCTTGCCAGTCGAGATGTCACAAAGAAGGGTTGCACCACACTCGTGAATTGGAACTTCCTCCAAATGCAAACTGGATTCAGCTGCCTTAAAGGCCAGAATACCCAGGTCTGTCAGTTGGTCTGAGGCCATGGCGAGGTAATCAACTCCTAAATGCACAGAAGCAACCCTTGCTCTGGACAGACAGTCAGCTAACAGGCTATTCTTGCCAGCCACATGCTGAATGTCTGTAGTAAACTCTGAAATGGCAGACAAATGCCTTTGCTGCCGTGATAACCATGGTTCAAAAACGTTTTCCATAACAATAGTGAGAGGCTTATGGTCAACAAAAGCAGTAAAGTCCCTGCCTTCCAACATGAAATGGAAATGCCGTGTTGCCAGTAAAAGAGCGAGCAGTTCCCTATCAAAGGTGCTATTTTTTTTTTCAGCATTCCGGAGTTTCCTGCTAAAAAAAAGCAAGGGGTTGCCATGCGCCATCCACCTATTGTTCACAAACTGCCCCAACTACATAATCGGAGGCATCAGTTGTCAGAGCCACAGGAGCCGCTGGAGATGGATGGGCCAAAAGTGCAGCAATAGCCAAAGCCTCTTTGGCATCATCCAATGCCTGTACCCTCTCAGGGGTCCACTCTATTTGCTGGTCCCCTTTTTTGCGTCTAAGTGCTTCATACAAGGGGTCCATAAGATGAGCTGCCCGTGGGATGAAAAGGTTATCAAAGTTCACCATCCCCCAAAACTCCTGCAGGGTCTTCACTGAGGGAGGGTGAGGAAAAACTAAAACAGCTTCAACCTTGGCAGGTAGAGTAACCACCCCCTTGGGCAGACACTCTGTGTCTTAGGAACTCAACAGCAGGCAGACTAAACTGGCATTTAGCTGGATTCACGATCAGGCCATGTTCACTGAGCCGAACAAACAGCTGGCGAAGGTGCACCATGTGTTCTGCCACCAAGGGACTAGCCGCCAACATATCATATAAATAGACGAACAAAACAGCATACCTGCAGGACCAAATCCATAAGTCGCTGGAACATCTGCACTTCGCCTTTAAGGTCGAAGGGCATCCGTAAAAACGCAAAAGACCAAAAGATGTGATAATTGTGGTTTTTGGAACATCTAAGGGATGCACAGAAACCTGATGGTAACCAAATCTACCTTGGAAAAAACAGTTACCCCTGCCAGGCAGGCAGAAAAATCCTGAATGTGAGGGACTGGGTACCTTTCGTTACTGGTTGTGTTGTTAAGGCGCTGAAAATCCCCACAGGGTCACCAACCTCCATCGGCCTTTGGTACCATGTGCAAGGGGGATGCCCATGGACTTTTGGAACGTTTCACAATGCCAAGGCACTCCATGTTAACAAACTCCTCCTTAGCTATTGCTATCTAGGCGGCATGCTCGTGCTAGGTATCGAAAGACACAGCATCGATTAAGCAGCTATTAGTAACATATCCTAATAACCTGAAAGCACATAAAAAATCAGCACCCAAAATAAGTATAGACACAGAAGCTGTTACAAAGTCCCACTGAAACTGACGTCCGTTGAGACACACAGTCACGGACCTCGATCCAAAAGTTTGAATGGGGGTGCCATTAGCCGTGTCCAGCAGGGGTCCGTTACTTTGACACAAAGCATCTGTAGATGAAGCTGGCATAATGCTCCACTGTACACCCGAGTCCACCAGGAAACGCCATCTAGAAATCTCGTCCATGATGAAAAGCAGCTTATCTGAGCTGCCAGCACACACAGCTGCTAGCGAGCGCTGGCTCTCTTGTTTCCCTGATGCAAGAACAAACACAGAGGAATGCAGTGCTTTGCTCCAAATCGGCGTTGGTAGAAGCAAAGCACGTCGTCCTTCCGCCGCTCTGTCACTGCAGCCACATCATCAACAGCCTCTGCCCCCTTTGAGTCACACCCGATAAAAGTGCCTGCACACTATAGTGCCTGGAAGCTATGTTACGTACCCTGCTCTGCCTGCCTGCTCCTGCAGTATGTTTTGCCTTTAACACAGCTGGTTGTAATCAACCTGATTACCTTGTGCTGCATACACGCCCTATAAAACACCTGTTCAGT
>JARVGV010000192.1:3068491-3078538 GCA_031762435.1 Hypsolebias longignatus | reverse complement strand
TTGAAGTCTTTCCTTTTTGATAAATCTTATAGTTACGGTCGGCTTGGGTTTCCTGAGCTGTCCCTTAATGCTGCTATAGGACTGCTGGAGGACAAACTGACCACATTTCTTCACCCTGCTGCTGTCTTTACTTACTCTGCTCAACCTGTTTGTCTAATAAAGTTAAGTCAGGTCCTCTGGATGGATTCTTCTATGAAACATTTCATCTTTTATCCAAAGGACTGCAGTCTGAGGAGCTGCAACAAACTCAGTTTTATAAACAGCACCTTCTCATAGTGGATTAACCAGTTTGTTGTTGACATCCAGAACTAGCTGTTCTCTGGCCTGGAGATGAGTGTAGACTGCAGAGTCCTGGTCTCATGATGTTGATCTTCTGTGCTGGTCCATCCTTTTGGCCAGTGGCTGTTTAGTTTACCTGATGTAAGACTGATCACCCTCCTGGCACTGAACAGCATACACAATATTCCTAGGGGCACCTGTGGCTGAGTGTTTAGAGCAGTTGTCCTCCAACGTGAGAGTTGGGGGTTCAATTCCACCAGCAGTCACATGTTGATGTGTCACTGGGCAACACACTGAACCCCTCATTGCCTCCAATGTGTGTCCCATCAGTGTATGCATGTGATAAAGCTCTGGTTAATCTTTGTATAGTAGAGTGCTGTATGAATGTGTAAATGAGGAAGCAGAGTGTGTTGTAAAGAGCTTCGAGTGTCTTGATAATATAGAAAGTACAGTCCATTTAACATTTACAATATTGCTCTGTTTGTGCAGAGGTCTGGATCTTTAGAATGGGCCAGTCTTTACCTTCATTCATTTTGGGGTTTGAAAGCCACTGGGACGTCATGTTTAGAAAATAAACGTCACAGTTTCTAAAGCCTGCCTCTGCACTGTCTCCTTTGTGCTTGCTCAGAATGGAAGACTGAGATGAAGAGAAGATTCAACTCAATCTGCTGCTTCCATAGATAATTAACTTACTGATCGTCTTTTATAATGTATGTTTTTTTCTCTGTACTCTGGTGTGAGACATGTGACAGGCTGCACTTTCATGGTAGCAGCTTCGTGCACTCCGTCCATCTTTCAGACGACTGTACGTACATGTTCTCGTTGTGTCTCGGTGCAATGAAGCTTATTCTGATTCTTCTGAATGTTCAGTGCCCTGAGACAACTTCTGATGCGACTTGGAGCTTCAGAAACAAACTGAATTGAACTAAACCCCACGTGAGCCACATGTTTTCTTCTCACTGTGCTGGTTACATTCTTCATGAAGCTGCTGGTTTGAAAACACAAGCTGTCCATTGCTCATTAGCTACATATAATGCCTGCTAAGACGTTTGGTAAACAAACAAACAAACAAACGGATAAATCAGTTTTTACAAACTCAAGATGCACTCCTGTCAAAAAGAAAATGATTACTGTTACCTCTTCTAAACTGTAAATATCATTTGTCTCAACAAGTTACATCAGTGACAGTGAAAATGTCAGAGTTCTTATTTGTTTGACTCAGTGAAGTTTTTTTACAAAATAAAAGTCTAATGCTTTTGTCAGCGTATCTCCTTCATAGTGGATCATTTGTATTACATGTGTTTACTATAAAGTATATCTTACATACTTGTATACAAATATTTATGATTATAAGGTTACAGTTTTATGTAACTTACTGTTTTATGATAAGAAAGATACATTTCTTAAAATACTAAAGCCTAAGAAAATAAACTTCCCAAATGTAACAGGACTTATGTGTGACAGCTGTTCAACTGAAAGGTCAAAAACAGAAAAATAAACTGGGACACTGCACCGTCCACCCACGATCCTCTCTGAAGAATAAAAATCAGCTGGGATTGTCTAATGAAACAAGAAGAACAGCGATTTGTAGTTTTTATGATGAGTGTTTTGTGGACTGGAACTAAACAGAGAATGAAGAACACCTAAGTGTTTTTGGTGCAAGATATTCAGGTGGGGAGGAGTTACACTGTGGAAGAGAACAGAGGGAGGTTTTTATTTGTCTTGTCTGAGGCACAGCAGTACACATAGACGAGTCCTTACATTTTAAATGACATATTGAGTATCTCCTAACAAAGCTGTGCAAACATGTTGGCTTGTTTTTTAAATTACGATATTATTTACCTCTATCCACACTGTGAATGTAGAAAACTCTCATTGAGTCACACTTTACACACTGTAACATTATATAGTGCAACACTTACACTAGTTATCTTAAGAAACTTGAAAGTCTTCAAAAGAAGATAATAAGAGTCGTGTCATGGTCTGAGCATAATGCCCCCACATCCCATCCATTTCATCACTGTGGTCTTCTTCAGCTAACAGAATTAAATGTGTTTCAGAACGCCTGTTTGACGTTTCATATTGTAAATAAAATTAATAATAGATTAACTGAGCTCGTTCCAGTCTGTGGTCCACAACATTATTATTAAACCAGGAATAAACATCTTATCTACACCAAATATAGAAGAATTAAAATCACTAATCGAACCTTTTCTGGGAGGGGCCCACAGGTTTGGAACGAGCTTGATGAGAGTTTGAAAAAGTTGAAATTCATCTCCACCTTCAAAAAACAGTTAAAAATTAAATGTCTCTGTTTTTATACTTGAGATCACTTGTAGGACCTGATGGATCAGACATGATATGTATTGTATGTGGAATTTGTATGAGGAGTGTATGATGTTTTTATTGTGATGTTATTTTAACATGTTATAAACTGTATGTAATTATATGAACCCAGACTCCATCTATTAACTTTAAACAGCTTTTTGGAGCCCTGATCCACGTTCTGTTATCTTGCAGTTATGTATTGATTCTTTCTCTCTCTGTCTGTGTGTGTGTGTCCTTGTTTATGCTACTTTGTAAGGCCCATTTTTCCAACTTATACTACATTGTGAGGCCCAACTGCTCCTTATGGGGCCCAAAGCCCGGGCCCCATAAGAAGAAGTCCCGTTGGTGGGTTAGGGGTTAGGTTTAGGACTAAGGTGTGAATTGAGGATGTGTTAAGTTTAGGGTAAGGTATGCATTGGTAATGGTTAGGTTTAGGGTAAATGTCAGGGTTAGGCTATAGAAATGAATGAAAAATGAATGGAAGTCAATGCAATGGCCCCATAAAGATAGTAAAACAAATCTGTGTGTGTGTGTGCGTGTGTGTGCGCGTGTGTGTGCGCGCGTGTGTGTGCGTGCGTGTGTGTGTGTGCGCGCGTGCGTGTGTGTGTGCATGCGTGTGCATGCGTGCGTGCGTGTGTGCGTGCGCGCGTGCGTGCGTGTGCATGCGTGCGTGCGTGCGTGTGTGTGAGTAAAGTGAATAAACTGAAAGCAGTGGTGGATGCTGCAGAGAGAGACATTTTATCCACCACCAGGTGCAAAGATGGAGTCAACCACACAACAAACTGGACGCTGGGGCCCACATTATTTTCAAGTTAGCTCACGACACGCACGGACAGATGGAGGGCACTTCCAGTTCAACCCTCATTTGTCGATGGACGGGGACAAGATTCTTGTTCCATAGAAGGTTTATATTTAATCTGGCCTCTTGACGGCTCCTCTGGCACAGCGTTGTGTTTTTGTACTGAAGGTAAAAAGCAAACGCTGTAATGAGTTAATAAAGGCTCAGAGGGTGCACACGACTCTGGCTCACTGGTTTTTGCACGCTGACGGTATTAAAATGTGCTGTAGACCCAGTCATCCAGGTCAAGGCAAGGTCAATGAACAAAGATCCACTCACTGACGTACGAGATGGAACGAGACCTGACCCTTCATGACGATTTGAAAAACACCAGATATGAACAGATCGGTGGCTCGTATGAAAGAAATCAGATTTGTCCTGTTCAGGCTGTCATAAAACAATCCAGTATGGTCCAGAACAAACTGGATCTGGCCCATTCTTCCTGCAGTATCACTGAGGACATCATGTCTCCTGTATGTGAGTCTGATCAAACCATGTGTTGTTTCCTGGATGTTTGGGGGCTACACATCACTACACGTCATGTCTCTGTCCTAACATCATGTTGGGAGAGACACACACACACACACACACACACACACACACACACACACACACACACACAAATATATACTGTACAGTATATTCGTTCATTCAACCTTTATAAAGGCTCACACACACACACAAACACACACACACACACACACATACACACACACACACACACACACACACACACACACACACACACACACACACACACACACACACACACGTCCTGATTTCTTGATTGTCTCCTTCTACAACAGAGTCTTCCTGGACATTTATACACTAATTACTAATTGTAGGTTCATCTGCAGAAGCACTGTTTCCATGGCAACAACAACAAAAAGACTAGCGGCTGATTGGAGGAGAAGATATTTTGATTGAAGTTGAGATAAAAGGGGCGAGGAAGAGGAGCAGCGCCACGTCCTACCTGCTGATGGACAGGTGTCTCCTCCTTGTCCTCCCTCCCACCAGGAAGCAGAGACATCAGCAGCTTCGGGACGGCCTTCACTGGAGGGAAATAAGACGCAGCAAAGCCTGAATGTGCTGAAGACGGGAGGAGAAGATCCAGAGAAAACAAGAGGCACAAAAGATAAGCAGAGAGGAGAAGGATTTAAAAAATAAAGAGTTAAAATGAGAGCCAGAGCTAAAGAGCAGAAATGAGCAGGTGGTAAGAACATCAGCTGACTGACTGAAAGTCAGCAAAGCAGAAGAACCTTCAGGAGACATACCTGTGTCCTGGTTCAGGGACATGGAGCGTTTGGACGGAGACACAGACAGGTCCTGGTGGACCTGTGAGACCTGCACACACGAGGCACGACACAAAGCTGAATTAAAGGAGCATTTCACACATTTCTCTGTAACAACCTGCAGCTGCTCAGAGGTCAGGGTCATGTGAAGACCAACATCCACCACATTAACCAGAGGACAAGCCACGGCTGCTGCTGCTGCAGAGGAAACATCTGAAGGATCTCTCGTCTCTAAAGCAGAGATCTCACAAAGATCTGATGGTCACAATTAAAACTTTCATCATCAAAGACTGAACGTTGAAGTTACTCACCCTGTGGATGTTTGAGGAGCTCAGGCAGTGTGGAGCAGCTTTCCCTTTGACTGCCAGCTGTTCCCTCACTGTCACCTCCTACACACACACAGGTCTTTTTGTAGATAAACAATAATAATAATGTGTAGTCATCATTCTGTTTCCATACAAATGTGAAATAAGCTCTGCATTGAACACATCCATCACCAGGTGGAGCAGTGGGCAGCTATGGAGGGCACTGGGGTGGGGGGGAGGGGATAGGGTGTCCTGCTCAGAGACGCCACGAGATGTGCAATGACTGGGAATTGAACCTCTACACCATCTCGGCCCCTTTACTACATTGAACTAATAAATCTAGAGATGGATGTCACAGAGCGGGGTCAGTGAACACGTGTTGTCTTCTGCATGTTGGAACAGTGACAGATGGATCAGTGAATGGTGTCTGTGAGGTGAAGAGACCTGTCTGAGCCTGTCCAGGGTCAGGATGTTCTCCACAGCCAGGACGCTGCGCAGGTACCTCTCTATGGCCGCCTCGCTGTCAGCTGACGGGTCGTCCTCGCTGCCGGCAGCCAGCCGGGCCAGCATCTCCCGGTCCTCTGGACCATGGATGTCCTGTGGGAACAACACGTACACGTGCTTTGTTTTATATAATCATGCACGGAGTTAGTGTTATTAACATCTATTTCAACCAAAACTACAGTCAGTGTCTTTTTCTGAACCCATTTCTCAGGTTCTTAAAGGTTTTTGTTCTCCATTTATTCTTATTCTAGATGTCAAAGCACAAGAACTGAAGCTCCTCTGAACTGAAGCTCCTCTGAACTGAAGCTCCTCAGCTGTTCTTCTAGTTGTGTTATAGTCTGACAATTTATCCTCTTGTTTGGGACACGATGTCAGATTGATTGAAGCTCAAACAAGCAGTACGCTGATGACACCCCCTTCACTGAGGGACAGTGGAACAGAGAGCATTTGGAGTTTATGAGCTACACTGGAGAAGAACAGAGGGAGGATTTGATTTTTGTCTGAGGCAGAGCAGGGTGATGGATCCTGGTGAGCAGAGGGAGACATTTTATCCACCACCAGGAGCAGTGGACGAGCCAGGGGGTGGCCAGTGGTGGCCTTGCCCACCATAAATTAATATTCAGCCACCACAATCATTTGAGGAAACAAAACTTTGAAGCAATATAAAAATTAGAAATCAGTTTCCTCAAATGATTGGGGTGGATGGTGTACATAATACATATGTACAGCCCGGCCACCATGCAATGGAAGCTCATTTCAGCAGCTTGGATCCAGGATCTGGTTCTTTCAGTCCTGATCCCGACCCCTGGACCTCAGCTGAGAGTCAGAACGTAGACAAATCAATAAATCCAGAGCTTTGTCTTTCGACTCAGCTCTCTCTTCACCATGACAGACCAAAGCAACACTCTCATTACTGAGGACGAGGCAACAGTCCGTGGATCCATTTCCTACTCCATCCTACCATCACCCAGGAACAAGACACCGACTCCCCCCAACCTGGAGGGGACATTCCACCCATTTCCAGTGAAGGACCGTGGCCTCGGACTCTGCAGCTCAGAACGTCGTCACCGTAGCAGCAGCATCCAGAGTTTAACCAGGTCACAGGAAGTTGGACCCAACAGGACGTAATGTTTTGACATCTTCATGCTTCAAACACATTCTCAGTGAAGGTTTTATAATTTGAGGGTTTTACCATAGAAACTTAAACTTCCAGAGACATGAAGTCACACATGCTTCTAAACCTCCCAGTATGACTCCTTACACTTCTTCTGCAGTTTACTGGTCAAAATGAAGGATTTTAACAGATTACATGATTATAGAAGAAAGTTGATGCCTGTTGGACCTTTGGGCTGTAGCTACGTTAGCATCCTGCATTAAAACAAGTTAAAACACTTTTTTCATCAAATCATAAACTCTATCATGTAGCTCTTTACAGTGATTTAAAAATCATTTAATCAACACTTCTCATGTTCAATTTAAAAATACTTTATGAATCCCAAAGAGAAATTAAGTGTTGTCATATCTCATCATCCTAGGTTCATTCAAGAGTTGTTAGATGCTGGTAGCTGTGGGCAGGAAGGATCTCCTGCAGTGAATCAGAAGAATCTGGCCACAGATACTGATCTGTCCACCTGGATCCAGCTTGCTGTCAGATCCAGCAGGGCTCTTGATCCTCCTGGGCAGCAGGACTGCCTGAATGCTGGTCAGAATTCCTCCCTGAGCGATGGTCACTCCTCCCAGCAGTCTGCAGAGCTCCTCTTCACCACAGACAACTGAAGGTACTGGGGGATGATCCCGATCCTCCTGTTGTCACAAGCAGAGTTTCCCAGAAGCTCCAGGCAGTCAGGTACTCAAGCACTGCTGCCAGGTTGACGGGAATTCGTCCATGGCGCCTCCTTTTCAACTCATTTCTGATTTGGGGCTGTAGTTGAGGTATTTGAGCGTTTGAGATGTTAATCAGCTGCTCCTGGTTGTTAAAAAAACACCTTGTTGCCATGGTTACACATCATAACAAATGCCCCAAAGTAAAAAGGTTTCAGTAAAACTCCTTCCAGCTGCACAGCATCTGATACCAGAAGAAATAATCATCTGAAAAAAGTGATTTACATCCAGAAAAAAGAGGAATTAAAGTTTCCAAAAGCAATAATCCAGAATGAAAGTAACAAGCTGCTCCAACATGCAGCCACACCGAGCAGCGTGATAAATAACACACTGGTTTCCATCTGTGAGCACAAATGTGTAATGACTGGGCTGCAATCAGGGCTGCAAGAGTGAGCACAGTTCATCTTTACACGGACACCCCATCCCACTGTCCTGTCTAAACAGTTTTCTTTAGACAGAAACACAGCGTTCAGCTCCCGCTCTTGGTTCAGTGTCATGTGGTACTTACCCCGGGAATGTTGGAAACAATTTCAAACGTGACTCCACAGCCGGGGATGCTGCTGCGCTGAGAGATTCTCCTCAGGAGGCTCTGAGCAAAACCCTGCAAAACAGCAGCATTTCCTCAAGCCGCTGCTATTTTTCACAGAGCTTTGAACTCAGATGAATACAGCTGTGAAACATGGTTTGAACTGAGACTCCAGGTGAACCTCACCACTAAGAACTCATTCATACTGTTCGTACCTCACACCTGGACTACTGAAACACTTTAGACACACCTTCTCTGCATCCCTTACAGAACACAGCATCACTAACATCAAGAACACAACCCTTTCTCCACTGGCTTCCTGTCATTTAGAGATTTGAAGATTTTGCGTTTAAATTTTTATTTAATCTGGGTCAGTCTTATTTATGTGATCTCTTTAACATTTGCACAGTGACGTTGCTCAGGTCTACCAATCAGTTCAAGATCCAAAATCAGTTGTGTGTGTGTATGTATGTATATATATTTGTTTGTTTGTTTATTTTATATTCCTAATAGGGATGCACCGATCCACATTTTCTTACTCCTGATCAAATCTGGATATCAGCCGATACCGATCCAGTTCCAATATCCTCATCATCATTGATTTTATATGAGGCTGTAATAATCTCCTCTCAAGTACAATGTGTACACATATATGCATGCATGTCCAAAAAGGCAACTTGAGGTAAGTTTTATTAATGTTGGATAAGTTTCAAAGTTACAATTAAATTCTAACACAAAACATGTTTTATTTTATTCCTAGCTTTAAAGTGGATATTAAAGTGATTAATTTAAGTGTTTGTTCTTTTAAAGTTATTTTATATATTCTTTTAAATAAGGGGGTGCTATAATATTTTTTTCTTCTTTCTGCACTCTTTTCATTCAATGTTTTCTTTTTGATGAATTTCTTTTGTCTCTTTTAAATTAATGAATAAATTAATAAAAACAAAATATTAGTTTATTTATATAGCACCAAGTCAATTCACATCATTGTGAAGAAGATGAAGAAGATGGTCATGGATTTCAGAAGAAACAAACCAAACTGACAGATTGTGTTGAACCTTCACTGTATCACAGTCTCCCATCCCGAGAAAGCACAAAGGAGACAGTGGAATGGAAAAACTCTTTTTAACAGGAATAAACCTCCAGTTGAACCAGACTCAGGACGAACGGCCATCTGCTTCGACTGGCTGGTTTGAGACGACAGGAAGGAGAAACAAACACAGAATGACACGTCCAGGTGAACTTTCTATAGGAGGAAAGGCACAAAACACGTTAAGCTAGAAATAATTACAAACAGCAACAGGTAGAGAAGAGGTCAGGAATCAGCTGGGAGGCTGCAGCAGAGAGTTTCTGAACACACACCCCATCTCCCCCACACACAAGCCATTCATCACACACCCACACACACTCGGCAGCGTGCGACGTGACGGGACAGGATCTGCAGCACCGCCACACTCCCTGTGTTTACAGAGACAGCATGACACAAAAGCTGAAGCTGAGTCATCCTTCAGCAGAACTGAGTGTGAACATCAGAGACTCTGATGAGGCTCTGGTTTCCCTCCATGACTGAGCCCTGCAGGACACCACTCTGTGTTTGTGTCCCCCTGAACCCAAACTGGGAGTCAGAGACCTGACAGCTTTTTGTTCTGCTTCTAGTGTCATGATCCAGTCAGATGAGAAAATCTCTGAAAACAGTCAGAACAATCCGAACGAGTGGAAAAAACAACAACAAGGACACAAACACTTCCTGTTGTTTGCCTAAAGTCAAACACAGATGATGTGGATTTAAAACATGAAGCAGACTAAAAGTGATCTGAGTGAATGTGACACAAAAACTACGCCATGTGACTCTGGTCTGAAGCTCAGTATAATTAGATTTAATGTTTATTAGGGTTGCACGACAGACGATCCGATTCACATTTAGATACAAAGGTTACGATTCGATTCAAAAACGATTTATTTTAAAAAACAGAACGATTCGATTTGTTACAGTGTAAGAGCGATTCGGTTCGATTCAATTCAACTTCATATAATTCTACGTTTTAACATTTGTTGATGTAGACAAACATTTCATTATGAAAGAAAAAGGGCCAT
>JARVGV010000192.1:3054350-3064889 GCA_031762435.1 Hypsolebias longignatus | reverse complement strand
CCCCCCCCCCCCCCTGTGCTGATTAACAACAGCACTGTATAAATAAAATACATAAATACGTTTGACCAGTGAAAGAAATGTATATTTTGAGGCTACATGTGTACAACAACAACAACAACAACAACAACAACAACAACAACAACAATAATAATAATAATAACTAGAGAAATGAAAGCAGCTGAAAAGGATTCATCGCTGCACTGTTAATGTGAGCTGAATGTGAACATCTGACATTTGGTGGAAACAGGAAAATAAAAGCAGAAAACTGAAGAAACTAGTAGAAAAAAGCTGAAATAGGCAGAGCTGAATAAATGACAAAAAAAGCTGAAATTAGCAACAACAAAAAAAAGTATCTGAAAAAGCTAAAAGAGCTGAAATTAAAATAAAATGCCTAAAAGAAAGTGTAAAAGCTGAAATGAGCAGTAAGAGGCTGTAAAGAGCACAGGCTGAAGGTGCAGAAGGCTCCGTTCATTGTGTAACATGTTCAAATCTCTGTTCAGTACAAAGACAGCAGCACAACTTATGAGCTGAAACACATGCAGAAGAAAAACACAAGGCTACTTGACGTAACCCTGAGGTGCTTCACTGTGGGAAACGCTCCAGTGTGACCAACTACAACAGCTCCAATGACATCACGTCTGTCAGAGACAGACCGGTTGAGCCGTGCTCAAGGCTCCGCCCCCTCATGATACCAAGGTCAACTGATCAATCTTTCCGTGACCATGCAAGGAGTCAAGTGTTGGTGAAACACCTAACTCAGTTATCAAAGAACTGGGGTTACGTTAAGTAACCTAACATTCTTTTTCTAACTTAGTTCAGTGTTTCACTATTCATTCATTCAACCTTTATTTCTACAGGTTAGTCTCATTGAGCCTCAAGGACTCATTTACAAGAGAGACCTGATTTAGACAAAGAACACAGATGACAACAGTAGACAATGATAAAAAAGCACATCAAATGAAAACTAATGGAAGAAAATTATATAAAAAACAAAACAAAAACATCTACATTACAAAGTGACATAAAGAGGAACATGTCTGTGTTGGTTTTTGCCATGAACTTAGCAGTTGTTTGAGGCCACTTAGAGAGGTCAAGGTCGAGAGCTTCAGATGAATAATTAACTCTGGAGATATAGTCCACTCACGTACTGCATGAAAGCCCTGAAGCCAACAGCTATCCTGAACTTGGACTAAGAAGGCTGTGAAGTTCTGCCGTCCAGTATCGCTTGAACTAGGGATGCTGTAAAAACACACAAACGTATGCAGTGTGTCCCAGCTAGCTGTCGCACAAATATCCTGGACAGATACCCCTCGAAACAAGGCCCATGATGTGTCCATGCTCCTGGTAGAATGGGCTTTCAGCCCAGTCGGGGGCTCTGTACCCCCTACATCTGTAGCAGAGATTAATTGTCTCCATAATCCAGAGTGCCAGCCTCTGGGTGACATTGGTTTCCCTTTATGAGCCGTGACCCATGAAACGAATAGGTGGTCTGACTTCCTGTAACCAGCTGCCCTGTCAACATACGCTTTCAGCGTCTGCACAGGACACAAGGAGTTAAGGCTTTGCTCCATTTCAGAGGAGAATGGAGGTGGGTGGAAAGCTAACAGCTCTGCTGAACAATACCTGTACACAGAATCCATCACCTGAGGCACAAACGGCAGATTGGGCCTCAAGACACACCTTAGAGAACCCAGGTGCCCACTGCAAGCAGGAAGGGCTGATAGATAAAGCATGAAAATCCCTCATCCTGTGGTTAAAGCTAAAAGCAGAGCAGTCTTAAAGAAAGAAATGCCATCCCTGCCCCATCCACAGGTTCAAATGGATGATTCCAGCATCAGTGAGAGACCCCATAATGGTAACAAGAGACCTAGAGACCGGCAGCTTACGTTGGGCCCCCTTCATGAAGCAACACACTAGAGGGTGCTATCCAACAGATTTGGCACCAAATCCAATGTGGCAAGCTGAAATAGTTGCCTAATAAACTTTGATAGTGGAGAAAGCTTTCCCTTTTTCTTACTCTGTTTTCATGAGCACATCCATGAGAGAGCACTGGAAGGGAATGGCATGCCTCTCCCCACACCATTTTTCAAAAACTCACCGTTTACCACTATACGGATAAGAAGTAGAGGCCCTCGCATTCTGAATTGTGGTAATGACCCCTGGGGGGAGACCAGCTAAATCTAAATGCCACCTTTCACAGGCCAGGCCCAGAGAGCCATGCGGTCTGAGTGGGGGTGATAGATTTCTCTCCTGGCATGGGACAGAAGGTCCCTGTGAGCAGGAAGAGGCCATGGTTCCCCTGACAGCATCTGAATAATATCTGCAACCCAGGGCTTCGAAGGCCACCATGGGGCCACCAAAATCAAAGATCAGCCCTGTTCTCTCACTCTGCTCAGTGTGGGTGGGAGACATCAGTCTGGAACGCGTACAGCAGCACGTTTGGCCAAGGGGGAGCTGGAGCATCCACCCCTAGTGGAGCATCTGCATCTGACAGGGAGAAAAACAGAGGGCAGTGGGTGTTTTCCCATGAGGTGAAAAGATCTACAGCAGGCCTGCCACATCTCCTCTCTGACAGCATCGCACGACGTGAGAGGGAGTTTATTTTGAGACCCAAATATTCTATACAGGTAGTCCCCGACTTATGAACGGGTTCCGGACCTAAGAACCGTTCGTAACTCGATTTTGCCGTAGGTCGGAGCTGAACGCACATGGCGCCGTAAGTCCGGATTTACAGCTGTAAATCGAAACCGAAACTAAACGGCGATCGGTCACGTCTTTTTAAACACGTTTTTTCAATGTAAAACAACTTTGAACGGACGTATTAATGTTTTTAAATGTGTTTCCAAGCAGTTAGTTAACAAAATACCCTAAAAAAAACCCCGAAAAAATATAAAATGCTGCATAAAAAAGGCAAGGTATGGCGTGATGACGTCAGTGGGGGCGGCGCCGTAAGTACGGAGCGCCATAGGTCGGGGACTGCCTGTATAGTGAAGGTCTAATTAGGATTGATCACAGCAGCTTTTTTTTTTTCTAAAAGATTTCAGACAATACATTTCATTGAGGACGACAAAGATAAAGTTGCCATCTCTGATATATTTTACCTCTTCGTTAGATTTATTGTCCTGGATAAAGTTTTACAAGGCAATAGCATATGGTTATTTAAACGTTAGCTTGCTAACTTGAGAGGCACGTAGCTAATGACAAGCGGGTTGGAAGGATTGAGGATAATTTTTTTTTTTTAAATTAATTTTACAGATCATTTAAAAGAAATGTACCATGCTCTGTTGAGCATAATATGCTACGCAGTATTGCTTGCTGCTTCGGCTGTGCTGAAAGTGAAACTTAAAATGAACGGCCATGGCTTGAAAGTAGTTTTCATGCGCCCTCTGCTGGATACATTGTACAATTACAGTTTGTTCCCAGGATTTTAGGGATAAAAATTAGAAGTTTTTATATTCGCGCATAATGGGACGATTATCAACGTTACCAAAATTTCCCCAAAGACCTATATCAACCTAAAATATTGTCCCTACTGATATATCGGGCCTACAAATGTTTCGGTCGGGCTCTAGTAAGAAGATGCTCAGAGATCCAGTTGAATCAACTGAAGTGGACAAAGTTAATATTCATTCATTCAACCTTTATTTAGGCAGGTTAATCTCATTGAGCCTCGAGGACTCATTTAATATGGAGCTTTATTCTGTTCCTGGCTGCAGATGAGGAGGTGATGATGGTGGAGGAGAGGCTGCCAGCAGGCTGTGGACCTCCTGCTGCTTCACCTGCAAGAGATACCAAAATTGATACACCGTGTGACCCACAAGCTCCTCCCCCTTCTGTTGTGAAGCTGTCCAACTGTGCCGTAGCTTGTCCCGGCATTTCCCACAAGGCACCTGGAACTACGACGCGGACGAAGACGATTCCAAATATCCTCTCTCACAGTAAAAGGGCGGCTCAACTGTCGTCTCCGAGCGTGCTCGGTTCACAAAGTAAGAACTATTATTTAATGACCGAGCCCTTCTTATATTTCAGTTTTATTTAAATCGCTGGATGCAGCGGTGACCCTCGCTGATTTCAGTTTCCCTGTCTCCGTTTTCTTTGTGCCTCAGCGTTCAGCAGATTTTATTTGTGCTCTGCAGCCCCGGATTGTTCCAGAAAGCTGCCACTTCATGATTAAAGCTCCACACTGACTTGTTGCAGAAATCTGTCACCCAGCTGCAGACCTGCAGTGTTTAGTGGGACGATCAACAGTTGCAGCTTCACCGTGCTTTTCTGTTTTTTTTTTTTTTTTTTTTACCGGAGCCCCATAAACTCCTTCACACGTCAGGACATAAACTCTTGCTGTGCTGCGTCAGCGTTTCCACTTGTTTATAATTGTCGACCCCCACTCCTGTTCTCTGTTCACACCAGGGTGTAAAATAATCTGGCTGTGGGGAGTGAAGACTGAAAAGTTCAGGCTCATTATTTTGCTGCTCACATATAAAAATCACTTTCAGCCCAGATCTCACTGGGCTGGGGCTGGTTTGAGAAACAGAAATAAGAAAACACTTTTTTCTGTACTATTGGTACTTAAAACATATTCAAGCACTTATTTAGCATCATGAATCATCATTAATTAGCATTAATTGCAGCATTCATGATGTAGAGAATGCATTTATCATAATTTAGCGTCTTAATTTTGGCTCCGTTTGATTCGTTTTTGTTTCCAGCCCATCGCACTTTGGTTTCCTCTGTCGACAAATCCTCCCAAAGTTGTCTCCCTTTCCTCAGTGTCCGACTCGAGACGAGTTTGTGATGACTTCGAGAAAAGTTTGTTTTATAAATCTTGCGTCCTGAGTTGTGTTCAGGCGACTGAGGCGAGGTCCTGCCACTCCTGTGAGGAAACCTCGGGAACGTTTGGAGACATTTTGGAAATTCCCTCGCACACATTACTCTAAACTGAAATTGTTTTTAATCACGTGATCGGTATTTTTGCTGATTGGCTTCAAACTAAACGGCTTCCCGTTTGATTGGACCTTCCAGGTACACCTTGTCTCTCTGGTCAGGGAGATGTTCTCTGACCGTCAGCCCAGTGATCGTTGAGACCTCGGCTCTGCAGGCAGATCCCCCTCCAGACCCGTAACACTTTGCTATGACCAGATATGACGCTGAGCTAGATCTGAATGATCCGGTCCGCTCACTAGACCGACAGAACCTCCAGCTGTGGGTGTAACATTGTCTCTGCATGTTCTGAAGAACTCAAACCTCAGATAAAAATAGTTTAAAAAAACAAAAACGGAAACTAATCATTTCTCCAGTTGTTTTCTTAAAAATGAAACTGTTGGATTTGTTTTGTCGGGTCCTTTGGTTCTGGTTGACTTTGGAGTCCATTTCATCTGTGCTTGGCAACAAAAGACAAAATATGAGTCACTTTTCTTCTAAAAGGGGCCGTGTCCTGACAGAACACGTTGAACACTAACTTTGTAGCTCGCAGTTTAGTAAATCCCACGTGAGTGTTTTTTTTTAAGTACTGAAAGTAAAGATCAAACTGCATTAAAATTGTTATTACTCCATATTCTCATATCAAAGTCCAATTTCCCTTCTGTCAACGTATAAATCAACACTTGCCGTGTGTTGCAGTTTTATGAACTTTTATTTAAAATCTGGAACTTGTTTCTAAGTGTGTGTTGCCCTTTGGACCACTTTTGTCCTTTTAAACATTTGAGACATTTACAGAAACGTCTCAAAAATGTAAACTCATACATTTTTCAGATTTATTAAACTTATCACTTTTCAAGCTGTTATTTTTGTTCATTTTAATGATTATAGTTGAAGTTTTTTTTTTTTATTAATTATATTTTTTATTACTGTAATTAGAATATTACATAATAATATCAATAAAAATAATTAATTTTAATTCAGAAATGTTATCCCTCTGAGAAGTGTGTCCATGTACTGAACCAGATATAGAATCAGTATCGGGCCGGTCCTTTCACATGAATTCTTACAGGATTTGGATATTTAGAAGTTCCCGTCTGAAAATAAATGTGAATCATTTATCTGTGAGAGGAAACATCTGATTGTCACTGTTTGTTTTTACAGCAGCCGTCTCCAGCAGCCTGCCTCTCCTCGCTCAGACAGACAGTACTTGGCATCATCATCAGACCCAGCCGGGCCCAGGCGCTCCTCCTGCGCTATTCTACAGGAACCAGCCCACTCTGACCCACAGATCTGCATTCTCATTCAGTCCATTTCCGAGGATGGACTCCGATCTACAGCCGGGTGGAGGGCCCCCAGGTCCGGATCCCCAGCCGAACCCCGAGAGCGAGAGCCTGTCGTCTCTCCTCAACGAGATCGTGTTTCTCAACCAGACGGCTGTTGTCACGGCAGCCGCAGCGCAAAATACAGAAAAACTTTCTATTCAGGATCCTGGTGGTGCGGCCGCTCAGACACACACCCCTGGGACCCAGCTGAGGCAGCTGGACTCTGTGGATCCTGGACCGATTGACCTCACAGAGACCGGTAACAAGGCCGAGCAGCCAGGACCGGATTCTGTTAACACTAACTGTGGCATTTTAGCTCCGCCCCCTCTGCTGCATATGAAGATGGGTGGGGCCAAAGTGAGCAGCCTCACCAAGATCGACAGCACGGCAGTGGAGGGGGCAGGAAGCATGGGGGTCGACAAGGGTGTCGGCTGGAGGCCGATGCCCAGGCTGGTCCCCCTGGGGGTCCAAGGAAACTCCTCGAGCTGACTTTGGGACTTCAGGGGTTCTGCAGGTCCGCAGGATGCTCATGGGTTCATTTTATGATGAACAGTCAGACCAACACGGTTTTATTTTCTTTATTTTGTCAGTTTTAAAAGGAAACAGAAATCCTAAATTTTGGAGTTTTAAAACCACAACAAGTGTTTTTAGTTTCACATCAGACTGTTACCATGGCGATGCAGCATCCTGCAGCTGAAGACACAAGAGCAATAAGTAAAAACAATTATGGACAACAATCCTCTGAAACGTACTGCTCAGCCTCGTGTTGTCCTGAGACATCAACGGGATGAACCGTTCCAGGTCCGACTGCAGAATCCAGATGTTCTGTCGTCTAAACTTCAGTTTTGTGTAGTTTTACGTTTACAGATGTTTTAAGAACCTCTGAAATAAAAGTCTGAACGCTTTCAAGTAAATAAATAAAAGATTTTTTTCTATTTACTTGTTTCTAAATTTGATCTCAATGAAAACAGAAAATATAAAGTTGTTTTTTTTCTTATGACACAAATTGTGCAAGATGACAAACCGGCTTTCTTTTTAAATTTATAGATTTAATATTTAAAGTGTTGAGCAGATTTAGGATTATTCTGGTGATCAGATGTATTGCTCAGTTGATCCTCATCAGTCGGACCACCTCTGATCTGCAGCATACAGGTGTGTGTGTGTGAACACCATGCCGAGATGGGAGGACAACAGCAGTGACCTAAAAAAAGCAGCTATTGTCCAGCAATTTGTGAAGGGTCAAAGGTCATTTGGAGTCCGTCGTTCTACAGAGAAAAGGATGATTCACAAGTGGAGAACTTTTCAGACTACTGACGGTCTTCACAGCAGACTCAGCTGAAGGTCAGCGCTGTAAACATGTTTCAGTGATTATCCGAAGGGACTGGAATGTCCACCTGAAGCTGGTGAGGTACCAAGAGCTGAAAGAGGAAATGCAGTCATGGTCTCATCAGAGATCTCTGACTTAGGAACAGCTAAGATCCTGAGCAGAACCCTCAAGATCTCTGGTGGAGAACCCAAGCTTGAGATAAGTTGGTCCAAATGGAAAGATCAAGTTCAGTTTATTTACTGTGTAGCTACTGAGTAGCTTCTGTTAAAGGTTCTTGTAGCAAAATATGAAATCCATTTATTTATTTTTACTTTGGGTCTTGGAGAGCTGGTACTGATACATCCTGCAGTCACCACAAGAGGCAAGAGACACCTGAACAGATCTCCAGTCCATCACAAGGACGTGTGGAGACAACTGACCTGAGGACAATCTAGAGTTACCAATTAACCTAACATGCATGTAAAATGCATCTAAAATGTTGGACTTCTTCGTCCTAGATGGCTCTTTCATGGACTTTGCCGTGGTTGACCTATTTCGAGTCACTTCCTGTTTCTGTAGGTAAACTAACCTACAGAAACCTACGTTCACAAGTATTTGAAAGCATTTATTAAACTTTGTTCATACACTGAACCAAACACGTATTTGGAAAGATCAAAGTCTGCACTTTGTTTCATTTAGGGGGTGTGTGGTCAATTTTCTCTAGCTGCTCAGCATTTGTTAAATTTAATTTTATATACAGTATACACATATACTGTATATATATATATACAGTATATATATACAATATATATATATATATACAGTATATATATATATATATATATATATACTGTATATATAAATATATACAGTATACTGTATACATATGCCAAAACTAAATTTGTTTCTACTAGCACTAATTAACCCATATTAACCATTTTCACTTTATTAACAGCAATATTAACTATTTATTAGTCATTTATGAGCATAGCCTTGTTGTAAAATTGTATATTTTCATTTTATATTGCAATATTTTTAATTAAACACCCACTGAAGAAAAAAATCCTAAAACAAAAAATTACTAAAGTATACTCTATTTTTGTTTAAGGTTTAAAAATGTATTCAGACTCTGATTCAATCTATTTTGTCATACTTTGAAATAACCGTAAAAAGGAGAAATAAACTGAAGGGAGAAAAAAATCGCAGTAACAGCCAATTTTGTCTTATTTTGAAATACGTAGTGAGATAACGTCTGCAACCTTATTTTGAAAAAGATTTTCCGGAAGTGGAATTGTCAGTGCCGCGTGCGAGCGGACGCCGGTGGAGAATCCCTCCTTTCAGCTCCACTCTCAGTTGCTCCGTTCAATTTTTGCTGCGGCGGAGAAACAAGCTAATATGTGGAGCAGCAGGGAACTGGGTCAGCCGGTTCGGAACCAGGTCCAGGCTAGCTGAACGCTCCGGCCTGGCTCGGTTCGGTCCGTAAACAACATGACAGCACCAGAGGAGGCGATTCATGGTCGATCTTCGGATCCGCGCAGCGTCTCGGAGTGAGCTGCGACCGCAGAGAGGGACGCGGCTAACCGGCGGCTAACGGCGCGATGTCCTCGGACGGAACCGGAACCATCCGCAGCCGCATCAAGAACCTGCTGCGCTCCCCGTCCATTAAACTCCGACGGAGTGGAACCGCGCGGAATAAGCACGACCTCAGCAAAAAGGTGCGCGCGCACACACGGCACGCGCTCACACACAGACGACAACATAACGGCGTTCTCGGGGGTGTGTTTTCTACAGGTTTACTGTATTTCTGAGCTCCTGCAGGACCATTATTTATTATTTTTACACTTAATATTCCAAAATAATATATTATACAGTTATTTATAATGATGTAATGATAACCTGTTTAGATTAATAACTAATATTTTACGGTTCTTACATGTTGTTATGAGGACGAACACCTTTGTGAGGTCCATCATCCATTATCTTTACCTGCTTCTTCACAAAGTTTGTTTTCTCAGTCATCCAGGTATATAACAACAAAGAAGGTTGAATCATGTCATCTGGACTTCGTTTTCCTTTTCGGGTCATGGGGGGGTCATTGGTGCCCATGTCCAGACCAGTAGCCACTGTGTGAGAGTTGGACCCTGGACAGGTCTCCAGTCCATCACAGGGACACCTGGACAGGTCTCCAGTCCATCACAGGGACACCTGGACAGGTCTCCAGTCCATCACTGGGACACATAGAGACAAACGAAACAAACCATTCTCTCACTCACACCTAGGGACAATTTAGAATTATCATGCATGCTTTTGGTCTGTGGGAGGAAACCAGAGTACCCGGAGAAGACTCACGCATGCACGCACGGAGAGAACATGCAAAGTCCATCCAGAAGGGCCCTGGACCGGGATTTGAACCAGGGTGACCTGCTTGCTGAGAAGCCGCAGCTCTATCAACTGCACCACTGTGCTGCCCTCTGTGAGGTCCAAACAAAATAAAAAGCTCACTCAAATATGTTAAGTTTATTACTTTTACTCTGCCATGTAAAACATTTAATACAGCTAATTTAATAGTTGTTATGAAAATACTGTATTAACATATATACAGCATCTGTCAGGTTCTAACAAGATGAACTCGTGTGATGTCGCTCTTTTTATTTGAACACACCCAATGTTCCAATTTGTCTGTAAGTGCTTTCCTCTTAAACAAACTGGAACAACCTGAGACTCGTGGTGTCACTTTTACAGACATCAACACACACTTCAGCACAGACGTCAACCCAAACCCGAACAGGACATCAAACAGAAAAAACACACTCCAACCATTGTGACTAAACACAATAGTCTCGCACAAATACCACAACATTACCCAGCATCCCTTGCAGCCCGACCAGTTTCTCTGGGTTGCTACATAATACAGTATATATACAGGTAGTCCTCGACTTACGAACGGGTTCCGTACCTACAAACTGTTCGTAACCCGATTTTGCCGTAAGTCGG
>JARVGV010000192.1:3028057-3044923 GCA_031762435.1 Hypsolebias longignatus | reverse complement strand
GACTCATTTACAAGAGAGACCTGGCTACAAACTAAGGATGATGACAACAGCAACAACACAGCAATAGATTTTCCTTGGACAATCAACAATAGACAATCACAAGAGAGAAGTACAGATTTTTTTTTTTGTTTGCTTTACCTGAGATTAGAGCAGACAAGAGAGCCATCACTGAAGCCGGTAGAGAGGAGTGAGAGTCCATCTGAGGAGAATGACACAGTCCGGACTCCACCGAGATGGCAGGAATGACACCAAAGCTCAATGTATTGCTCCTGTAGATGCAACAACATTGTTATAATAAACAGCAGAACATAAAAAAAGAAGAAAAAAAAGAAAAAGAAAAACGAGTGCTCACGATGGAGGCAGTTTGTCTGATGCGCAGTAAGCCGTCCCGTCCTGCAGAGGCCAACCAGAGACAGTGAGGGGACAGAAGGACTGATGCGGGGCCCAGTGGGTGACCTTTCACTTCCTGAATTGGTTTCAGCTGGACCACCTGTTGGCTGGTTAGACTCTCTGTGTCCTTGGAGTACAAATCAAGAGTTGAAACGATTGATTCGTACACTTTAACATACAGATTAATCCCTAACTGTAAAGACGTAAAAGAAAGAAAACGGTAGAAACACATTTCAGAAGCAGCAAACCTCAGGAAGCTGAAATTGTTGAAGTGATTTGTTCCTTTGACAGTAAGCAAAGATCTCACTGGCTCCAAGAGCACAGGATGTGAGTGGAAGTGGCACTTTGTAACTGAACAGTCTGAGGACGTGAGGAGACAGACGGCCATGACGGTCGACACAGTCTAGACCTGCGGGAAACAACATGGCACACCACTAATATCAGATTAAACATATTTGGGTGGACAGCAAAAGTTCTGTTTCATATACAGTATTACTCTTTAATGCTTTAATATTTATTACTAAGCAAGCACTGATGCATAATGTAGCAATATGAAGGAGAGAGATGGAGGAAGAAGGGTGACACTTTCTCCACCCCCTTCACTACATACCGTATATTTTATCTCTTTATCTCTTGTTAAAGCCGGGGCACCAGCTGGTCAGTTTACTGACCAACAACAACTTATTTACCCTTTAATGATCAGAAACAGTCGCTGAAGTAGAATCTGTTTATTACAGGGAGTTTTATATCATAACACATGAATATTCATCTGAATGAAGAGACCAAAGTTGTCTTTAAAGTTTTATTACAAAAATAATCAAACTAAAATCAACAACAATAATAAACAAACAATAACAATGAATCAATCAAGGCTTAATTCTCTTATCTAAGTCAAAATTGACTCTTTGAGCAGGAATTATTTCAGTTTTATACGCACGTGAATTTAGACAAAGTTTGACTATTTTAACAAATAGTTACTTTGGATTTTTGGTTAAAAGAAGTTTAATCTGATCAGATAAATTCATTCATCATCACTGCAAGCCAGGAAATGATTTACCAAGTTGCACCAGCTTAAAATAGCATAACCAGACCAAGGCGTCTCATGTCACCAGGTTCTGCTCCTTACCGGGTCAGCTTGAAGGCACCAGGTCACTCATCTTTCTGGGGTTCTCTGGTGGATCAGACCAGGGACACCATGAGGAGGACTCGCCGGGAACTGCCCAATTTAGCTGACCATCACTGTGACAGCTTCAGGGGTCTGAGGGCAACAGCTGATGAGAATGTGCACCATCCATCGGTACCTTCTGCACGTTTGGACTTCAAGCCAAGAACGTGTCTTGCAGTGGAAAAAGGCTTCATCTTCTGGAGTTATTTACTTCTAACAATTGTAGCTGAGCAACATTTTTATCTGCTCAGGAGTTGGACAAGCGGACCTTGGTGTGACCTCTTGGATTTGGTCCACAGACAAACCATCTTCCGGTTCGGGGCCGGAGACGATCTACTCACTTCGGGGGTCCAAGGCGAACTGCTTTTCACACAAAGAGACTTTGTGCGAAACAACAGCTCTGAGGATATTGTTTTGACTACTTAAGGAACACTGTGACTTCCCCTCTGAAGAAAACAGCTTCAGCTCAAAGACTGCTCACGACAGATGTCTCTGAAGGAAAAATCACTTTCTGAAAAACAGAACAGAGAAACATGTTATTCACATTGTAATATTTCACATGATTTAATTCTAATGATGGAAAACAATAATTAAAATTATTCATGTTCACACTTGTTAATTAAATAAAACAAACTGCATTAACGATTTGTTTGGAAGACATTATTAGAGTCAGAGGTAATTTTAAATCACACGATTCATGGTGAGTCTGAAAGATGAATAAGGGTCAAGGGTCATAATTACAACAGTGCAGCTTCATGCTACAATAACTAACTTTGCTGTGTCATGCTGTGTTTGTTATTCAGCGATTTTACAGCCTGCTGTTTAAACAAAGGTGGGACTTGAAACTGCAAAGTCATAATGATTACTTTACTAGCATTAGAGAAAAACAATGGATTCAGAAATATTAGAATTCATGAGTTAAGAGACTATCTTTTGAACTTTGCCTCACCCAGAAGATTAATGGTGTGAAAGGTTCAGGTTTATTTTTTTACTTCCTCCACTTTAAGGAGTGGACCTGTCTAGCCTCTATTTGAATCTAATGTATTGCTTTATTCAACCACTTTGCTTTTTACCTGCAATGTTCTGGGCAGGAAGAGAAGCCATGATCAGCAAGCTACTGTCTTCATTTTTGTCCTGCTCTTCAGTGCTAAGGACAAGAACGTTCACTTTTTCACCATCACGGGGGCACTGAGTGGAAAGTGACAAAATGTGTCCAGAAACCACTGGGAAAATGAAAGCAAAACAGGAAATTAATTTTGTAAATTAATGTATCAATTTGGATTATTGAGAATAACGAGTGAGTTTTAATTTCTAAAATGCTTAAAATAATATTTACCTATGTATCCTATAACAGAAAACCTTGCAGATGGCTTTGCATTCATTACATAGATGTGTGAATCTGAGCTACTGCCAGTAAAAAGGTAGTGTCCCTCTTGATCAAAACTGGGGGGGAAATAAAATAAAAAATATATATATACAATTTTTTTTTCTTACTTAACGTGGAATAACAGTTTTCCTTTCATTCATAAAAGTATGATGGAACTGAAACTCCAAGCTGATGCTTACATTAGGTGATTCACAGCAGAGTGGTAAAGATAAATCTGGTGAACCAAGTGAGGCTGCTCCTCTTCATTCAGGTTGATGAAGAGAACACGTCCTGACTCTGTTCCAACCGCTGCATAATGTGCAATAGGACAGCAGGCCAGACTTGTAACCTAAACACAAGCAAATCATGCTTTTTACACACTTTAAGCTCACTTATGTTTTAACAAGTGTTATTGTTGAGCTAGCTTAAAGCCATTTAAACATGCTCATAGAGAATTTGTTTCATTCTCACCTTGGCTTGTAGATGCAGAAAGCCGAGGCAGGTGCCATCTGAGGACCACAGCTGCAGCACTCCAGAGTCCCGCAGAGACTGCAATCAGTAAAAATCACAAACATTAAAGCTCACATTCCCAAATTATATAATTTATGTATTAACAAGACACTGTGATTCTTAAAGCTTTACCACGCAAATGTTCCTGTCAGTTTGCAAAAAAGCAGCTGTCAGAAAGTTGCCACTGAACACATCCAGGATCTTCGAAATCTGATCTGACTTGGATGGGTTCAGCAGATAGATCTGCCCCTGAAGACGAAAGGGATGCTCAGATTTAGCTTTTATTTATTTTATTCTTGTAAGAAACATAAAATTTGTACCACACATTTGTGTACTTACCATACCGGCAGTTAAAAGCAAAGTTTCATTGTCTGGTGACAGTCTGACAGATGTAACTGGTTTCTCTAACTGCCATGTTTGAGTGATGTTGGTTTGAGTCCCTCTGATCTGCACACAGTGCAGCGCATTCTCCTGCAACGCAACAACTTGTTTAAAGAGCTTTATCTGAAGATTCCTAAAGCCTGCAGAAGTTGTGTTGAAAAAGTGCAGAGATGCATACCTTTCCTGCAGCAATAAGACTATTTTCACTGAGAGCGAAAGCTTGAAAGCTGAATTCTTGAAGTTCAGGAATGGAATCGGCAGCTGAATACATGGTGAAATTGTGATGAACAACAGAAATACTATGTCCAGTGACTTTCTAGATACCATATTTCTGCATGCCAGGGGTTGTTAGCTTACTTGTAGGGCTGGAAATGACTGAGACAGAGAAGATCTCAGGGTCAACCAGGAGTAGAAAGCCTTCCGCACAGCCCACATAAAGTTGTGATGTGGCTGTCCAACAGATGGCAGAGGGAGTCAGTGTGGCTCTGGTGGAACGCAGAGTCTGTGAAGACAGATTATATGTTTTACGCTTCAATGAAGTTCATTCTTTCCCAACAGTGAGCATATACCTTACTATGAGCTCTTCCAATGCTGGGTAGTTTGTTACTGATACCAAGAGTAGTATCAGAGCATCTCTCAGCAAAAACAACAGTTTCTGGAAGCTCTATAACTCTGCAATACAACAAATTAACCACACACAATGCGACTTAATATTTCCAAGTTGACCTTTATTACACTTTCAATTGGAAGCTTACTGTATTCAGTTTAAAGGCAATATTGCTAAACTATCTGTTTATTTACCTTGGTTTTAGGACATGAAAGCTGTCACTCTTCTCTATATTCCAGACAGTGAGGGTCGTAGTACCTAAAGCACAAAGCTGGAGCCAATTCAGGGGGTTGAATGTCATATAAACAACGTCTTGTCCAGCTTGTGATTGCGTACAAATTGCCTCAGCAGTTTCCCAGTTCCTGCATGGCACAGTCCAGCAGCTGTAACAACACAATATTGTGTATGGCATGTTGCTTTTAGTAACTTACCACACTGTGATGGTGTAGTCAGGATGAGAGGAGCAACCTCCTAAATAAGGACCTTCATCACTAAATGTCAAGGATGTGTAGTCCAACTGGGCAGTTCCTGCAAAAAAATTATTCAGTTATTACGTGAGATGTGTTTGAGAAAGTCACAACCATGAAATAAGCTACCTTTTAGCTCATTCTTTAGCTGTAGCTCGGGGAAAATGCACACAAATATTGAAGGGGAGAGTTTTTGCTCAGAGAAGGCAAATGTGCCACTTCTGCCATTGGCTGTAAGAAAACCGACTCCCCTGCCTGGGCTCTGAAACACACTCCGTACTTTTGTCTTCAAGTTCAGGAAACAGATATGATTCCCACAGCCGTAACAGACTGTCGTCTCATCCACAAATTCAATATTTGTGTTTATAAAACCTTGAATCCATCTAAAGGGCGAAAAAGAAGAGTGATGATACAACTAGCTAAGCTACATTCAAAACGACTCACGGGTTAAACAACTTTTATTATTATTATTTTAGTAAAACAGCAACTTACCTAATTTCTAAACTTCCGGTTTCAATCATTTTTATTTGTACAAATGTAACAATATACACTACTGTACTCTATTTATTTTAGTCTAAAAAAAGACGACAGAAAAAAAGGAAGGGCGAGTCGGTTTGTAACCATAGTAACCATCTTACTACCCGGAAACCAAGGTTGCACGTGATTGGTTGTCAACTTGTGACGTAACCGCGCCGGACATAATAAATAAGGAAGTTCTGCGGACAGCGGAAGAAGACTTATTACTTCCCACTTGTAAGAATTTTTTTTAAGTCACCTTGAGGATTTGAACTGTTTTAACTGATAAAACATGTCCACTGAGAAATGTTTCGCCAAAGGTAAGAGTCAGCTAATACTTTAATATAAAATAAACATATTAATTGAACATTTAGAACTTTTACTTGAAAGTTTTCTACGAAAGAGGAGTGGGGTCACGGTGAAAAGAAAAATGTCAGAATACTGAGAAAAACGTAAGAATTCTTGGAAAAAATGTTTTGCAGAAAACTTTTACTTACTGTGTGAGAATAGACTGTAAGTAATTACTGTATGTAAAGAGTAATAAACACAAACACGGTCTTCTGAATGTATTTTACGTGTTTATGTATTTTATGTTATATAACTGTACAGTACTTTCTTTTAAATAATGCAGGGAGTGCAGCACCTGGCCCAGTCCCCAAAGACAGCCTACGACTCTACAGCATGAGATTCTGCCCTTTTGCACAGAGACCCAGACTAGTGTTGAATGCTAAAGGGATCAAGTAAAGATATTTCACAATTCTGTATTCTAAGAAATCCATTCATGGTATAGAATGTAAACATCCCAGTAATCCTTGCTTTGAAAACCCTGTGCAACCTTTGTGTTGTAGGCATGATATCATCAACATCCACTTGACAGACAAACCTGACTGGTTCCTTGAGAAGAACCCTCTTGGGCTTGTCCCAACGCTGGAGACACCTGCGGGTGAAGTGATCTATGAGTCCCAGATCACCTGTGAGTACCTGGATGAGGCGTATCCTGAGAAGAAGCTGCTTCCAGCCTCTCCATATGCTAAAGCCCAACAAAAGATGATGCTGGATCAGTTTTCAAAGGTACTGTATTTCACATGTAAAAACCTGCATCCAAATCTTGGGGTTAAATAGTTTTGTCTTAAATCACCATTTACCCTAAGCTTTAACATTTTGTTTATAGATATTCCCATACATCTACAAGATCCCAGCAGGGAGAATGAAGAATGCAGATGTCTCAGGACTGGAGGCAGAGGTGAAAGCAATGTTTGTCAAATTAAATGAAGTAAGTTGCAACGTTTTGCAAATACAGTATATTAATATTTTTTTCATTATTTATGCCAACATACACACGGTTTGATAGCTAATAAATATAATGAATATTTTTCAGCACCTATTGAAGAAAAAGACAACATTCCTTGGTGGTGAGGCCATCACAATGATCGACTACTTGATATGGCCATTTTTTGAGAGACTTGAGGTGGCTGAGCTGCAACAGTGAGTGACATATTTTTGGAACGTTCATACAAAATATATAAAAATGTGTTTTATAAGGAGCAGGAACATCACAAGAACAAATATTCAGATTTTTATATTTGTGTCTGTAGCTTGATTTATTATTATTATTATTATTTAAGTCAGCTACTGTATACCGGTAAGTCTTCCTATTCCCAGTCTATGATTGATTCATTCACCTCAAAAGATTTATTTTTCATAATGAACATTTAGTTCCATTACAACCTTGCAGACTGCTTGAATTGACAGTAAATACGTGGTTCTCTTCCTTTTTTTTTTTTTTTTTTCTTGACTGAGCCATTACTATGACTGTGTAATATGTCAATGTCATTTTGAAATCAGAAAGAGTTTTGGTCATGGATTTTAGATAAAAAATTTTTTTTAAAAAAACTAGTTTTGTGTCATCAGCAGCTTTGAGGAGTTATTGGCTGGCTTTTAACACGTTTCACAAGTTGATGAACCTTAATGAACCTTTCTTATAAACCTTTCTAATCTAAAAAAAAAAAAAAAAAAAGGAAGTGCCTCTCAGTGAGGCTGCAGCCTCAGACACCCCGTCTACCCTGTCTGTTTGTTTCTTCAGATGGGCTGTACTGAAATGTAATTATATTGTTCTGTGCAATGGCAATAAAGCTCATTCTAAATGTTTTACAAACAGATGGCAATCCTGATATATATTTAAATATGTTTCTTATTTTTAACTAAGATAAGATAGCACTTTATTGATCTTGCAGGGATAAACTAAACAGCATAATGATGTTCATTAATGTATCTATTTATCTGTTTTTAATCTTCTTAACCTAAAAATAGAGTTTGCATTTAGCTCAATCCTTGTATACAGCTGGGTGGTAACATGTCTTGTGATCTCCTATGAATGATTTAAGTCCTTTTCATCTTTCAGCCTCCTGGACAACACACCTGAGCTGAAGAAGTGGACAGAGCTTATGTTGAAGGACCCAGCTGTTAAATCCACTTTCCACAGCGTGGATGCTCACAAGGCCTTCTTGAAAGGTTTTACTGCTGGAACCCCCAACTATGACTATGGCCTTTAAAAAAAAATTACTCATGTTCATTTATATCTATGTCACAGATCAGGATTGTCTGTTTCTGTGTATTGAACATTGTCTTATGGAAGAGGTTATTTGGTATGGGGTGGGGGGAGGGGGTTGAATCAAAGTCAATGGGGATTTTTAATCCATGTCTAAATTTGTCTCTTTCTTTAACTATATAAATAAATTGCATGAAACTGTTTGAATTTAAAGTTGTTTCATTTTCTAATAATAAAACCTGATACTTAAAATAATAAAGAGCAAAGTAGAATTTATTTTGAAAGCAAATACTGTATTGAACATCTACTATTTAAACTTTTTGTTCTTCACTCCTCACTTTTTGCCCGTGCCTTCTCTTAAAATTGTCCAGGTAAAATCTTCAAAGTGCATAAATGATGACAGACATCCAACACTCTTATTCTACACACTGTATTTTAAAACTGTAATTCAATCTATATTTCCATTAAACTCTTACTTAAAAAAACATTTATTTAAAATTTTCAGCAAACTGGTTGGTCCACTTAAGTTGTTTACTGCTTGGTGGGGGAACAGTGTGCTGGAACTACTGTACTCTGACTGATGAAGCCCTCTGGAGTGAGGGTGAAACGTTTCTATTAAAAATAAACTGTCCAGATGACCCGATTGAGAATTATCGGATTTGGTACCTGGATTATTGAGCATGAACTTTCTTGTCTTCCTATCAAACACTTTCTTCTTGGCTGCAAAGAAAGACTCTAATATTGGAAAGAGAAAAAACACCTAGCACATACAAGCACATGGTGATGTAGACATTCCTCAGAGGAGGGAGACAAGGAGAGCGGTGTGCATGTCCAAGGACGCTCTCGAGGGCTCTGAAGGAGTTCTGATAAGGATGGAATAATTAACCAGTTCCCTCCGGTGAGATCCGTAAACATTCTCAAGGGATGTCGCAGAATAGCCAAGGACAACGCCAATGGGAATCCAAGAGTCCTGAAATGATGACACAATGTTTATTCAACTGGTTTCCTCAGCTTGGTCAGTTGGAATTTCTCGATGGGCAGGGGGAGAGGGGGCAGAGCATCAGATTACATGTCCTCCAGGCGAATTCAGATAAGGTGGCCTCCAAGACCAGTCAAGGGAGCCAAATTCAGATAAACACAATTGTTTTCGGGACAGACAGAAATTTAATGACATCTACCTTGAGTCTGTGTTGGTCCACTCAGTTCCGAAATGTCCAGATGACATGGCCACACCAATGGACCGTGCCTGAGAATAATCCCAGAGATCTGATCCATTCTGCCAAAAGCATTTAAGTCTGGGTGCTCGAAGCAATAACCAAGCCATCATGGAGCAAGCAGAATGATCGGATACAAATTTGCTGCAGACGACTTCCTTGATTGTTGATAAACTATGAACAAGCCAAATCAACAAAGCAGGAACCAGTTATCATAAATCAAATTATAAATGTGTCCTTCAAATCCACAAATGGCCGCAGAGATAGACACATCATCAAGTCTTCCAAGTCAATGAGATATCCAGCTGTGTACATGCCAACAGGGCAAATCGGATTGCCTAAATCCTGTCTTCTCTTCGAAGAAATGTTATTAATTGTGTTGAGGGACCAACTGACCAAATCCAAGTCCATAATTATGGTGCGGAAGATGTGTACAGAGAGGCTCAGAAGCAGCTTCACAGACAAAACAAGCAGCAAAGCAAAGCAGAGAGGGAGAGGAGGGGAAAGCAAGAGCAAGTTTGTGGATGTTGAAGATCTTTCTGACGGGTTCTTCTGTTAGGCGTTCCTAGCAAACCCTCACTATATGTTTGGGTCTACCAGGTCTTTCTGGCATCTTCTCCCACCATCTGATCCAACTTACTACCAGGTGGTGATCAGTTGACAGCTCAGCTCCTCTCTTCATCCAAGTGTCCAAAACAAATGGCCGCAAATCAGATGACACAACTGCAAAGTCATCAATCATGACGTAGGGCATCCTGGTGCCAAGTGCACTTATGGACACCCTTATGTTCGAACATGATGTTTGTGATCAGCAAAGTATGACTAGCACTGAAGTCCAACAACAGAACACCGCTCAAATGCAGATCAGAGAGGCCGTTCCTCCCAATCACATCATCCAGGTCACACTGTCGTTCCCTCATGGGCATTGAAGTCCCCCAGCAAAATAAAGGAGTCCCCAGCTTGTGCACCTTCCAGCACCCCCCATCAACGACTCCAAGAAGGCTGGATATTCAGAACTGCAGTTTGGCGTGTAGGAACAAACAACAGTCAGAGCTGGTCCCCCCACCCAAAGTTGCAGGGAAGCCACCTTCTCATCCACTCTCTTATCCATCGAGGAAAACTCCAACACCCAGACACCAAGTTAGGGGGCTAAGAGTAGACCCACACAAGCTTGATGCCTCTCATCATGGGCAACTCCAGAGTGGAATAAAGTCCAGCCCTTCTCAAGGAGATCGGTTCCAGAACCCATGCTATGCATCGAGGTGAGCCCAACTATATCTAGTCAGTACCTCTCAACCTCACACACAAGCTCAGGCTCTTTCCCCACCAGAGAGGTCATGTTCCATGTCCTAAGAGCCAGCTTTGGTAATCCAGGGTCAGCACGCCAAGCCCCCTGCCTTCAGCCACTGCCCATGACATCACGCACCCGACTTGTATGGCCCCTCCTGCAGGTGGTGGATCCACAGGAAGGCAAACCCATTTTACTCTTTCAGATTGAACCTGACCAGGCCCCATGGGTAGAGACCTGGTCACCAGGCGCTCGCTGATGAGCCCCTCCCATAAACCTTGCTCCAGGGTGGGGCCCCGGTAACCCACGTCCAGGCAAGGGACATTGAGCTCCTTCTTCTTTCCTGTCCATATAAGTTTGTTAGGCTCTTTAGATTCCTATTATTTAAATATTAGGTTTTGATTTATTTTTCCTAGTTGCAGATAATATTTAAAGCGATCAGTCATGTTAGATTGTGTAATTTAAATGATCTAAAGTTAGAATATTCTTATTATTTGCATGTCTCTGCCAGGTGAAAATCCTCCAGGCTACCGGTCTTCCTCGCCACCTCTCCAACTTTGTGTTCTGTCAGTACCTGTTCTGGGGGCAGGAGGAGCCCGTGTTCACCGCCCCAGAGGTGGCCACATCCAGCTCCTCGTCTGCTTCCAGAGACCCCCAGTGCACTGTGGTCTTTGACAATACCAAGGTGAAGACCGACTGCAGTACATACGGATGAGATCGACAAATGAGGGTTTGGACTGAACTGTTCATCTTGGTTTTCTGTCCTCAGGAGCTGTCCGTTCCGATATCAGAGGACCTGCTGGAGTTTCTGGCCGACGCCGCAGTGGCTGTTGAAGTTTACGGCCACAAGCAGGAAAACCATCGCAGGAACCTGGCACTATGGGACCTGGGGGTGATTCAAGCCAAGACCAGATCCCTCAGAGAGAGGTCTGCTCACAAACACTCCCAACAAAAACTGACTCAAAGCTGAGATCAGACAGGATGCAAGAGAAATCTTTATTTATTTACAAATGTCAGAGGATGGATTGGCAAAGTCATTTTCAACATTTCGTAGACGATGAAGGAATGATGTTATTAAAAACAGAGTGCGTTTGATGATGTTTGTGCTGGTACTTATAATGAACTAAAACATTCTGTTCTATGTTGAAAGACAACAACAGAGCAGTGATTAATCATCCACATGTATTTTTACCAAGCTGTCATGGTGCGGAAGGTTAGTGGGGCCAGACCAGTGGTGGACCATGACTGTAAGAGCCTTCAGTTAGAATATAATATTATAACTCTACAGTACTATGAAATGGTAATGTCAGAGACACCACTGATCCACCGTCTAACTACATCACTTTCAGTACCACACTATCAGGAAACGCTTCTTGTTTTTTTTCATCAAATACAACGTGTGACTCGTGGTGTCATTTTTACACAGTCGCTAACAACAACTTGAACATGCCAACACTAAACAGAACCAACAGGGACGACACATCTGAACACACAACCTGACAAGGTCCACCCCCAAGTCCACCACAAGACTACCCAGAAGGCCCTGCAGCTCACTGCACCTCTTGTGTTCAAGTACAACATGTAATTTCAACAAGTCACTTTGAAATTGAAGAGTAACCCACAGAACTTACTGTTTCTGTGAAATGTTGTCACGTTATGAAAACAAAACACAACTCCTATTGGAAATTATCCATGTAAACCATTCATCCATTCATCATTCATCCATCCATTATCTTTACCTGCTTCTTCCTTTTTGGGTCACAGGGGACATCTGGACAGGTCTCCAGTCAATCACATGGACACATAGAGACAAATAAGACAAACAACCACTGTCTTTCACCTAGAGACAATTTAGAGTTACCAATCAGTCTAACATACATGTTTTTTGGTCTGTGGGAGGAAAGTGGAGAACCCGAAGAAAACCCACGCAGCACGTAGAGAACATGCGAACTCCACTCAGAAAGGTCCTGGACTGGGATTTGAACTGGCAACCTTCTGGAGAGGCAACAGCTCTACCAACTGAGCCACCATACCGCCTTGATGTAAACCTGCATGTGATATTTAATCTTAATTTTTTGAGAAATTACAATTTCTGCATAGATTTTTTAAATTACTGTAACAGGTTGCACCTGAATGCATCACAGTTCTTCATGTGGTGGGGGGAAAAACAAACTTGCAAGGCCTTCCTGAAGTCCTGAATCTTGTGTTTTGGTCTCACCCACTCTACATCAGTGATTAGTTAATTTTCCTGTCAGTCATTAAACTTATCCTGAGAACCTCTGACTGCATGAGCCTGGAGACATAATTTCAATTATCTGATTAGATAACTGTGTTTTTAAGATTTTTTTTTTAAACTTGTTTCTCAACTGCAGAAAATAAGAAAAAATTTAAAAATAAAAAGAGACAACTACATTAAAAATATATTTTAAATGAAGTAAATATTAAATTAAATTTGTAAACGTAACATTTCATACGTGCAGAATTCTTAGGACTTCTCTGAAGGTGTTGAAGGCCCTGGGGTTCCCCCTGGATCAGATGAAGATGTAAAGCCTGTTGACTGGTTGAAGTGACATGTCTCACAGGTCCAGGGTGATGTTTTTATAAAGCACTCCACATCAGAGCCAATCCAGGTTGTGTCGTTCAGATGAAACGAGTTAAAAGCCATTCGTTGTAGATGAGCTGTGTGGGACAGCTGCAGCAGAGGACGTACGGGAAGCCTAAAGGGTCATAATTTGCATGTTCTGGTTTCTTGAGTTGCGTTCTGTTTGGACTCCCAAGTCCAAAAACTAAACTAAACTGAACCAAACTTCAAATTCCAGCTGCACGTCAGAGATGTCAGTGAATGTCAAACACGACGTGCAGGTGCTGTGTTGAACTTTGTTTTCCTCGCTACGCCTCAATGACTGGGTCTCCTGCAGGTGGAGCGAGGTGACCCGGCGGCTGGAGCTGTGGGTGCAGCTGATGGAGCTGAACGAGGCAGGAGAGTACACAGCTGTGGAAGTACTGCCTGCTAAGGATGTTCGTACTGGAGGAGTCTTCCAACTCAAACAGGTGTCCTGGTCTCTGTCCTCAGCCTGAACACGAGCTCGTATTCTTTATTTTAGAAGAACACGTTTTCATCTTCACTTTAGTAATTTAATGTTTGTTACGCCTGCGTCAGGTACAGTCTGTATGAAAACAGTCTCACAAGCGTACCTCAAGATTCACTGATGCACAATCAGCTTTTTAAATGTACATGTCAATTGAAACAAGTAGGAATACTGTATTCTGAGTGTACAAATCGTCAAATACACGTGCACAAATCAGCTGCTGCACACGGATCAGTCAACACCAGTGCACGGATCAGCTGTCTGAATGAGACTTCTGAGACTTTTTTACCTCCAGATTCACAAAAATAATGCTGCTGCTGTGTCAAGTTAGAAATGAGTCTCTTCCCAGTAACTCAGTGAACCTGGTGAGGCTCACATGTCCCAGCTTTTCTCCAGCCTTGAAGGCAGCATTGTTTTTGTGAATCTGGAGGTAAGAATGTCACAGAAGTCTCATTCAGACAGCTGATCCGTGCGCAGCACGTGGTTTGTGCATTTTAAAATGTGTACATTGAACAACTGTTTGTGAATTTGCAAATCTTGTTGTCCACTTGTGTTATTTTTGATACCAGTTAATTTTGACCGGTCTGTAACTGTTGTCTGAACTCTTAAACATCAGGGTCAGTCTCGGAGGATCCGGGTGGAGGTGCGTTCGGTGGCAGACTCGGGCACCATGCCCCTCATAGCAGCCTCCATCCTGTCTGTTTCTATCGGGGACGTAAAGGTTCGCCAGACACGAGTGTCCAAAAGTGATCCACATTTGGTGAGTCTCCCTTTTTTAGACACTGCTTCTATTACTTTATTTTAAAAGAATGTTCCAGCTGTTTTGAAGTGGGGTTCTGTTTAAAGATGAGGTTAACCATGCAGCCACTCTGAAACTTACTTCTTCTGTCCCATTTGCGTTGTTTAACTGTGAAAGCATCACTTGATGACCACTGTGCATGCTTGTAGAATTTCCTCCATCTCTGTTGTTGGTCTTGTACCATGAAACTTGTCCTAGCTTTATCATTTCACATGGTCTGTACGACTCCATGTTTGGTTGACAGTTGTTTATTTGTTGTAGTTCTGGTGTTCTCCCACTCCTGTATTTGCTGCCTCGTGTCCAGGTTGTCACTTAAAATGAGAACTTGTTCTACCGACTAACTGGTTAAAGATACGTCAAATAAATCTGAGAGGACAGGCAAGAAATCTTAACCCCACTTCAGAATGGTTGGAATATCCCTTAAAATAACTGAAGTGTTTGAGTCTTTACCAGTTTTTCTCCACTCCCAAACTTTAGGGTGGAGATGAAGAAATGGACAGTTATCAGGCAAGTAGTTTATGAGTAAACAGTTTGCTGTAATATGGCGGGAAAATACGATTTGTTTCCATCAGTGTGTGTTCTGTCTGTTCTTTTGTGTTCCTGTGTGTTTTGTGTGTTCCTGTGTGTAGGAGGTGGACCTGGAGAGGCTGAGGGAGCAGTGGTTGGTCGCACTCACTCAGAGGCAGGAGTATTTGGACCAGCAGCTACAGAAGATTGTCTCCAAACCAGGTAACACAAATCTGAAGTGATAAAATGCCTCCTCCGTAGAAGCACCTTCACCTCCCTCACCTCCATTAACATCTATTTCTGTAGCTGCTGCCTCTGCAACGGGTCAGTCAGGGCGATTAAAAACCTGATTGGCTGTTCATAGTCATCAGTTTGATGCATTAAAAAAAGGAGCGGCAGCAAAAACTAAGGGTGGTCAATAAAGTCCTCGGAGGTGTTCTAAATATAATGTGAATGTTTATATACATCATCCCCACTATTGAGATCAGTTCTTTTTCTAACTTTGTTCTGTTTCACTACGGGAAACGCTCCAGCATGACCATCTATGGAAGCTCCTATGACATCACGTCTGTCTGAGACAGACCTGTTGAGCTGATCTCTGGGCTCCGCCCCCATCATGATACCACAGTGAACTGCCCACCTCCTACCCATTCTCACTTTCTTCCTGTGAGAAACTACAACTCGCTCCCTCATTGCATTCAGGCTAGCTAGGTTATCTGCTAAACAGTTCCCAGGCGTCCCATAAAGGAGCACATCACCAGACTCAGTTCCTGGCTTCACTTTTAGTCGTGTTAAGTAAGTTGGTGCTTCGTAAGAAGTATCTTCTTTCCATTCAGGATTGATGACTGCGTCAAGGTGCCTCTCAGTTTTAAATAACTGAGTGGTTACACATGTAAATCAAGCTAACGCATCAAGGCGAGCTAGCATTACTTCAAGTAGCATTAGCTTGGGACCTTTAAGGTTTGTTTTCAGCTAACGTATTACAGTGAACTATTTTAGCCTAGCTGTTAGCTTGGTTTTAACTCCGCACCTAACACTAGCGATGGACAGTTAACGAATCACGATTAACTAAATTCCCATCTCTCACCATGGCTACGGCACCCACCCTCACCGAAGGTTCAGAACCTAAATACAAGGCTGTATTTGCCCGTGCCCCGCATCATGTGGGGCTTCCATCTCGAGCAGGGACCCTCATCCTATGTGCATAGCATGCATGGGCGCCAAACTTGCAAATGTCTCTGGCAAACCCTCAGGTGTGTCTGCAATGCTCCTCCATGCAAAAAAATAAATAAAATCCTAGAAAGGAGGCTGAGAATGTCAGTCTCAAACAGCCCAGACTTGTGTCTGTCAGTAACCACGGTAACAGGACGATCATCGGCCACGAGCTGGGCGGACATGATGAAAGAGGAGTCCCTGGTCATGCCACCGCTGTTGGAAGGCTTGGTGGAAGGAGGGAAATTTGAAACAGATCCAGAGGAGGCGGATGCCTCCGTTGGATAGTGATCTGTATAATGTCTGCAGAAGGACCGCTTCAAAGCTGAGCATCCACTGGCCTGCAACTCATGGTGCAGAGGGGACAGAACAAGATCTGTATGATGGTAAGAGGGTCCCACCAGCCTCCACACCAACCAAACAGTAGGAGGGAAATGCGCCATTACTGGTCTAAACAGACTTCCCAGAAGGGCTGCTCCATACTGAAAATAGAGGGGATGGATGAGTTGGGGCTGACCCCCAGTGGTGGAGCCCTTAGTGATGTATCACCTCTACCCCAACCCCAGGTCAGTTTCAGCTTCTATTAACATTTCTCTCCCAGTTAAATCAGACCGCCTCACAACATCGATTTATCAGAAAATGTAGATGTATGAAAGACAGTCTGTGTTCTCTCAGTACTATCACACTATTTTGAAGGATTGTTCACTATTTTGAACATCATGAAGGACCACACACACACTTTTTGACCCACTCCCCTCAGGAAGGAGGTTGAGGAGCATTAAGTGTAGAACCACTAGACTGAGGAAC
>JARVGV010000192.1:1613651-1627576 GCA_031762435.1 Hypsolebias longignatus | reverse complement strand
CAACAGCTCTTCTTTCACCATTTAGATCAGCTCTGTTACTCCTGTTTTCACCTCTTGCTGCTGGCTCAAAACTATATGACCTTCAGTATTGAACCTGTGTCCGATCTCATATTCAGGATCTGTCGCCTCCTCCTGGTGCGATGCCATATCTTTCTAAGCTAAAGCAGGAACGTTCCCCTCCTGTTACGTCACTTCCGGTTTCCCGCTGGGCGCTACTTTTTAGACAGAGTAGCGAGGGAAGACCCAAACTAGTAGTAGTAGCACATTTTATTTTGTAATATGAGCCGTATTTTTGATGAAAATTAAGTTTTAGACATGTTAAGTTGCAAAGGCTCCCTACATGTGTTTAACGTGAAAGACGCACTTTAAGATTTTTTTTTCAGTGACCATTATTTTCAACTGTCTGAACATTTGCATGACGAGGAGTTTCTTACAGGGCTGGCTTATCTGTGTGATATATTTTCTTGCCTGAATGAAGTAAATCTAGGTTTATAAGGGGTTTCAGCAACCATATTTAATGTGCAAGATAAAGTTGAGGCCATGATAAAGAAGTTAAAGCTCTGGGTAAGTTGTGTGGACAACAACCAAACAGAAGTTTTTCCGTTGTGCTTGACTTTGTCTGCACAAATACTCAGTGTGAGTGTGAAACATGGCATTACTGTGCACCTTGGTGAACTGGCTTCCCAGTTATGCCGCTACTTCTCTGAATCTGATGGGTCAGATAGTTGGATATGTCACCCGTTCAGCTCTGTGCCTGTGGCTTTACCGCCAGCCAAACAGGAGAGTCTAATTGAAATAGCAACAGATGGATCTCTAAAAGTTTAATTCAATCAGAAGCCATTGCCAGATTTCTGGATCGGTCTAAGAACAGCCTGCGCTGGCCAAACTCGCTGTTCAGACTTTGATGCCTTTTGCTACAACATACTTTGTATTTTTGTGAAAGTGGATTCTCAGCTCTGACAAATATGAAAACAAAATACAGAGCAAGACTTTGTGTTGAGAATAATTTAAGACTCAGAGTGTCTCAGATTAAGCCAAACATTACAGAGTTGTGTGCATCCTTCCAAGCACACCCTTCTCATTAAAACACTGGTGAGTTTAATTAAATACACAGTATGTTCACTTGTTCAGTAACTGTTATCACACCATAAATGTTTTGCAATATATACATTTTACATAGGATAAATGTTTGGATAATTCAGCCTGCAAGTGTGTTACTTGTTCATGCTGACATTTATTAATATATATCGTTTGGTGGGGAAAAAAAATTAACAGTTTAAAATGTTATTTATGTGCAGTGTTTATGAACACATTTTAAAAGGGGGGGGGGGGTGGTACTTGGCTAGAGGGCAGATGTCTGAAGGGATACACATCTGAACAAAGTTTGGGAACCACTGTTCTATTTCGTGTAAGCTACGCCCTTTAAAAGCTGTCGCTATTGGGTTTACCGAACACTGAATACTTCTAGTCCACGCCCACCTGCTGTTTGGGCCCCAGCCGGTCCGCTATAAATTGCATTTGGACCGGAGCTCGACTCCCATTTTTCTTCAGCCAACGTGAAGATCACGACTTCTACAACACAAAAGATGACTTCAACTAAGAAGACCATCCGTCTGTGCCCCGTATGCCAGACGGGCTACATTTTGTCAACGGACCTGCACGCCTTGTGTGAAAGCTGCCTAGGAGCTGACCATGCTCGACAAGCTTCGGATCCGCTCTTCTCCTGTCCAGCCTGTAATTATTATTTTTTTCGGCAGAGGAGAAGCAGCACCGGTATGAGATCTTTTCCTCTAAGGAGGACGCATTTCAATCAAAGGGGGACTGTTCGCTCGACAATATTTTAGACTCACTGGACATGGAGTTTGCGAACACATCCCCCTCTGAAGCTGAAACAGCTAGCAGCCACGCTCCATCCTCCCTTACAGGAGGTTTGGAGCCGTTGCTGCCTTCAATGGTCGCCTCCCCGAGCGCCCAGGTGTCATCCACCGCTCTGCTCCACGAACTCCTGGAGATAGTTGGGAGATCAGCGAGAGCCTGCGACCTCAAAGTGCCCAAACCGGCAACCCAGACCACGTTGAACCTTTTGGCGGGAAGGTTTGCCACCCAGCACAGCATACACTGGGACCCAGTCTGGCCCTGTTTCCCGGTCGTGTCCGCCCTTCTTTTGGGTTCAGCCAATGACCCCCTAAAGCTGAGTGCTCTGGTCACCTCCTACGTGGCCATCACCAAGGTCGAAGGGCTCACGGACCAGGGTTTTCCCACCGTCCCTCCCCTAGAACCCAGCTTGTCTGCTGTCTTTGGAGTAAGAGCAGCGAAACATGTTGGCCGCCGTATCACCCCGCCATCCCATTGTGAACAGCTCACTGCAAAGCTGACTGACAGAATCCATCAGTGCTCGTCGCAGGTGAGGGCAGCAACTAACAACATCGCTATGTTAGCCCTTAGCATAGCTAAGGAGACGAAGGAGCCAAACCCGTTCTCCACAGAACCGGACCTGATCGGCACGGCATTGGACACGATCACCAACCTGTGTGCGGCGCTTGCGGCGTGCTCCACCCGCATCTTGTCCTGGGCAACATTGCTGCAGAGACAGATGTGGCTGAAACTGTCTCCGTCCATTCCAGAGGACATTAAAAAAGAACTTTTGGAAGGTCCTGTGTCCCCAGATGATCTCTTCGGACCCCATTTCCAATCGGTCCTGAACCAGCCGCAGTCACCATCCGACACCCTGCAATAGGTGCAGAAACACGCGACCCTCCCCCGAGCAGACTCCCACGCTGCTCGGACACCTGGCCGCTGGCAAGATCAAAGCAGGTTTCACCGCCAGCAGCAGAGACGCTCCATAGCCGCTGCAACTTTTTCTGGGGGCCCCCAATCAGCCTCCCCCAGAGGACAAACGTCCCAGATGCATCAGAGACCTGGGACATTCCGAGGGAGAGGCCGACAACAGACTTCATGGTTGAACCAGAGGCAGGACACACGGAGAAGACAGTTTAAGAAATGACGGTTTGCCAGGGGGGTGAGTGGGTGTTTGATGAGATGAGCAGTGGTTTTAAAGTGAAAAATAAAAAAACCTCTCAAAAAGTGGAGTTTTTCATTCAGACAGGCTGAATTCATCTCTTCCGTCTTTTGTAAACACATACTCCACATTTAATGAGAAGGTAGACCTGAGGCAACTTTTCAAAGGTAAACAAAAAGGAAAAACTGTTTTGGTGTAATGATACACAGTCAGTGCAGCATTCAGTGTTAGGCATGCTCTGTTTCCGAAAAAGGAACCTAGTTTAACTTTCAGTTTCTTCATGAGGTTTTCCACGTGGAGTTTAAAAGAGAGATGCCAATTGACCAGGATACCCAAACATTTATAGGAATCAACAAACTCAATAGGGACACCATTTGAGGATAAAATCAGAGGAAGAACTGCTTGGATCAACTTCCTATTTGAAAAAAGCATCCCTTTTGGTTTTATCTGTTGATTTATTAATGTCGCGCTTCCTCTCTGTGTTCCTCTAAAAAGCACACAGCACGGCTAAATAAACTGACCCATTTCAAATAAGAAGACGGGTCTGTCGTCTAGCTGTAGTTTAACACATGCTCTGCTGTGTTTTCTAAACGTTTCCTCTAGTGCCCGCCCACACTGGAGAAGCGGGAAGGGGAGCGCAGCAGATGGCTGTATGTGTAAAAGGAGGGGGGTGGGGGGTTGGGGTCCTGGGAGAAAGAGATGGCAGGATTTCCAAGTATAAAACTATATCGCTTGTATCGAGATAGTCTCAACTTATATTGCAAAAAAATATATATATATCTCGATATTTAAAAAATTTCGAGATATTGCCCAGTCCTAGCTGTTAGCCACAGTGCTGCTCAGTCCTTAGTGTTTACACATGTTTCAGCTGGCTATTAATGATGATGAAAAGGATTTCCTGAATGTGAGGCGGATCTTATTACTCTGGGTTTCATGAAACACGCCTCCGTTCAGGAAATTATTCCATAGGTTGGAGCCAACTTGCAAAGCAGCAGGCAGGTAATCGCATGTTGAGATGTTTCATCAGACACAGACATGCATCATGGATCAGAAATCTCTGCAGGTTGGATAGGAAAAATCTGATACGTAACTATGCTGGTCTCAAAATCCCGATACCGCATTGCATCAGCCCCATCCCTATTTATGACTAAGAATTGTCTTAATTTACATAGAAAAGTACGTGCTCTATATCCACAGATTTTCATGTTGCTAATTTATGCCACTTGTATTTCCTTTAAAATCGACATTTATATCATGGTTAAAATTATTGCAGCTTCACCACTGAGTGGCGCTGTTTCACCATGAAAATAATTCATTCTGTGTCTTGTATGGTTTTTCTCATTCAGCCCAGGCTGGGGGTCAGGTCTAATGTGTCACATATTATTTTAACAAATGATTTGTAATGGAAATAGGAGTGGTGTAAATTAGCTACATGAAGATCGACAGAGATAGAGCACGTATTTTTCCAAGTAAATTAAGACAGTTTTCATTCATAAACAGCGGTGATCCGTGCGACCAGGAAGTATACTATGGATTGCGCTTCTGTAACAAATAGGGGAATTACACTGCACTCATTTAAAAAAAAGAGATAGCTGCCATGACAATGTTAGCTTGCTTCATCCTATTTTTATTTGACTATTTATTTGACTGTCAGGTTGTCAAATTAGGCTCTCTTTAACACACCTCTTTACTCATCCCCTCCCACATAGAAAGGAGACAACTGAGGCTAATGTAAAGTTTTCTTCACTCTGAACATTCATGTGAAGTTTGAAAGACACTTTGATTTAAAGAAAACCCCAAACTCTTAGACAAATCAACAAGTTACAGCTTGTGACATTTTGTGTTGTACAGTAAATTAGAATTTTGACATCCAGTTCTGCAATTTCATCCAAATTTTCCACATAGTGGGAAACATAGTGCCCTACTTTCTGTTCTAATCAATTAAAATTGTTGTACAGTGAAACATCTGTAATATTGAGTTGCATGTTAGAGGCAATTCAGTTTTGTTTTTAGGTTTGATTTGTTTTTTTGAAGTAGGGTTTTGAGGAGTAGTTATCAGTAATATCACTTCCTGTGCCAAAAAAGGTTGAATCATGTCATCTGGACTTCGTTTTTTTGTTAAAAAGAATGACATGATTCAACCTTTTTTGGTGTTATATACCTGGATGACTGAGAAAACAAACTTTGTATCACTTCCTGTGGTTAGTCAACTAATCTAAGCAGAACTCTTTTAAAGGGATTTTTAACTTTGATGGGGTAATTGATCCACATCCTAAAGGTCTTGACTCAGAGTTTTTGTCTTTTGCTTTTGTGTTTTTCAGATAACATCCACTAATTACACATCAGTGTTGAGTTGACAAGTCATGGCTAGCTGGCATTCATGAAACCGTCAGAATGTCTTCAGTCCCAGGGCTTCCTACACGAGGATCAGATGTAACAGTTCTTATAACCAGGGTTCACTTGCATCCATTATGTGTGCTGGTGGAGTTCTGGGGCAAATTTAGTCAGGAGCGGATAACAGCTTATGAAAGTGTGGCAGAAGACATTCAGTCTCCTGGAGCCACATTTAAAGATCTGGAGGGAAATCCTGGTGACCATTGCTTGGTTCAGATAGATAGTACTTGGCACAGATCACGCATAGTTTCAAGACGGGGCTCGGAATATAGCGTGCTTCTCATTGACAGAGGGATCACATACACTGCCAACACAAGCAAGCTAGCATGGGGCAAGAGGGAGTATTTTCAGTTGCCCCCTGAAGTGGAGTTTTGTGTGTTGGCTAATGTATTACCACTCTCACCTGAGAACAGATGGTCTCCAGTGGCCCTTGAGTTTCTCAATTCTCTCCCTGGGAAGTCTGTGACTGCACACATCCAAGATGTGTTGGTATCACCCCGGACATTTCTCCTACACATTCCTTGCATATCTAAACAAATGTATGAGATGGGACTTGCAAAGAAGTTGTCTCCGGTAACCTTCCAAGAGGTTGTCCTCAAGTCAATAAAGCCCCACAGTGGAGCTGAAACCTCTCCAGAGATTCAGAAAGTCACTGTAGGATCAAGAGAACAACTGCATAAACAAGATCAGTTCATGTACCCAGAACTGCCAGGGGCGACAGCAGAGACTGTCATTGTGACAGAAGTAACAAATCCACTAAGGATTTTTTGCCATTTAAAGGTTTTCTCACAAGAGCTAAAGAAACTTTCTGTGAAAATTACACAGAACTATGAGGGCAGTGTGTCCAGTTGCATTGTAAGCAATGACATGATTGGGTTTCCATGTGCAGCAAGAGGAAATGATGGCAAATGGTACCGCTCTGTCCTACAACAAGTTTTTCCAACAAATAAACTGGTGGAAGTATTGAATGTGGACTATGGAACAAAGCAAGTAGTTCAAATAGCGAATGTGAGGCCGCTGACTGCAGAGTTCTTCAGGATGCCTGTCGTCACTTACATGTGCTCTCTCCATGGAATCATTGACAAAGGGGTGGGGTGGACATCCAGCCAAGTTGACTTTCTTCGATCCCTCCTACTCCACAAGACTGTGATTGCCAAGTTTGAGTACCAAAGTGTCCCTGAGGGAGTTTACTATGTTACCCTCTATGGTGATGACAATGCAAACCTGAATAATTTATTTGGTTCTAAAGAAAACTGTTTGCTTGATTGTGAAAAAACACTTGGAGATTATGCCATCCGAACCATTGCAGACAACCACCAATTTCGGTCTCAACAAGAACAAAAGGAGTTACCTTTTCAACTGACTGTGGAAAAAAATGACGCAAAAACAGTAGATAAGCTTTCCGTCGTGACTCTTGCTCTGAATTCTTCAAGCCTAGCCATTGTTGAGCACATATCCAATCCATTAGAGTTTTGGATCCAAACTGAGAACCACAGAGCAGATTTGGATGAACTGTTTAAAAGTATGCACCATCTGTACCAAGACTCTGCAAACACACATGTGGTGAAAAATCCAACTTTAGGACTAAACTGTGCTGCCCAGGCAGAAGATGGTGAATTCTACAGAGCAACAGTAACAGAACTAAGTGAGACACAAGTTACAGTGTTTTTTGTTGATTATGGAAACACTGAAGTGGTTGATAAAAGTGACATCAGGACCCTCCCTCCTGAGTTCAAAAAGATCCCACAACTTGCTCAGAAATGCTGCTTGGCTGGTGTCAGACCCAAAAATGGGAAATGGAGTGAAAGTGCCTTGGATTTTTTTACTCAGGCAGTCACAAATAAAGTACTAAATGTACATGTGAAAGAAAAGTACAGTCAAGGTTATATTGTCCAGCTAACAGATTCCAAAGCACAGGGTGAAAAAGATGTAGGCAGACAGATGTGTAGTTTGGGTCTTGCCGAAAACATTGAGATTCAGAGAGAGCCCACAGTTAAAAGTACCATAAAAACTACTGATACAAATCCAACATGCCCTGCAAGACTCCCAGGGGATTTTTGGAATAGTGGAAACATGTTCCAATGCCCACTTAGTTTGTTCAACAGCGAGAGAAGTTTTGTTACCTTTAGGGAATACATGTTCCCCATTGGTAGTGTCCTTGATGTGACAGTGTCCTACGTTGGAAGTCCAAATGACTTCTGGTGCCAGTTGGTACAAAATGCAGGACACTTGAAATTGCTCATGCATGACCTACAGGCTCATTATGCAGGCAGTCTGTTTGAGCCCAACATGGAAATTGCTTGTGTTGCTCAACACCCTGACAATAAAATGTGGTACAGAGCCCTTGTGATTCACAGACATGAAACCCCTCATGTGGACGTGTTGTTTGTTGACTATGGACAGACCAGAACAGTCTCCATCTATGACCTCAGGAGAATTTGTACAGAATACCTCACTCTGCAAGGCCAAGCATTTCGGTGCAGTCTGTTAAACCCCATCACTCCCACATCTGCTATAAATGAGTGGAATGAAGACGCTAATGTACGATTTCAAACTTTTGTTGCAACGTCTGCTTCCAAATGTATAATTTTGAAATGCACAATTTATGCCATCATGTACAATGAGCAGATGATTGCTTACAACATTGTGGATCTAGAAACCCCTTTTGAAAGTATCTGCACTAGTATGGCCAACCTTATCTCAAGCGTTTCTCCTAAAAAAGACGTTGGACCATCTTTCAGACTGGACACATACTACTACTCGACCCACAATGTCAAAATAGGTACAGAGGAACAAGTCACAGTGACATGTGTGAACAATGTCAGTCAGTTCTACTGCCATCTTGACAAGAACGCTGATGTGACACAAGACCTCCAGATGAAAGTGAACAGCCTCTGCCAGCACCTTGCAAAGGTAAAGTTTCCAACAGTCTTTGGAACTTTGTGTTTTGCAAAATACACTGATGGACAGTGGTACAGGGCTCAAATCAAGACCACAAGGCCAGCAATTTTAGTTCACTTTGTGGATTATGGTAATACAATGGAGGTGGACAAGTCTGACTTAATTCCAATTCCCAAAGAGGCAAATGAAATCATGTCAGTACCTGTGCAAGCAGTTTTGTGTGGTCTCTCCGACATTCCTGCTAATGTTCCCAGTGAGGTGAACAAATGGTTTGAGACGGCCGCAGCAAAATGCCAATTCCAAGCACTAATAGTGGCTAGAGAACCTAATGGCAAATTGATGGTAGAGCTGTATCATAGAAATATTCAGATAAATTCCAAGATTAAAAGTGAGTTTCAGGTTGAAGCTCAAACAGCAAAGGAGGTTGTCAACCAGGGGTGGAAAGTTAAAGAGCTTTCAGCAAACCCTGCACAAAATACATCAAAAACTCATTTGAACCAAGCTACAAATAATGAAGACCACAAACAAGCTCCAAAGAAGAATACATTTTCAGCCCCAACACCCCCACATCAAATTAAGACTAAAGAGAAATCTGCTGATGTGAATGTGAAGTGGGCACAGAAACCAGCACGCTATCATTATGACAATGGTCAGAAGATCAGACCAGCTTCTTTACAGCTGTACAAACCTCCGCACCAAAGGCTGTCTCATGAAGCAATGCCAAATGTCTCTCAGCCAGCTGTTGTTGAAGTAAAACCAAAAAGAGAGAACCTACCTTTTGACACCAATCACTTACAATCACTTGAAACAAAATCCTGCAGAGAAAACCATTCTGAAAACCTCCCTAAACTGTCAGACCTGCCTTCAAATAATATCACACCTGGTGTGGCAGTGGATGTTTTTGTGTCTCATTTCAACAGTCCTTTGAGTTTCTATGTGCAGTATGTCAGCAAAGAGGATGAAATATTTTCTTTGGTGGAAAAGCTCACTGACTCAGAATTGAAGTCAAGAGGCAACATCAGAGATGTGCATCCAGGGGACCTTGTTCAAGCAGAGTTTGCAGAAGATTTGTCATGGTACCGAGCTGTTGTAAAAGAAATCCATGGAGATAGATTGGCTCTTGTTGAGTTTGTAGATTTTGGAAACACAGCAGTGACACCATTTTTCAAAATGGGCAGGCTCCACACATCTTTCTTGCAGTTGCCAGTTTACAGCACACAATGTATGCTGATTGACGCTGCAAATCTTAGAGAAGAAAGAGTGCTCAATCCAGAAGTGGTGTCTGCATTCAAGGAAGACATTGGTTGCTGTGGAGAGAAGATACTACAGTGTCAGTTCATCAGACAAGTGGGATCCGTCTGGGAGGTCAGGCTGAAAGACAGTGGTGTGGATATTGTTTGTAAAGTACCATCTGGAGATTGTAAAATCAGCACTAAGACACAAGTGAAGGTGCAGCCAGCTCAGATCTCTGACCTCAGGCAAGAGGCTGAAAGCCCAGAAAAATCATCAGTAAACCTCAGTTTTCTACGATACCCACAGCAGCAAGATCTTCTAGAGGGCCAGCAGCTAGAGGCCTACATCACAATTGTCATTGATGGTCTTATGTTTTACTGTCAGTCTGCTGATTCAGAGGAACTCAACAAGATAACATTAAGTGCATCAGAATTTGCAAATACAGTAGATAAACGGATTGACCCAGATGATTTATCCCCTGGAACCCCATGTATCGCCCTCTTTTATGATGATAAGCTTTGGTATCGTGCAGAGGTCATTAACAATAAGGGAGATGAGTTGTCTGTTCTATTTGTGGACTATGGAAACACGTCTCAAGTCAGCATTACAGATGTCAGAGAAATGCCACCCCTCTTGGTGGAAATTCCCCCACAGGCGTTTCTGTGTGAGCTCGAAGGCTTTGACACTTCGTGTGGCTCATGGGACAGTGGTGCAGAAGACGAATTGTCTGCACTGACATTAGACAAACTGTTAAAGCTGGCTGTCACCAGAGTTATAAGATCTGATGAAAAAAACAAGTTTTTTGTGCACTTGCACTGTGAAGACCAGGCAATAAATGATGTCATGAAAACTTGGTGGAAGTGCCATACTACCGCAGACACATCTGACTCAGACAGACGAATCACTTTATCAGAACTACCTCCTCAGCTTGACTCAGCTGCCTCTGTACCAGAGGATCAGCTAAAGCATTCTGATATGCAAGATGTGTTTAGTACTGCAACAAGTACTTTCCCTCAGAGTCAGAAAAGCAAGGAACAAAGTGCAAAGGAACTCAATAACACTTCTGTGGCCGATGAGGTCCTTAACTTAGTAGAAATTCCAAAGCACCGAGAATGCTTTGAAGATTCTGTTCAGTTGGAGTCTTTTGTCCAGTCCTCAAAGGAGGAACATGATTCCACTGAGGGTGGTGATATAGTCACTGAAATTGTGATGGCCCCTAAGGATATTTTGTCATGTGATGGAGACACAGATGAAACATCCCTGACAGTTGTTGACAAAGAAGATCAAGATGCTTTGTTTATAAGCTCTACAGTGACTGTGGCCACCGATGAAGGAGCTGATGAGGAGGGTACCTCAATGGTTCATGCTCATGAGGAAGATGGCTTTGATTCTCCACTGAAGGAAAATGTTTCAGAGCCTATGGGTGATCTGGACAATAAAACCGCTGACACAGAAAATAATTCTGCTGATAACTTGTACAAAGAGCCTTTTTCAGGTAAGCAAGATAGCAATTTATTTTTATTCTGGCTAATACCTTGCTAATTGATGAAATGACTGCTTTGATGTACTGTTTAAATTTTGGAAAATCTTATTGTTTCTCAGTTGTCAGTAATCTATTTATTTATTTATTCAGATCTGGCTAATGTAAGATGTGACAAAGAAGTTGCTGTTTCCAGGGGTAACTCTTCAACGAGAGTGAAGATGGTAAATTGAAGTTTCGGTTATGACTTCTTTAAGGATTACTGTTAACACTGACTGGAGATGTATTTCAGTGATTTCAGATGAATATACTGTAAATAGATAAGCTAATGATTGATGTTTTTTTTTTTTTTTTTTAGGTTCTGCAAAAAGCTGCTCTTCTAGAAACGACGAAGACTACGTTTAGTCTCTCTGAAAAGGTATAGTGACTAAATATTTTTCCTCTTCATTAATTATTGTATTTATCATTTGTGTAAATTTAAAAATAACCTTTATCTTCAAACAATTTTAAAATTTTAGATTTGGTCTTTTGATTTTCTGACTTTGTCTACTTAGTCTAAATCAGACAAATTAACTGCAGCAGCAGATTCACAGGCATTATTAGTACATTTAAAGCAGTTCTTTTGGTCTTACACCCACCCTCACCACTTTTTGGAGAAAGAAAACTGAATATCAAATATTAACAACGTGAGAAATACTGAACTGTGTGATCTAGCATCCTTAAGATCTGATCCCTTTGAGTAAAATAATCATTTTAAGGTAGATGTATGTCAGTCTGGGAAATAAAAATGCAAAATTTTAAATTATTCTTTAATGTGTAAAGCAATACCTCTGCTATTATTGTTTAAATTCACCCTTTTAAAACATTTCCTTGATTATAATCTTTGATCCTAGCAGGAACATACCTTTATTTTCTAAACTTACTGTCTGTGTAAGAGGAAAAATGACTAAAATAGTCATTAATGAACATCTTTATGTTATTTTTTTGTGCACCAGTAAAATATGTTTGGCCTTCAACAAGGTGTTTGGTACGTTAGATCTGTTTTCTACACTTGCCTGGGGAGGGGAAATAAAAACAATGAGCAATGTCGTGCCCCACAGTTTTAAGAACTGCTGAGTTAAGGTTACATTGTTATTAGTAGGGGTGCACCGATTTATCGGCCCCGATTTCCTTAATTTAGGGAAATCGGCTGATGCTTGCATGAGAAACGGATTTTTACCTATTTTTTGTTTTGTTTTGTTTGTTTTAACAACAATTGTCTAAACTTATATTTCAGAGCACTACCTCATTAAAACAAGTTTGTTTTGTTTCTAGGATTATTGTTCAAGGGTGTGTTTTTCCAGTAAAATAAGATTGGAAATTGAAGGTGCATTGTGACCATACAACACTTGACAGCATTGCTTATAAAACAAAATCGGTTATCGGCCAAAATTGGAATTGGCAGGTCAGACTTTTTAGAAATCGGTGATTGGCCAGAAAACTGCAATCAGTGCACCCCTAGTTATTAACCATTATTAATTGTCATAAGGTTGGGGTGTGCCTATGTTACTTTCCCTTCTTCAACTCAGAGTGCATTCAGCCAGTTGGAGGGTTGACATCCAATTTACATATAATCTAGACTCCACCTACTTAGTTAGCATGCATTGGTCCAGTCATTTGTCTTCATCAAGAGCTAACTGGATTGTTTTCATTAGTATTAGTGCACATCACAATGCCAGACCAATGAGCTAACATGTTTAGTTTGATATTCTTTCATCCCATTAGGCTGAACTGGTGCCTACCTCACTTCATCTCCCAGTACAGATTTGTGGTGAGTGCGTTCTTCATTTTGTCATGCATCAATAAGTCAAGTCAAATTTATTTGTAAAGCGCATTTAAAACAAACTATTACCACAGTACTTGAGTTTTGGTTCAAACAAAACAGTGTTTAGTAAAAGTTTAAAGTAAGACAATGGGCTTTTACGTGCTGCATCCTGCCTTTCTGTCTACACTGGCATCAGTTGGAGTGGCTGTGGTAGATCTAAGCTTGTTGGTGTTAAACATTTCCACTTGATCTGTCACTAGGGCCAAGATGGTGTAGGGGCAGGACAGCCAACTCGGGACCCGAAGGTCCTGGTTCGATTTCTGGTCATTGCACATCTCGTGGTGTCTCTGAGCAGGACACCTAATCCCGAATTGCTCCCCGGGCGCTTGCTTAGCTGCTCACTGCTCTACCTGGATGCATCCCAGGTGCGATGGGTTAAATGCAGAGAGCCAATTTCGTCTTTGCATGGGAATAGGAGTGTAACGATATGCTAAAGTCACATTTCAGTTCGGTTCAGTTTCAAGGAGGGCTCGGTTCGGTTAATTTTCAGTATAAAAAAGGCCAAAATAAAGACTTACAAAATGTTTATTTTGAAAACCTGCCAAGTAAACAAGTTCAGTCATTACATACTTCTTAGCTGGAGGTGATCTGGTGGATGAAGAAAACTCACCTGCTATCATCCTCAGACTATTAAAAAAAAAAAAAAAAAAAAAAGTTAATAAGCTGATAATTTTAACTTAAAAAAGTTAATTAGATCACAATAATACAATACCTCTTCTTGCACAGTCATCATATGAGATGGTTGAATATTCTTTCTCGCTCATCATCATCAGGGCAGTATTTTAAATCTGGGGTTGGGCTTGTTGACAATATCAGTTTTAGCTTTTTCATAAAGTGCTGCTACAACGTTTTGACTGAAGTGTTGATGTGATGGGATGTCGTTAGGGCTGGGCGAAATCTCAATATTTTTAAAATATCAAGATAATTTTTTAATGTTGAGACTATCTCGATATAAACAATATACAGGTCAACCCCGGTTTACGTTTGAGATCCGTTCCTACGGGCTGAACTTAAACCGAGAGGGTCGTAAACCG
>JARVGV010000143.1:0-11480 GCA_031762435.1 Hypsolebias longignatus | reverse complement strand
GGGGGGGGGTGGGGGGGGGGGGGCGGGGCGCCAAGAAAAACACACAAATGCAGAAAAATCTTCTTGTCAGAAAAAAAGCACTGGGTGTTAAATAGTTCCATACATCTCTACAAAACAGCACTTTCAGACTTTCACAGAATGCAGACATTTTTTTTTGTTGTTTTACGTTTTTCTTCTTTCTTTTATTTTTCTTTGCAGCAGCCTCCACATTAGTCAGCATTTGCTCAGTCCAGAGCCGCACAGCTTCCACAAAGGATCACACGAACACACTTAACAACTCCTCTGCCTCCTTCTTCCTCCTGTGATTTTTCTTCTTTCACGGTAAACAAACAGGATTTGGAGCGATTCCTCCCCTCTCTGCCTCTGCAGCGAGCTGCAGCCTGCCTCTGCTCGCCAGACACGAGTGTGGCGTTCAAGGCCCTCTGCTCCTCTTTATCTGCCAATCATGAAAAAATAAAGCCCCTCTATTTCAAGAGGTGCCTGATCAATATCATCAATCCATCCAGCAACCCCCCGATCCTCCTCCTCCTCCTACTCCTCCTCCTCCTCACAGTCCTTCTCTTCTTTTCTTCCTCCTCTGTCTCCCCCTCTCCCTCTCTCTCGGCTGCTGCAGCTGTATCCATTTCCTCCTGGCAAAAAGGGACTTTATGAATAAATGATACTGAATTGCTGAAGGTTCAGATACTAAATAATGAATTTCACCACCAAAAACACAACAACTTCTCCAATCATAAAATAGCTCTCCCCTTCCATATTGATTGTGCTTGTGCAACCAGATGCACAGAGAGCACAGTCGGCATCCGTGCAAGGTAGAGGAGCGCACGAGGGGGGAAAATGTGTAAAATCACTGCCTTTTTTCCAACCCTAGACCTCTGCAAAGGGAGGCGAACAGATGGGTGCTGATGGTGGGCCACACTCTCTTCCCCTCGGCTCCTATCTTCACGGAGAGAGGAGTTGATGTGAGAGAGGAGGAAATCTGAAAACTTTTCTTCACGGGACATTTAATGTAAGTGTGGTCATCTATTCTGTGCTACGGTTTATAATGTGTGTGTGTGTGGGGGGGGGGGGGTGGTTATGTGTGTCAGTGTTGAAGCTGCTCGAAGGAGAAAAGGTATTGGCTGCTGAGGCCATGATTTTTTTTTTTTCTCCTCGGGTCATATTTGGTGGAGCTGCAGCTGATGGATCTGAGCTGCACGGCTGAAACGATCCTCCGACTGGTCTTTTCCTCCCCTAAAATACAATCTATGATAATAACGATGATGGTGGTAATGAAAATGATAATATTTAAAATATTCAGCAGCTGACGGGGGCAGTCATGTGTACATATGAACGTGTCTCATGAGGTTGTTGTTTAAAAAGGTTAAATGTATAAATCTGCTGCACGCTGAGGGACGGAAACTGTGTCAAATGTATTTTTTTTATCACAGGTGAAGATTTTAATACACGACTCAATTAAATACATACAGTATTTTAATCATATAAGAAAGAATTATAATAATCTGTCATATTTTATTTTATTTTATTTACTTTTGTCCTATTTTTGCGTTTAACGTGAAATATAGGGAGGAATCAACATAAACCAGAATTCTTTTTTTTTCTTCTTCATGCTATTCGTTCCAATGCATTTACTGTATTCCAGTCATTGTGGCAAAGGGATAAATAATTGATAAATGTGGATGAATATGCAGATGAGAAGTGAGGCAGCCGAACAAAAGGCCCGTATGATTTCCATCATCCAATTATTCAAGCCTCCATGTTGGGACCCAAACGTTTACGCTCCTGGATTTATCTGCTGTTGTGTTGTGGTTTCTCCTTTGAAGGGGTTTTATTTTTACATGTCGGGACACAGTTTAACCTAAATATTCATGGAGGTATCTGGGATTTATTGTAACGAACCTACAAATTAATTTAAATGGCGCGTCTTGTTGTAGACGTAAAAAGAAATTATCCTTAATTATTATTATCATGCCTGTTTTCTTTCCGTCTTACGCGTGTTCCTCTCCTCGGTTTGCATTAGTCCAACAGACTGCCGGACCCACGGAGAGCAGAGCGACCCGTCAGCTGCAGCTTCTGAGAGAAAAATTAAAATTTGATGTTAATCAAACGGGCTGAGAGCTGGAGATGACAGGGCCTTTCTAGTCTACTTACCCCTGTCTCTTCCCATCTGGCTTCACCGCTCAGCTTCCACTCAAAAGTGCCTCCATTTTTTTTTATTTTTTTTTAGCTCCATCAAAAAGAACTTGCCAATCAGTCTCTTTTCTTACATTTTAGCTGCATTTATGGGTTTTGGCCAAAGTGCATGAATAAAATTAATAATTTAAAATATTTCTGACTTCACTCATTAGAAGAAATGCAAGCTGTGGATTTTTATGAGCTGCTGAAGTTAAAGAAGTTTATGAAACAATTTTATTTAGAGAATGCAAATGATATTAACTTGAAGAAAACCTATTTAAACATTATTACTTATTCTGAATGACATGATTATACAATGAATGAACCAATATTTATGAAATAATCTGCAAATTTATTTATGTTAGTACTAAAAAAGTAGTTACTTTTTAATTATGAGTTTATTAAGCTCTGTTCAATACATCGGGAACTGTTTTTTATTTGACCGATTTATGTAAGAAAATAGTGGGCTAAAAGTTTTTTTTTTTTTTTTTTTTTAACAGAAACTCTGAACATGTTCTTCATTCTGAAGGTTTATTAGTTTGAGTGGATGCCCAAGAAATTAAAATAACTGACAATTAATTACATCAGCATTCTTGCACTGTTAAATTCAAAACTCATTTCAAACATTCCAGCTATATTTTTTTACTTCTCAAAATATTAGTTTGTTTTAATAAATACACTAAAATGCATTTTTCAATTCCTTCAAAAATATTGTTCTCTTTATCTCTTTAAATTCTTCTCCTGTTTGAAAAACCTTTGTGAAAAATCACATCATGCTGCTGATTTATTTCATGTTGCTGTGTTTCAGTCGTGCTCATCTGCTCACACAGACTCATGTTCGTGCTGCTGTTCGGTGTATTGTTTTCATGCTATTTTATGCTGCTAGCACTTAGTGTATTTTATTAATGTTTTTCTTAGTTCATGTCTTAAGATCTTATTACTGTTTTTCTTTTACATTTTAATACTTTTGTTGGATGTAACTGGGACCCTGTGTACACAATTTTGTTCCACCATGACAAATAAAGAACTTTGAATCTTTGAATCCTGTTTTCTCTTCTGCTATATTAAACAGCAGACAGCATTTTGTTACTTCTAGTGTTTACCCAGCATTTATTTTGTCTATATTTAGCTCTCATATCCTTTTTTTTAACTACCATTTTGCTACTTTTAGCCAGCTTTAATTTAATTTTGGTTAACGTTTTGCTCATTTACGCTTAAGCTAGCATATTTTTCTACTTTAAACTATAATTTTGCTTCTTTGAACCATTTGCAATTTTTAACTTTAAATAGCATGCCTTTCCTATGTAGTTTTATTTTTCAACTTTTAGTTGTTTATGTTTATGTATCGACCTTGTGCAAATTATAGCTTTATTGTAATGTATTTTATTTTCTTAAAGGGCTGTAAACTCAATCATCCAGGATGACAACAACAACAATATAAAAAACCTCTTTGTTATCTACCTGGATGGTTGAGCTTACAGCCCTTTTTCTGAACCATTTTGGCCTTGGTGGACCTCAAGCTGTTTCTGTGAGTAGCAAGTGGGCCACCTGGCCTAAACCATTTGAATGTTGTACACGATGATTGATTGTTTTAGATGGATGTGTTTTGCACGTGTTACAAAAACTACTTTAGAGATTCCAAAAGGAGGTTGGCTTGAAACACAGCAGTGAAGGCTACTTATGGGACATATCTGGTTGGCAGGCCGGAGACTGACAAAGTCCTCTGGATTTGGGACGAAACGTTTCGCACTTAAAGAAACTAGTCCAGATGACATGACTGAATCTTTTTAGGTTGTTGTTGTTTTATAATGTTAGCATTTTTCTACTTTTAGCTATAGTGTTGTTGTTTTTTTTTTTTGTTTGTTTTTTTTTACTTAGCATTGTGCTACATTCAGCTTGTAGCTAGAAAATTTGTTTAGCCTGAATTTTGTATTTTTTTAATTGCAATATTTTCCTACTTAGCTAGCATTTTTTTTTTACCTTTAGCTTGTGTTTTGCTACTTTAAGCCAGCACCTTGCTTCAGCTAGCATGTTTTTTTTTTTTTTGTTCGTTTGTTTGTTTTTACATTTGCCTTGAGTTTTGATACTTTAAGCTCGTATTTTGTTGTGCTCTACTCTGCTTTGGCTAAACTATGGTCAGTGTAACCTTCAGCTGTTTCTGTTAGTAAACAAGTTCACAAGATAGTTCACCTCCAATCATACATTTTGCTGACAAATATTTAATTTAAATACACTTAACTATTAAAACAGTAGTGCTGATGGGCCTTCATGATTTTGCTGTGATGCCTTTTAATGTGCCACTGATTTTCATTTTAAAGAGCATCAGCTTCAGTGTTTGTGTTTCCTAAACTGTTACCAAACATGTTTTCTGTTCCGTGATGTTCCTTCAGCTGTAATAGACATATTAAACAACTTGTCCACACACACACACACACTCATACAAAATGGTGCACACACCCCAAGGGACCAGGCTCTCAGACAGAAGTCACAAGGTTGAGCTGATCGTTATAGAAGTCCTTGACCAATGCTTACGATCCTTAACATCGCTCGACAATCCCCCGTGAATGAAAACATGAAAACAAAATCTGAGTGAACGTATAGGAACTACCAGTCCTGTCAAATCAAACCCGACCACCATGTTGGTCCCTCACAGCTCAGATCCAGAGAAACGAGGCGTGTTTGCACACAAACTCCATCACTGTCCGTACTTCCATCTGCATTCTCCCATCCTTCCTAATGACTAAATACTGCAGCAGGAAAAGCTTTAAAAGATTCATCTACACCACAAATTTAGAGCTGTTTTAAATCTTATTTCCTTGCTTCCTGAGGATGAAAAAAAATCCTCGGCTCTGTCGAGCCTCTGAATTATTAGGGCCATCAATATCTTTAGCATATTGCCAAGGGCTTCCAGACAGTATCTGCTTTCATTATTAGTGTCAGCTCAATTATAGCTCACACCCAACTGTTTCTCAACATCTAATAGCATCAATCGACAGGGATGGTTGACGAGCCAGCTCTCGCACACACACCGGCAGTGATTCAACTCGTGTGTGAGCGCTCGTTCCCATCCGTGCGTGCGTTCTGTTGCGCTCCGTCTTCCTGCTAATGCACGTGGCTGAGAGGAAGCACGGGGCTCGTAATGGAGGCCGTGTTCTTAGTGGCGATGAGCAGCTGATGCAGCCTGGCCCCATTTTCATCAAATATTAATGGCGTGGAAAAATACACCCCGGACGGAGGCCGCGTCCACAGCCAAACCAGAGAGGCTAGGGGGAGGGGGAGGGGGGAAGAGGAAGAGCGATGGGGGAGAAAGTGCAGTGAGTGTGTTTAGAAGCACCCGTCTGATAGCCATAATTAGGGCCGCTGCAATTAAAAATTCAAAAGCCCCAGTTTATTTGAGCGCATGAATCTTCTGCTTGCTGCTGCATTTATTTCCCTTTTACAAAGCCTTTTATTTTACAGCATCTGCTGGACCATTGTACCAACACTGCTTTTCTTTTTCCGCTGCCGAAAAGTTGAACGCGCTCTGCTTCTGTCAAGTGTCGCAAATGATTTGGCAAGTTGTCGGGGAGGATGATTCAGATCCAGAAATTGTAATGAATGGCCCAGTATTCCTTGAAGGAAGTCATGTCGCCTAATGCATTTAAGAACAGAGTTTTAAACTGAAATCATCTGGAACGAAGAAGTGGGAGTGGTGGCGCAGAGGTTAAGAAGGTGAGCTTGTGATCGGAAGATCGCCGGTTCAAGCCCTGATACCGACAACATCAAGAATGTGGGTGGGATAAGTGAAGCAGTCACACCTGTCTCCACCCTCATCTGCCCCACCCTGGGCCCTTGAGCAAGGCGCTCAACCCACACCATCTGCTCCCCCGGGAACCCTAGGTATCAGCTCTCTGCTCCACACAGGGCTGTGGTAGCTCGGTGGTCTGTGGTTGTGTCTGGAAGGGCATCCGGCATAAAAACAATTGCCAAGTCTTCGTGCGACTAGTTCGTTGTGGTGACCCCTGACGAAGGGAGAAGCTGAAAGAAGAAAAAAATAAATAAATAAAATAAATCTGGAATGAAGAAGAGATGACGCTGTAGCGGTTTTAGTAAAACTTTGAACAACCTCCATTAAAAAAACAGGGATGTGTAAAATGTACATAAACCCATATTGTATTAACATAAAATTGTTGTGGAAGCTCAGAAATTGTATTATTTTATGAAAACATAAGATAATGTTAAATTTTACAACAGCAACACATTTCAAACTGGTTGTTCCAGGCCCATGTGTCTCACTGGAAAGCATCCCTTCTTTTAACAACAGTCTCTACACATCCAGGACCTGAGGAGGCCAGTTGGAGGTTTTGGGGGAAATGTTGTCCCATTCTGGCCTGAATGATGATTCTACAAAGTAGCTATTCAACACTCATGGCTCTAAACTACTGAATCTTTTGCAGAATGGGAGCAGATGTTCAAAAATGTAAATGCGGTAGTCCCTCATTTATCGCGGGGTTTAGGGACCACGCCCCCCACCCCCACCCCGTGCGATAAGTGAAAAAACGTGAAGTAGGGATACAGTAGTCCGAGTTCAAGTACAGTAAACTTTATTGTTGATACCATCTCCTGGTAACGAAACAAAACTACAAAATGGAAGCACTTTTTTTTATATATTATAAGTGTACATCCACAAACTGCAATAGAGCAAGTCAGCGAAAGTCAAGCCGCAAAGTAGCAAGGGACTACTGTATAAATACATAAGCGGCTCATATTAGAGACTAATTCACCCCCACAGCATCAGAGAGGCAGAATTCTGAACTGTGTCCTGATACCAGGCTGGATTATCCCATTCCTCTTTAGTATTCAATTCAATTCAATTCAATTCAAAATACTTTATTAATACCAAAGGAAAATTAAATATTGAATGTTAAGTAAATGTATGAAGTAATACAAAGGATGCACTGACTTTTAGTTGTTAGAACATTATCAAAGACAAAGCACTCTCTTTAGATTACAATTAGATACTTCTTCGGTGGTTACAGCGATATGACTGGACACCAAACCTCTCTGTTCCTCAAGATGGAATCCCTAATGGTGTCCTGGGTGTCACTGTGGACACCACCAAATTTATTTTTGTGATTTTTGGATCCCATTTGTTGTGATTCAATGGGTTTTGGGCTAGCGTTGAATCCCAAGTGGATTATGTAACACTTTTAGTGTTAGAGCTCAACCTGGCCCGCCCATCGAGCACATAATTTTGGCCTGATCTGGCCAAATTTCAGGTTGGATCAACTTGGGCTCGGGTCAGAAATCACAACTCTAGTTGTCAGCGGAAAATATGCAATTCAGACATGCATCACCCTGAGTGTTTAGAGGGTGGAGTACAGTTTATTACATTTCCAAAACCAAAACTGTTTGGAAAAATGTAGAACATGGAAAAAGGCCAGTGGCCGACCCCATGAATAGCTGAATACAACAGTGATCGACAGGAACTATCACATTCTAATTTTACTTCAATTTGTATGTTGCTTATGTGTTGCCTGTATTTTTGTCTGTTTGTACAGCACTTTGGTTGGCCTTGTTGCAGTTTTAAGTGCTCTATAAATAAATTGGTATGTATGGTATGGTATCTGTCTGTAGAAAGGTAACGGCAAGTAAATCTACCATTTTTGTCATAGTTCCATTTTACATTCTATGCTTAATGGTTAAATTAAAGGTTAATGTTTAAAGCTAGTTGTGCTTTGTTTTGTGTTTTATATGTTGATACATGTTACTTCTGGTTGCATAAGTTTAGTCTTAGTTTGTTATGATCAGTTAAAACTAAACTGAGTTTGCACAAAGTGCATAATAGGTTGTGTAATGTAGAATTTACCCTCTTAAACACAAACTGAATTTCACTGGACAGCACGGTGGCACAACTGGTAGAGTTGCTGCCTCTCAGCGAGCAGGTTACTTTGGTTCAAATCCCGATCTGGGGGCCTTTCTGGCTGGAGTTTGCATGTTCTCTCCATGCATGAGTGGGTTTTCTCCGGGTACTCTGGTTTTCTCCGACAGACCAAAAACATGCACGTTAGGCTGATTGGTAACTCTAAATTGTCCCTAAGTGTGAGTGAGAGAGTGAATGTTTGTCTTGTTTGTCTCCATGTGTCCATGGACTGGAGACCTGTCCAGGGTGTACCCCTCGCACAGTGACAGCTGGACATGGGACCCTCACGACCCAAAACTGAAGAAGCAAGTAAAAGATAATGGATGTATGGATGAATTTTACTGTAAGGCAGAAAATAAGAAATACCTCACCAAATGCCTCAGATAGCACCTTGAGCTTCACTACCTCCACCAGTACAGCTATCTTGTTTGTATGTCGGAGGTGAGCTCACCCTGGATTACATTTCCATGTGGATGACGCAATCTCACCATGAGCATCATGTCAATTAACCTCATTAGTTGCAAAAAGCTCCTCCAGCTGTTTCTTATTCGCACCACTTACGTTTACAGCTTTTTGTTGCCATAACCAGACTTTTCTTTTAGATGTGCTGCTGCTAAAAAAATTCAAATTTGCCTTAATTTTTCTTAAATTTTGTGTAATTTCTAGCATTTGTGATCTAATTTGATTCACTGAAAATAAACTGTGGGTTTATGAGGCGTGCAAAGCATTGCATTCTGTTTGAATCTCCATTTTACACAATGTCCCAACTTTGTCAGAACTGGGATTGGCTCTCTCTCATGTGATATTGTAAAATCAATAGCGCTCAGGGAATGTATGAATGACCCTCGGCTACTACCACACATGTTAGCTCAGCCTGTGTAAAAGTGCCATGTCTGTGTTGGCTAATGCCAGTTAGCTTTGGTGGCCATCTGAAACTGAGGTGACTCCAACAGCTCATCAGTTTCATTAAGATCCTTACAGCAGTTCAGGGGATATTTTGCTAATAGACAACGAGAGTAAAGGTGAGTTTCTGCAGCCATGACCTCATAGAACTACATGCATGTTTGTATGTGTGTGTATGAGGGTGGTTTGTGTGTGTGCCAGCTGTCGGGTTGTGTAAAGGGGGTGTGTAGTCGGTGTGTGTGCACGATTTTTTTGCTCTGGCAGCATGTGAATGACATCAAAGCGCTGTGCAAACTGAGCCCCTGGCAGCTCTTTAGAATCCCATCTCCCCTCTCTGTTTAACGCAGGCAGAGAGAAAAGACCCGAACTAATAGAAGAGGTGTTATTCAAAAGAGGAATCGACTGCTCACACGTGTTTGTGTGCGAGCAGAACTCTGAGACAGAGAGGGGAGGATGAATCACAAAAGAAACGGCGAAAAGAAGACAGGAAGATAATAGTGTGAGCAAAAGTGACAGAGGGGAAATAAACGAGGGCAAAGAAGAAAAACAGAGGAAAGAAACAAGAGAGGAGGATGTTAATGTTTCCCCAAAAGCAAAGCACTTTATGACTCTGTTGCTGCTTCTTTTCTAAAAGGTGAACTGACTGTTTGTTGAATCAAACAAAGAACAAGTCAAAGAATTTCACATCTTTTCTGCTTTGTTGGTGCAAAAAGAGAAATATTAAAGGTTCAAAACATTACAAGAACATCAGGCGTCCCTCTATGCCCAAGTCCTTGCTCAATTTCCATTCAACCTTTATTTACCGGTAGGCAGGTTAATCCCATTGAGCCTCGAGGACTCATTTACAAGAGAGACCTGGCTACAAACAAAGAATGATGAATAATCCATAATCAATAATCCAGGTATAAAATCCAACAATGTTCAGTCAGGTCATCTGGACGCCGGTTTCTTTTTTGGTGCCAAGATGTTTTGCCCTTCATCCGGAGCGCTTCATCAATCTGAGGAAGCACCAAACAAAACTGATTCTCCCCCAAAAGCAGTTATGTTGGTGCTAAGATGGCCTCTGGGGCACGCCCTCTCCTCCAAATCCCACCCTCTCCCTCATCAACAGTCATGTCAAACTGGTTCAAAACACCAAAGTCCATGCGCAATAATCCAGGTATAAAATCCAACAATGTTCAGTCACATCATCTGGACGCCGTCTTTTTTTTAACGAAAAGCGAAACGTTTTAGTGAAATGTCTCAGCACAAAAAAAAAAGAAACCGTCCAGATGACCTGACTAGACATTGCTGGATGTGTCCCTCTACCTTCTGAAGAAGTCAATCTCATTCAGCATGGCCACCAAAGCTAAGCACACGTAGCAAACAATAAAATGGCTACAACTCAGCCAAATTACCGATACTGAGCTAAAATGTGCAGCAGTGAAATTCATTCAACACAGCAAAACATCTCCTGTCACATTAAGCTTTGAACAGTTGTTTTAAAGATTTGACCAAAACTGATCCAACTTGGTCATTTCTTAACCTAAGCAGGGATTTAATCTTCTTTTCCTCTAACTGTCCCACGTGTACTCTGATTTTTTTTGTACGTATTTTGACGAAGATTATTTCATTGAAGCCGTGCTTTAGCGAGGCTTCTAACCTCACAGGTAAGTTGATAATGGAGTAATAAGTGTTTAAACACTTGTGTTTAGTCCAATGGAGAACAAACTGGTGCACACACTCATGCACACGGAGACTGATTTCCATCCTGATAGGTTAAGGGGATTCTATTTATCCTTTCAGCAGGAGGTCAAGAGCCCTAATCAGAAGTAGGTGCGTGTCTTCATTACGTCCAAATGAGGTTGGGATAAATTGGACAAATATGACACATGCCCATTCAGCACTTCATATTCATGACCCTATTAAAGTGCTCCAGAGTCATTTTCAGAGTAAATTTGATCGGATTTACCCAAGGCGCTGGAGCTGATGAGTGTTATTTGAACTACAGCAAAATGAAAACGTAAGGGAGTTAAAAAGTGACAGAAACGCATTGATTTTCCTGTAAATTTCACCCTCCATTGCTGTGATTCTTTTAGCTTAGGTGTTATATAACTCAGTTATTCCTCTCAAGCAGATCTTTGTGTGTGCATGTGTAGATGAGTGTGTAAGTGAGTGTGTGAACTGCAGTGCTGCCACCCAACCCTGACTAACAAGCTTATGTTAATTATGAAGGAGATCACAGGCGGGTCAGGCAGCACTCTGCCACAGGATGCATCACTGGAGGGCATTTTCAGAGCTGGGGGGGGGGGCGGGTAAGGGGGTGTAACACCATCCTACACCATCATCCCGGTCTCATCAGCAGCAGCACAACAGAGGCTCTTCCTACCCAACGCCACGGCTAGAAGCATCGTCTGGTGAAATACAAACCGTGTCAATGAAACAACGATAAGAGTTTCTGTCAGTTCTCTTCCATGACCCCCCCCCCCACACACTCCTACCCAACCTCGTGGCAGGCACAGAG
>JARVGV010000111.1:36272272-36282318 GCA_031762435.1 Hypsolebias longignatus | reverse complement strand
AATTAATGGAATTATATGGTCTGTCCCCAGAAAGGTCATCTGGGACAAGATGGACGGAGAGGTTATATCACTACATAGGCATGAAACCATACTGTTGCTCACAGATAAGTTACCTCAGACTCTAACAAAAAAAAAAAAAAAAAAAAAGAATTTAAATGAAGCCACACAATCTTAGAAAGACAAGTTTATTTACTGAGACTAAAATCATATATAAAGACAGCATGTGTTTGCATGTGAATAAACAAACGCTTCACACACATAAAGTGGCTTTTTACACTGTGCTTTTGAGGTGAAATATGCGTTGAAACAGGAAGCCGTCTGATCCGAACAAAACAAATCTGGTGATTCAGCTGAAACGTAGTAGTCATGGTTCAAACACACCAATAAGGACGTACAAAAAACACCCAAAAATACATTTAAATAAATAGAAATACTGCAGTTGTCTCCATAAAAATCATCACGTTGAAGATTAAAAAGTTTTTAAAAATCAGGCACTCCAAATGTATTGTGCTGATTTAAGTGCATTGTTTCCACTTTCACCACACAGCAACAACGTTTAGATGATTTTTTAATACACATTTGCTACAGAAGGATCAGCTTTAGAAAAATATAGGGGAAATTTGACTCCTTGAGAAACGGTGACCAAGAAGGAAATGTAAACAGGCAGATGTCCAGTGAGCCCTCTGTTGTTTAAAATGTTATAAACAAAGATCAAGTTTCACTTATTGTCATTTACATTTTGTAAAATCAACAAATTTCTTCTCTTGTTGTGCTTGAATTGTTTTGCAGTTATGTGTAAAAGAGGAGCACAAAGCTGATCGGTAAGAGAACACGCTGCAGAGCTGACGCCCCGGCTCGAGTCGCCGTCCCTCTTTGGTGCAGAGGGTCTTTCTCGTCGCAGACCGGCCCCAGAAAGCCGCTGAAGCACTGGCACTGAAAGTCTGTCTGAAAACGCACCTGGTCTTCCTCTCCGAGCTCGCCCGTCACTGCCAGCTTGCCGTTTTGCTTCTTAAAGCTGTGGGTGAGGGGGTTGAGGTGGAGGTAAACGTCACTGTCTGGGTGTTTGCGCAGACAACGGCCGTGCGAACCGCACAAGGTCTGGCTGCACAGCTCTGCTGCCGTGGAGACGTTGAGGAGGTACTGACTCAGCGTGCCCCGAAGATAAACATCCAGGTCGGCACAGGTGGTCTGAAACAGAAATAAAGAAAACAACCTATTTTATATTTTGTAGCGCTCTGACGTCAAACCCATCACTCGCACTTCTCCAGTTGGGTTTATGTTATTATTGACAAGTTTTTATTGAATTGCTTTTGTTGTAAAGAGCACGTCTGCCACTATATGATTTATATGAAGAAGAAAAAAAAGGCATTCGATACAATAGATCACACCATTCTCCTAGAGAAATTGAATGGGTATGGCATAAGAGGACCAGCGCTGCAGTGGGTACATAGTTATTTGAAAGATAGGAAGCAGTATGTACAGATAGATGATGTAAGATCTGATTTTTGTAATATCACATGCGGAGTTCCACAAGGTTCTGTACTTGAACCTAAGTTATTTATTTTATATGTTAATGATTTAGTAAATGTCTTGGGACTCCTCAGATGTGTCCTCTTTGCAGATGATACTACTTTCTTTTGTTTGGGTACGGATATGAAAGAGATTTTGGAATTGATGAAAAAGGAGTTTGTCAAAATACAGACTTGGTTTAAATTAAATAAGTTATCATTAAATCTAGACAAAACGTATTACTGTATATGATATTTAGTAATAAAAAGAAAACTGTAGATGTTCCATTTACAATTGAGGATGGTGAGATCTGTAGAGTGAGTGAGGTCATGTTCTTGGGTGTTGTCATTGATGACAAACTAACTTGGAAACAACATACAGACTCTGTAAAAAGGAAAATATCTAAATCCATTGCTGTTCTATATACCGTAGACTTAAGGATCTATTAAATGACAAAGCGTTGTATTTTTTGTATAACACAATCATTGTTCCACATTTGATTTATTGTATTGATGTTTGGGGAAAAGCGTGCAAAACTATTACAAAACCTATTTTTATTTTACAGAAAAGAGCTGTAAGGATAATTGCTAGAAAACATTACAGTCATCCATCAAGTATATTGTTTTTTCAGTTGAGGATATTAAAGTTCCATGATTTGGTGGATTACCATATACTGTATTAATGGTGATGTATAAAGCTCATAACAATGTACTACCCTTAAATATTCAGAAATATTTTGTTAAAAGATCAAGCAATTATAATCTAAAGGGAACTGATATATTTGTAAAGACAAAATATAGAACTAGTTTGAAGGGACGGTCTACCTCAGTCCAGGGAGTTGGATTGTGGAATGATTTGGACTGTGGTGTGAAAGAGGCTGTCTCAATGTTTGTGTTTAAGAAAATGATCAAAAGTGAATCGTTGAAGAAATATATATGAAGTAGTTTAAATGTGTAATGTGTTTGAATTGGTAAATTGAGATGAGTTATTCTTTTTTTTTTTTGTTACTTATAGATAATTATTGTTTGAATTGATTGTTTTGAAAAGGGGCAGATTTTTTTTCTTCTTTCTGCTGCCTTTCATTTTATATTGTATATTTTTATAAGATACATGTGTTTGTTGTGTATTTTATTTTTTATAAAATGAATGAATAAATAAATAAAATAAATAAATGTGTGGCAAATGGGTTCTCAAAGTGAACATTTTCTTATTCTTAAATGTATGTGCTGTAAACAAAGAGCATGTCCAATAAATAAGAGAAAAGAAGCTTCATATGACATTTCGTTCTTCATCCAAAGGACTTCTTCAGTCCTTTGGATTGACTTGACATTTGACAATGACTTCATTAGAAGCATTTTAGTTGTTGTTGCTGTAACTATGTTCTAAATGCAGAAGATAAAAAAGAAACCTGCTGCTCCTCAGTGAATATTCACTTGTTTAACGATAAAAAGTTAATTTTTGCTAATTAAATCCATAAACATCAATATGTTTAATACATTTATTTTGGGGGGCTATTGAAATATGGTAACAACCAAGCCGTAAAAAAAGGAAAGTTTCTCTAAAAATAGTCAGATTGGATTGATTAAGCATTGCATAAAGATAGTGTCACTCTGTTGAAATATAAAAACAAGAAATAAAGAAATTGAACAGAGCACCTTTTTTCATGTTGTATTTCCGTAGTCCGACATCAGAAAAAAGATCAGAAATGCTCTCCCATTCACAGAAGCATCTCTTCAAACTGCAGCAAATGGTTGGTTTGGTCTAGAAAATCTTGTTCTCACATACTGTAAGTGATAAACTGTTGACGGCCATTTTACTGAGTCCAGATTCATACGTGATGGAGACACTCTGAATGTGATCATTCAAAAAGTGAGAGACCAGTCGAAGAAGAAAGTGGTGAATCTTGACAAAGTGAATCTTTGTTGGATTTTCCACAAAAGCTCCAGTTCTGCTAAGTGAGCACAGATGTGTAAACAGACAGCGAGCGGAGCAGAGCGAGGACTTATTAGGTTTTTAAGAGCCTCATATCTTACAGCCAAAAAAAAAATAAAAAATGTCAAGAACACAGCACCTTAAGAAGAAACTGGGTATGAGTAATAATAATAATACAGTACAGTAATGTGTTGTCATACAAAGGTGAAATTGGCTCTCTGCATTTAACCCATCCACCCCCAGGTGGTGCAGTGGATGGCTATTAAGGGCACCTGGAGGGCATTTGGGGATGAGGTGTGCTGCTCAGAGACACCAGTGATGAGCAATGACTGGGGATTGAACCTGGGACTTTGAGGTCCTGAGTCAGCTGGCCTGCCTCTACACCATCTCGGCCCCATAGTAGTCCCTTGCTACTTTGCGGGTCGACTTCTGTGGACTCTCTCTATGGCGGTTTGTGGACGTACAGTCTATAATATTAGGGGGAAAAAATTGTACAAGACACGTGACTGTGATCTGTACAGTTGTATCACTGTACTCATGTGGTCGGGAAAAAGTTAATGACAAAAAATAATAATTATAACAACTACGACAGGCGCCACCATTTTGTAGTTTTCTTTCAATATGCCCACACAGTATCGCCAGTCCAAAAGAACTACATTACCCACAAGGCAACAGTGCGCTTCCCAGAATTCAACAGTGCTTCCAGCCTGCTGCTTTCTGCCAAAATGGAAGGAAAGTTTTGATCCAATCCAAACCAGACTAAAAAGTTTGGTCCTTATTCAAAGTGACTTTGGCGCTCAGTGGCTGCAGAGAGCCGATCAGAACCTGACCAGAACTGGACCAGAACTACTTCCAGCCCCATCGATCAATCTGAATGCTGCTTGTTGGCCCTGGAGCCTCTGCAGTGGGGAGGTGTTGCTCGGAGGACCGGTGTCTTCTCCGGAGCTCACCTGGACTTTTTTCATTCAATTCCTCTGGATTACTGTATTTGGACTTTGTGCTGGCTCTCTGAAGGTCCAGCTCTCTCCAAAAGCATCTGGTGCTCAACGGCTGCAGAGAGCTGATCAGAACTGGACCAGAACCACTTCCAGCCTCATCGATCCATGTGAGTGCTGTTTGCTGTCCCAGGGAGCCTCTCAAGCTGGGAGCATTTGTCAGAGGTCTGGTGTCTTCTCTGGAGCTCACCTGGACTTTTTCATCTGGATTTCTCTGGGTTATTTGAACTCTATCAGGAACACTGTGTGGTTTTGTGCTGGCTCTCTGAAGATCCGGCTCTCTCTAAGTGTCTAGGTGCTCAGCGGCTGCAGAGAGCCAATCAGAACCTGACCAGAGCCAGAACCGGACCAAGGCTGGTATCAAATTTAGCAGTGGCTGCTGTGCAGTACATCTATGTTTGTTGTTAAAATTATGTAGGTTTAAGAGTTTAGAACATTGCAAGAGTGTGGGAAAGCTTTATAAAGCCTATACAGGTAGTCCTCGGGTTACGACGTTTTGTAGTTACGTAAGCATCTCCCATTCAAAAAAAATATATATATATTTTGAAATTTTATTTTGAAAAGCTGAGTAATGCTGTTTCCGGTTTAACGTAGCGGTGGAGAACTACTGCACTGTACTCTCTAAAAAAGCTAAGTCTGGTCCTCTGGACATTCAAAAAACAAAACTAAACTTGTTGGACTAAGCTGGACTGGCAGAAACAGGCAGCAGCTGTAGAAAAGTAGCTGTTTTATGGACGGCGATTTTATGACGTAAACGCAACGTGAATACAGAGGAGGGACGGAGGAAAATGCTTCACCAGCAACCCAGAAGGAAATTAACTATTTTTTCCCTTCATTATGGCTCCAAAATGCATGTGTTTTTTGATAATTATAGGGCACTGTGTTAGGATAGGCTAAGTACTTGGTAATACAGTACTGTACATATATATGGTGCAGTTTGTACGTATGTTACGACTTACGTCAAAGTCACTTTGCGCCACCGCCGCAACGGATCTCCGTCAAGTCGAGGACTACATTTAGTGTAATTTCCTTATCACTAGATAGATGGCAGTATGGAACATAGCATTGCACATTAAAACGAGAATTAGTGATGCATGAACGTGACATGTAGCGGTGACAGCATTGCATCTAGGTAGCAAGACACTGCAGTGATGGAAAAGTTTTTGAAAAGAAAAAATACTAACTCCGATCTGGTCCCTGGACAAAATTTGGACCCAGATGTAAGCCCTAGTGTAAGTGGATATCAAAAGAAGGCAGATGCCGTGAGCTCGAGATAGTACAGTGAGAGTTACATTTCGTTTGGACTTACTTTTACCGGGGATGCAACGACACCGACTCCGTTGTGCTTGGTATGCGGTGAAAAGCTATCCAACAGTTCTATGGTACCAAGCAAGCTTAAACGCCATCTCCAAACGAAACACCCTTCGCTTCAAAACTAGAATGCTGACTATTTTGTTCTCCTGCGTAAACACACAGAGAAACAGGCAACTTTTATGAGAAAAACCACAAAGGTAAATGAGAGAGCCCTTAAAGTTAGCTACCACAAGACCACGAACAAGACCACATTGTTGTGGCACTGTTCGGGAGTATTTTTGAAGACATGCTAAGTGCAATTTGAAATAAGAAATATAAAATATGATAAAAATACATTTTTGTGTTTATTTCATTCCAATTCAAGACACTTTGATAAGAATGACTATATATTTAATATCGGCGGATACAGAGTATCTTTGTTTACAGTTTTTGTTGGTGGTGTGCCTCGTGATTTTTTTTCAATGAAAACAATGTGCCTTGGCTCAAAAAAGGTTGAAAAACACTGATTTACACAATGGGGCCCTTCATACAATGGGGCCCTCCATACAATGGGGCCCTCAGTGTTTCCAGGCAGGATTTGATGTACATCAGTTTTTCATTGGTTACCAAAGTTTTGACGAGTCTAAATGAATCATTTTGATTGGCTGAAGCTCCAGCTGGTGCTCAGCAGGTGAATTTTTCACTTACACCACTTTGTTAAAGTAATAAAATTAAAAAATAGTTTTAGTCAAAACTGTTTGAATGAAATTTTGGCCATGAAGTGTTTATTAACAGACTGGGAACTAGCATCAGCAGCTACGGGTGACTCTGTGCATGTGATGCTAAAGTTAGCTCTTATAACAGTGCACGTGTGTCCAACCACAGCTGAAACTCCTGAAACTAAATTGAGATGAGCCGAAGGTTTGTACATCATCGAAGGGTTAACGGCACCGTCATGGCCGACCTTCGTGTTTCACACCAAGTTGATTCTGAACAAACACCTCCTGCAAGAAGACAGGACCACACCTCAGAGCGTCCCCGGGGTTCTTCAGCCTCAGAAGTTTATTTTGAAAGGATTCTAAAGTGGACTCTACAGTCCTGGTTGAGCTGTGCTGTCAGGACATGTTCGTCCTCCTCCACGTTGATCCGGTGGCCTTTGAAGAATTACCGGATGAATTTAAGGAGTGTTTTTAAAACGTCCATCTTTGATTGAGACTCCTCGTTGTCAACGTCTCTTTGACTCACATGAGAAGTCTGAGGAGTCCCGCAGACACTTTTGGATGTCTCTCTGCTGTGAGCACCGTCCACCAGCAGCCGAAGCTCAGAGTGACACAGGGTTTGGTCAGATCCTCTTTTAATTGCAGATGAAATCTTCCAGGTTTTTTTTTTTTTTTTTACCAGTAAATTACTTCTTATAACTCAGAACCTTTTTACTGCTCAGCTGTTTGAATGTGAAGGACAAGCAGAGTCCATCCACAGACCAGGTCCAGGTGAAGACCGTGGCCCTGTGGTCTTATTATCCAGCCCCCGCTGAAAGGACCACCATCACAGCTAATTGGACGTGTTGTATCGCCGCCCTCGTGTCTCTTTGCTTCTTCACTTCTTTCACAGAAACCCAGTGGGAACTGGCAGCTCGAGGCGAATCGAGCACAGAGGCAGAAAGTCATTACCTCACTCTGTGTGCGTGTGTGTGTGTGCGCGTGTGCGTGTGTGTGTGTGCGTGCGTGTGTGTGTGTGTGTGATCCCACCATCAGTATGCTTCTCAGGCTTTGCAACAGGAGGGAGGAAATTGAAGCGAGGGGGAGGCGACGGTCCGACGTGGAGTTCTTTTGATTACCGATGGTAAATGTGCTTCGTCGTCTCCTCGCTGCTCCTCGCTGCTCCTCGCTGCTCCTCGCTGCTCCTCGCTGCTCCTCGCTCCGGGGATTTGAGGTGGACGTGAGAGGAATGGCTGGCCGGGTTCTGTGCGCTGCACTGTATCCAGTTGTATTAGAAACAAAGCCCGGGTCACACGGGTCGACTGGAAGTGCTGTCTGCCACCTGAAACAGTTCTGTCGCCTGAACCCAGGTCGTCGCTGCCGCGGGGCCTCACCTGTTATTTTCTGTAATTTATATAAAGTTTATTTTGAACGAGTACAACTGAAAACACAGAAGAAATAAAGTTAGCAACAAAATGACGGGCACCAGATGAGCTAAAACAACATTTATTGAGTAGAGGAGTAAAATGTGAAGTGCTCTGTGTCGTCATCGCTGTGTATTAGTTCAACACTTAACACCTGACATACACCCAGGTGGAGCAGTGGGCACCTATGTAGGCGCCTGGGGAGCAGTCTGGGGTTGGGTGTATTGCTCAAAGACACCACAACATGTGGGAATGGTGGGGAGTTGAACCTGGCACTTTCTGATCCCTAGTCAGCTGCCCTGCCTCTACTCCATCTCAGCCACAAACAGATAAAATTGTAAAAAAAATAATAACATGAAACACATCAACAGCAACATGAAACACATCAACAGCAACATGAAACAGATCTTGGTGGGGCGGGGGTGTTCATGTACTGGTTGGACGTTACTTGAACAAAGTTCATCTCTGGGAATGTAAACAAGTGAAATAATCACTGATGATTGTTCTGTTGGATGAAGTCATGCTTCACTACGACACTGTGGAGGGGGGTGATCAGTAACAAATATCTTACCTGACACAGATAGCTCTTTGAACGAGCTCAGTTTGGAGAAGCTGTAGTCTGAACAGGGTTCATGTCAATTTGTGTTGGTCACTTTGTTTTTATTGTTGTTTACTGTTTTAGGCTGTTTGTTGTTTTTATTGTTGTTTACCCTTTTAGGCTGTTTGTTGTTTTTATTGTTGTTTACTGTTTCAGGCTGTTTGTTTGTTGTTTTTAATTCAGTCTACTAATCCCCAGCACGTCTCAGTTTCTTGTTGCTGCTGTAGCTCTGCTGGAGATCAGAGAAAACTCTCCTTTGGTCTTTATCGGATGTTTCATAAAAATATAAATGTGAATGGGCTGAACTCTGTCAGTAAAATATTGTTCTCTTGAATCATCTTTTGAGACTGGACGTGTTTCAGGACGACGGTGACCCATCGTGGTTCTGTTCGAACTAGTCTGATCAGAAATAAATGTTTTTACTCAAAAGGGAGCTCAGAGTTGTCTACAGCAGGTAAGATATTAACCTTTACCTTTAACCTGTCTGAACGTTATAAAATGAAACCTCGAGCAGAAGAAACGTTAAAACAACTTCTCAGAAAATTATGGGTGACTTTTATTAAATAAAATGATTCTGAAGGATTCTGTTTTCAACCGTCGCTTCATTTCTGCCAAACGTTCAGGGAACGGTCCGTCTTTAGCGTCAGTTTGGTTTTTCATCCTCGTTTCATTAACGCCCAGCACCAGAGGTCACGTAACAGCTGTCATCTTTCCTGCAGCCTCAGAACCTCAACAGGACTCGGGTGTTGTGCAAGTCAATCCGTTAAAGGATGAAGTGCAATGTGTTCACGAAGGTTGGAGCCGCTCCTGGACCGAAGCTTTCCGTTCAGTTTATTTATATTTATTTATGGAGGCTTCAGCTGCAAACAAACAGAAAACAGAGCAAAGCCATCGATCGGAGCTGCTGTCGGCTGTGAGTCACGAGCCAAAGTGCAGCGCTTTATGTGCAGCAGCTATAGGAGGATGGAGCGCTGCGTTCGGCTGAATAAATAGAAATGTAGGGAGCATGAAGTGTCTCGAGGTGAGCTCCCTGCAGAGCTCTATTTGTGTCTGAGAGTGGGCCGGATGGATGGAGCGCCGGCAGGCGAGGGAGCGCCTGTCCTCCTGTCCACAAACAGGAAGTCTTTAGTCAGAGTGTTACAATCTGCAGGTTTCCTACTGGTTTTGGTCCACCATCTTGTTTTTATCAGCCTGGTCTGAGCCTGAAAGAGTTTATTAACAGCAGCCTCTGAGTGAGTGAACCGGAGTGTCCGGTAGTTTTGACCCTTTGCTACAAACGTAGAAACACTTTGAATCCTTCATGCATTGGATTCTGGTTCTTATTTGCAGAGTGTAACCAATGGGGGCTCGTCCGGGATGAGCTCACTCTTTCATTTTATTTCTGTGACTGATTGTAGCCCTGGATGTCACTAAACACTGCCACCTCTCCAGGCTCTCTTCCACCTGCAGGGAGCAGGTCAGCTCAGGATCTGGTTCAAGACCAGGTTTAGTATCAACAACAATCAAAACAACAAACTGACGAGACAACACACACACACACACACACACACACACACACACACACACACACACACACACACACACACACACACACACA
>JARVGV010000111.1:36147605-36158848 GCA_031762435.1 Hypsolebias longignatus | reverse complement strand
ACAGAACGACCACTGGTCTGGGTCTGGGCTCCTTCTTTTCACCTGATGGCTGCTGGAGTCCTGTTTGGGTTTCTTCTTTCAGGAAGGTCCAGTTAGGATCTCCACATTGCTCTAGAGCCTGTCTTGTGTGTGCTCATGAAGACTGACGAAGTCTTTTGGATTAAGGATGAAACGTTTCAACAAGTTGATTTTTTTTAATCCGTCCAAAGGACCAGACTTAACTTTCTTAGGTTTCATCTGAACAGTTTCTTTGTGTGTGTGCAGTAATTTGTCATGAAGGAAGTACTTGTATTTAATAATTGGAAACAAACGTGTGCTTGAGCAGATCTCACCAGACATCTGATGTATTTCCTCAGTTGGAGGTGAAATGTGTGTTGGGAGGCAGCAGGAGGCGCCGTCCCTCCTTCCAGCAGCTGACAGGGACTAGTTTCCTCCAAATTGTAAATGATGGATCTGGTCAGCTGGTCTCTCAATGCAATTGATAACATTTTCTCAACGAGACGACAGATCGATGGAAAATCCCTCACGCCCTGAAGGGACACTCGCAGCTGGATGTGCCATAGATTCCTGGGGACAGTGGAAGATGGTGTGTCTGTCTTGTCCACTGAGGATGTTGAAGACGCGTATACATAATTGATTTATGATCACAGGATTTCTGTTTTTTAGTCAGCGGTTCAGCTCATCGACCAATGTGGAAAATGTCAGCAGCCGTTCTGGCCTTACTGAAGCTGCCCGGCTTGTATGAAGGAACGCATCAAGCAGTAAGCTCTCAGACTCAGATGTTGCATGAGCTCAGCCATAAGCTGAGAATCGTATGTCACTTGCAGCTCCTGGGACTCACTGGCAGGAAGGTATGGATCTTGGAAAAGGCCACAAGCTAGGCCCGGCAGTGTGACCACAAAATTTGGCTGTTTGGAGTCGCCATTGAGACGTACCAGCAGAACTAGGAAGGCAGAAAAATGATTGCAGAATCATGTTTTCTATTTTATCTATTAAAATCTGTTGCTTTTTATGTTCCTGGATCTGCAGTTGGCTTCATGTCTGTGCACCTGTCTTTGTCTCATTTCAGTAAATCATCATACTTTGTACAATAATGAATCCAACAAAATGCCATCAACAGGTGACAACAAGGCTTGCAAACAACGTGCATTTATTTAAGCTCATAATCTGAAGGATAACATCAGATATGTCCAATAACGTTCCAGTGGTGACGGCTTGGAGGCTTGACAGCCTGCAGGAAGTGACATCATCACGTCAGACGCATCGGGACAACACGTTATGGGGATTTGGCGCAGACCAGACCGAGGTTGTTGTCACACTTTACATCGTTGACGTAATCTTTGCCTGTAAAGAAATACAGAAATAAGAAAGTCAGAGATGCCGATGTGTCGTTTTCTTGTAACTCAAACTGATGATGCTCATTTTCGTTTTATTCCTAAAAAGATGTTTGTTTCCAGTTCTGAGCCCAACATCAAGAGTGATGCTCCATTTTAATACTTTAGTCAGATTAATCCAAAGGAACACTCCAAATCTAATCCCACACTCCGGATCCTACTGAAAACTCCTGTCTGCAGGAAAATGAAGACTTCTGTACCGTTCAGGTTGATCATCATGCAGTTCTCAATTCCACCCAAGTTGTTCGGTTCGTTTTTCCCCCAGGCATTGAAGGTGAACTTCCCCCCGTCGCTCCAGAACCAAGTCCTCTCCTCCTGCACAAACGTTTTACACAGTCAGTCCATTTCCTTCTTCATGTCATGAACGTGTTGTTGTCTCAGAACGCTGACCTTCCCTATAGCGTAGCCTCCGACCCAGGCCTCAGCGTCGGACCCTGCTGCGCGGTGGATCAGTCCCCTGATGAACTCGTATTCACCTTGTGTCGAAAGGGATTCCAAGTTTGCACCGAACGAGTTGCAGAAACGCTGAGAGGGAAGAGGAGATCACACCAATCACTGTTCCATCACCGTTGTACCACATTACACCACCATGTTCTCCTGGTTACACTGTCTCCTCTAAACTTTCCAGCTGCATTGTTTAAACCAGGTCTTTGTTATAAATGAGTCCTCGAGGCTCAATGACACTAACCTGTAGAAATAAAGGCTGAGTGGAACAAACTGCTTCTGCTATTTACCCATCTTGATTATTCTTCTTTCAGCTGTTCCCTCTTCAGAGGTCTCCACAACAAGTCCTCCTCCATATCACCCTGTCCTCTGCCAATATACCCACTGTCCCTCCTCTGGACATGTCCAAACCACTGTCCCTCCTCTGGACATGTCCAAACCACCTTAGTGTGTCCTCTGATCTTCAACCTGTGCTGTACAAACTTTAGTTTCTGTGTTTTACATCGGATGCTCGTCCTGACTCAACCCTCACCATTTACTGGGCTTGGGACCAGAACCAGCGATCCACTGGTGCTCACTGGAGACCAGTTTGTCTGTTATTTATCTGTCATGAAAACGTTGTTTGACCAGAAATATTTTATTGTGACGTTTCATGTTTATAACTTTATTTTTTGAATTATTTAACTTGTTTTTCTCCAAAAATCTACCTGTACATTTAGATCATGTTAATTTTTTCAACATTTTTCTCTGAAGTCTTCAGACAACTGACTCGATTTTTGTCTTGTTATGCTACTTTTAGCTTTTAGCAATATTTTAAAAAAATGTTTTACTTTTAACTACAATTTAGAATTTTTAAAAAATGTATCTATGGATTTTATAATTTTATGTGTTAGCTCCTGCTCGTCTATATAACTACATTCAGCTTTTAGTTACAGTTTAGCAACATTTAACTTTTAGCTCTGGTTTTGCTCATTTTATTGTTTCTTTACAGTTTTTCTATCTTTTGTTTTGAGCTACAGTTTTGTAAACTTTTGGTTTGAGATACTATGGGGCGCTGTTTGTAAAGTAGCACAGTGAAAAAGTAACAAATATTTTGATTTATTTAGCTTTTAATAAGAAAAAAAAATAGGGGTTATTTTTTTTCAAAGTCATATTTTCACCATGTTATTCATACATTTGTAAATGTCATAGTTCCCAACTAAATATTTAATTTACAAGATAAATATTAACTTTACAAACTAAATACTTAACTAGCAAGTTAAATATTTAGGTATGAGGTAAATATTTAGTTAGCAAATTAAATATTTAGTTTACTCACTAATTATTTAGGTATAAATTAAATATATTGTTAGTAAACTAAATATTTTGGTGTAAATTAAATATTGAATTTTACTAAGTTACTTAGTTTAGTTTATTAACCAAATATTTAATTTGCAAGTTAAGTATTTAGTTTGTAACCTACATGTTTACCTTGTAAATTAAACGTTTGGTTGGGAACTATGACATTTATAAATGTATGAATAACATGGTGGAAATATGACTGAAAAAAATAACCCTGATAAGATTCTGATTATGAATAACTATTATAAATTACTCCATTTGAAAATGACCAGACTATCCCTTTAAGTCATTTTCTGTAATTCTAGTATTCATGAAAATAAAATCCCATAAAACAATTGAAACAGTTGTTGTACCTCAGAGGCGTACCAGTCTCTTTTGGTGCTGTCAAACAGGTAGCAGTAGCCGCCGTACCAAGTCCATCCAGAAGGGCAGGACTGACAGGAAGCTGTAAAACATCTGGACACTCAGCCAGGCTGCACAGCTGCATCATTTTCACCATCGATTACAGAACAACCACACAAGAAAAGAAAGACTGGACTCTGTTAAGAAGGACTGAGACTGGAAATCTGTTTCTACACGACAACAACCCCCAGAGTAGATGTGGAGGTTCTGGTTTTTATTGCCATCGACGCTCTGCAGCTTCATGCATGAAACACAAACGGTCCAAAAGTTCAGCTCACATCGTGACTGACGTGTGATTTCAAGCACCCACCACCTCCAAAGGACAGAAGCACCAACCTAGTTCTGTGTTGCAGTAGCCCTGTGGAGACGGAAACAAACAGAGTCAGAATCTGACTGGTACAACTGGCAGCTCTGTAACGTCCATCCATTTCACAGAAAACTGAAGGCAACGACTTTAACACGCTTACGTTTGGTCCGATTCCCAGCAGAGGAACAAGAAAGCAACTGGAAAGCAGCAACACGAAGAGAAGACGAGACGTCATCTGTAGGAACAAAAAGAAATTCAGACAGAAATTTAAATCAGAACTTGAATGTCTAAAACACCAAATTACTGAGGTCTGACTAAGTCTCAGTCATCTCTTCCAGGTCCAGAGTTAAAATGCTGACCAGTCAAACTTCTGTTTGTTCAGTTGAAGAATAAGACTCAGATTTGACCTTGTTGTGACGTTTGGTCCGAGCAGCAGGAGATGTGTCACTCGCTGGAGGAAGGATGCCTTCAAAGAGCGAGCACAGACTTTATATACCTTCGTCTGGTCCGTGGGCCTGCGTCCGACTGGTGACAGCTCATTAGTTAAAGAATAACGCTCCGGGATAGAAATGTTCAACTATTCTGGAGTGACGACCTCTCCCACTCAGCTTCGTGACCTGAGGCCTGCAGAACAAGTTCAACAAATCCAGGTTTCTTAGAGAACTGTGGCTTAGATAACACCGACAGTCGGGTTCGAACTCACTGGTGCTCAGGTTTTTAACTCTGGATATTCAGGTTCAGCTGAGTGAGGCAACATCAGACCAGGACAAAAGAACGGCAAGAAAAATAAAACAAACGAGAGAAATGACATTTTATGCACAAGTAAATGTGTGGCAGGACTCCAGGGGTGGATGAGATCCACCCTGAGTTCCTAAAGGCTCTGGTTGTTGCATGTCTTTGCAACATTATGTGGACATGGGGGGCAGTGCCACTGGGGTGGTGGTTCTCCTCTTCAAAAAGGGGAACCGGAGGGTGTGCTCCAGTTACAGGGGCGTCACTCTCCTTAGCCTCCCTGTAAGGTCTATTCAGGGGTGGTGGAGAAGAGAGTCCGACCGTTGGTTGAAACTCAGATCTGGGAGGAGCAATGCAGGTTTCGTCCTGGCCGTGGAACACCAGACCAGCTCTTTACCCTCACTAGAGTAAAATATATAAAAATAAAAAACAAACACTTTTTTAAAAAACTGCATTGTTAGGTTCAAACAAGCAGAACAAAAGCTAAAATTTGTGAAACAGTAGGTAAAAGATAAATGTAGAAAAACTCATTATTAGCTGAAGCTGGCCTGAAGACACAGGAATGACAGATGTGCTGGACTTAAATCACCATCCAGAGTCTTTAGACTCTGGATGGTGAGTCTAAGGACTCATGGGACACCATGAGTCTAAGGACTCATGGGACACCATGAGTCCTTAGACTCTGCCCTCTCAGTTGTGATCATGGAGATTGGACCGAAGAGATCCTTCAAGGACTTCTTCTATCGTTCAACAACTTCCTCAGTCTAGGTCTCCAGTTATCCACTCAAACCTAACGCATCCTGTGAAAGGACCGTCTCTTCTTTTCAGGTCATCAAAGGGTTTGCCAGGACCTCTTTGAGGACAAATGAAAGTAGTTATTTATGGCTGCCCTGAATTCCTCCCACACTTGAACTTTTGTTTCTGCAATCATAGAAGCTGCGATCCATCTGACCATCCTGTACCTACTATCTGCTTCAGGAGTCCTCTGGACAGCCTAGACCCCTTCTTCAGCTTCAATCAGGTGTCCAGCAGTTGGTATTCTGGTAGTTTCTACAAAAGGCACCAACAACTTTTTGCCCACAGCTCCTGGAAGCTGTATCTGCAGTAACATTGCTCATGTGGACACTACGTACCCAACATGAACAGGGGCCTCCACCAGATGTTTTCAGTTCACTGTCACTACTTGTTTGGCTTTTAAAAAACTGTCCACCAGGTGGTAACCAGTTGACAGATTTGCTCCTCTCTTTCCATGAGTGTCCAAGACAAAAGACTGCAGGTCTGATGATACAATAACAACAGTGATGGTCATCTTTTGGCCCAACATGGCCTGGTACAACATGTACTGATGGACCACCTCATGCTCAAACATAGGCTTCTTTATTGTTAGTCCCTGCCCAGCACAGAAAGGGACTCAGTCACTGTCCACATGAGCATCAAGTCCTCTAGGTGCACAACACAATCCCTGTAAGGCTTCGTTTTCTGGACACAAATATGGAGATTTTTCAGAGGAGCTGATCATGAACTATTAGCTTCTTCACTTTTATCAAAGTGAATAAAACAAAACAAATACCCAAAATACCACAGAAGCAGCCTGAAGCTTGGGGGTGGCAGAGAGAAATAGTTATGTGATATCTTGAAGAACAATCAGGAGAAAAGGTTTCGAGTGTAGCCAGTTCTCCTGACCTCAAACACCTGGAGGAAACCTCTTCAGGTGACTGAGAATATGGGAATGTTTGCAACACCAATCAGAAAAAAATAAAATAAAAATAAAAATTAAGATACTGAGTAGTCTACAGAGATTAGAAAATTGTGTCTCAATCTTTAAAGTGATTACCGGTAAATTAACTCTCATTGTTGTGAACCCTGTAAAAAATACATTGCATGGTGTCGAAATTACACTTTTTTATTGTTGCATTGCATAAATTGTTATTCATGCATTCATTTTATTTCACCTGGACCACTGTAAGTCCTTGTTTACTTCTCTTAACCTCCTTGGATGATCTCCAGGTTGTCCAGAATGCTTGTGCAACGTTTTGGACTCTACGACCCCACTCCCCATTAAATTCTTGTCTTAGTGCTTGTTGGTGACTGTGGAGGCCAAGGTGTAAGTGCATGGAAGAGCACATGTCCGTGTCTTTGTTACTGTGGGTTCTGCTGCTAGAGCTTGGTCTGTTTCCAGCTTTTAGTCATCGCCTGCATCTGAGCCATACAGGACCCATACTGAGACTGCACCATCACCACAGTTGCTTTCCCTTTTTCTTTTTTTATTTGTTGTATTTCAGGTTCAGTGGCTCAGGTGATAGAGCTGTTGCCTCTCTGTGAGAAGGTTGCCGGATCGAATCCAGGCCGGGGACCTTTCCAGGTGGAGTTTGCATGTTCTCGCTCTGTGCATGCGTGGGTTTTTCTGGGTACTTTGGTTTCGTCTCATAGATCAAGACATGCATGTTAGGCTAATTGTTAACTCTTAATTGTTCCTAGATGTGAACGGTTGCTTTTCTCATTTGTCTCTATGTCCCTGTGATGGACTGGAGACCTGTCCAGAATGTCCCCTGCCTCTTGCACAGTGACTGCTGAATATGGGCCCCTGCAACCCTGTCAAGAAAGCAGCTGGTAAAGATAAAGGATTAATGTGTTTCAGACATGTCATAGGTCATTGAGTGTGTAAGAGTCATCGTCCAGGTCTCTTTAGCAGAAACGTCCAACCAGTGTTTCACGTCGGCGTTTATCATCAACCTGTTTGTTAGCGAGGAACAAATAGCGATGGCATTGTTAGATTACTTCAGCAGCATTCAGGGGAGATGCCTTCAGGTGTAGCCGTTCCTCCTTGTGCAGCCTGTTTGCGCTCAGAACTATCTGGACTTGAAAACTGAAAACGTCTGCAGGGCACCAACCAAGCAGGACGGGTGGTCACACAGAAATGTGGACACACCAAAACGGCTTTATTGTGTGAATAATGAGCTGTCATTACTGGAAGGACTGGTCCACCAATGAAGCAAAGGTATATAAACACTGGGTTCACTTTTCGAAGGCATCCTTCTTCCAGTGAGCGCAGCTGCTGCTGGGATTCATCACATCGAGGTAAAACCTAAACTTTTGTTGTTCATCAGTACAAAGCAGCAGAACTACTGTTGACTACAGATAGCTACGTTTGGAGGACTTCAACTCTTCATTTCCATTAAAAAAAAACTGTTAGAGCTTTAAGAAAAGCTCTAACATGACAATGTGCCTTCTTTCTGAACAATGAGCCAGTTTTTAAAATGTTTCCACAGATGGAGTCAGGTCTTGTCTTCGTGTTGCTCCTTTGTGGACTTTGGGTCGGAGCGAATGTAAGTTTGTAAAAGTTGCTGACAAGTTGTGACGTACATCGCAGTGAGCTGCCATTTCCATCAGCTCATGATTCTTTTTTCTTTTGTTTTCAACACCCACAGGCAGAAGCATGTTCCCAAACAGGTGCGTGCTTTTACACCTTTCGATGTGGTTAGTCCATGAAACTTCAGTGTGGTGATTGTGTTGGGAGGCAACAGGTCCAGGCTAGGCTAGCAGCTAGCACAATGAGTGCCAGTTTTTTCAAATCGTTATCATTTTCATGCTCATAAAACATATTCTCAGAAACAACAAGCTGATTGACACATTCAGCTGCCTCAGCATCACTCCTCTAAACATGTCCATCTGCTCTGCACCACCTGCATTTATTCAGAGAACTTCTTGTTTCCTAACTGCTCCTTCAGTCAATCATACTTTACTTTCTTTATTAGGTTGTGCCGTTTGTTGACCTCAGATATAAACTGACCCTCTGTGCTGTGAAGATGCTGTGTAGCTCAGACCAGTTTCCACATGTTTTGCAGATGATTCCTGTAAGAACTGCCCTCCTGGTTGGGCTAAGTTTAGCGGCGATTGTTACCTGTTTGTGCAAAAAGATCTGGACTGGCCCAGCGCTGAGGTACAACAACTCCTCTAATGGTTCATTATGTATTTATTGGAACATCTGGATGTTGATTTCAAGTTATGTGTCAAAAGGAGCAGAAGTTCCTCTTCATTGCTGGATGCATGTTTGTTTGTACCATCTGCAGCAGATACAGAGCCAAGGTTTGGTGTGGTGGTAGCTGCAAGTCATTCCCAGGGTGCAAGCTCTGTTTTTTAAACAGTCCAATTAACTACTGGACTCAACTGTGTTTGTCTGTTAGCAAAATATTACAGGAATCCATCCATCCATCCATCCATCCATCCATCCATCCATCCATCCATCTATCCATCCATCCATCCATCCATCCATCCATCCATCCATCCATCCATCCATCCATCCATCCATCCATCCATCCATCCATCATCTTGTTCTGGACAAAGGTCTAGGGGACAGCAACTTGACCAGGGAGGTCCAGAAACCTCTTCCAACTCTTCTGGAAGGACTCCAAGGTGTTCCCATACCAGTTGAGACATAGTCTATCCAGAGTGTTCTGGATTTCCCCGGGCTCTCCCCCTAGATGTTCATGCCAGGAGCACCTCCCTGGTCACAACCCAAAGTTTGTGGCCATAGATGAGCACAGGAACGTGGACCGGCTGGTAAACAGAGCTTTTCCTTGCAGCTCATCTCCCTCTTCACCATAATGGACCAGCACAGAGTCCACAACACTGTACTGCAGAAGCCACACCAATCTGTCAATCTCACGTGCCATTCTTCCCTCACTGAACAAACCCTGAAATACTTGAACTCCTCCACTTAAGCCAGAAGCTCAGCTAATGGTGAGAAGACAATCCAACTGAGGACCATGGTCTCAGATTTGTTGGTGTTGATCCTCATCCCAGCTGCTTCACACCCAGTGGCAAACCGCTCCAGTGAGAGCTGAAGATCACGGCATGATGACACCAACAGGACCACATCATCTGCAAAGAACAGTGCTGGAATCCTAAGGGTCAGCGAACCAGATCCCTCTGCTCCCTGGCTGCTCCAAGAAATTCTCTCCATAAAAGTTAGAATCAGTGACAACGAGCAGGTTTGCAGGAGTCCAGCTCACACTCTGAAGGGTCCAGATTATTGCCAGCAATGCAAACCAAACTGTTGCACCGCTTGTACAGGACTGAATGAGCCGTAGCAACAAACCCTCAATGCCATGCACCCCTCACATTGTTCCTCAGGGAACACAAATTAATGCCTTTTCTAAGTCCAAAAGCACGTGTAGACTGGTTGGACAAACTCCCGTGACACCTCAAGGACCCTGATGAGGGTAAAGAGCTGGTCCAGCGTCCCACAGTTGGGACAGCTATGCACTACACAAAACTTTGTTGTGACAATTCACATACCTGATGTGATTGTTCTTATACTGAAAACTGGTGTTTTGTTGCCAGATGCAAAGTGTGCACATCTGCATTTAATGAGCGGTACAGTGATTTTGTTGGCTTGATGTTTGCATCTTGTTCTTCCCTCAGCATTATTGCAACTACTATGATGGAAACCTCTCCCCCGTTTCATCAAAAGAGGAGTACACCTTCATCATGGATCTGGTCTACAAAGCTTCAGGAAATAAAAAAAGTGCCTGGCTTGGAGCCACTGCTTCAACAAAGGTGAGGCGTGTGTAAAATGTTATCAAAATTAGATTTATTTCTTAATATTAAATCTTTAATGATCATTTTCAGTTTTTAACTCAGTCATGAAGGACTGTTGGTAACGAGACAGAGCGTGCTTCATTGGCTGCTCATAAACAAAGAATCTGCACTACTGCCATTAAAAGAAAAGTAAACTGACTTAAAAACGTCCTCTCACAGAAAGGACAGTGGATTTGGAGCGATGGTTCACCATTTGACCCCAAGTTCAGCTTCTGGGGCACCGGGCAACCAAACAAAAAAGTTGAAAGTGACTTCTGCATGGAGATCAGACCGACTGATCAAGGTATGGCTTTCATTGATTTTATCCACTTTCTTTTCATCTTTTTATTTCATGGCAAATTGCTGGGATAAAGTTTTTTTTCCCATGTTTGTGACTGTGTGTCTGTTAGCAAAATATCTCATGAATCTGAGAACAGATTTTATTCAAACTGTCAGAAACTAATCGTCAGAGGAGCTACAATCACCTAAACTTTGAAATCTACCTAACTCAAGATGGACGCAGCAGATAACGGTCTCTGACAAACACAAATTATTATAACTCAGTGATCTTTACAGACAGTGATCTAAAGTCTGCTGTGGTAGTAGCTGAGAGTCATCCTGCAGCCATCTACACCAGGGTGTCCAAACCTTTTCACGTGTGGACCAAAACTATCCGGATGAAGGAGTCATGGACCACAGACATTTAACTCATGTGAACAATATTTTTAAGAAAAGACAAAGTTTACTAAGTTTGGTGGAGAAAGAGATTTTTAAATTGTAGATCCAAAACTTAAATAAAAAATAAAAAGCCTCATAAACACTAATGCAGAGACTAATTTTGCCATATGGAAACGTACAGTGATGACAATGTGATGGCATTATTATTATTATTATTACTTTGTATATTTTTATTTAAAATAATTTATTTAATTTGTTGAGTTTATGTTTGATGTTGTGTTTTGTAAAGTTCATTTCAGTTTGTTCTCAGCAACAAACGCCTAATTTGAGTAAATGTCCTTTTAAAAGGGGTCGATCAGCCTTTT
>JARVGV010000111.1:36074337-36088241 GCA_031762435.1 Hypsolebias longignatus | reverse complement strand
TATACATACAATCTTATGATCTTTATCATACAAGAACTTTATACATACAATCTTATGATCTTTATCATACAAGAACTTTATACATACAATCTTATGATCTTTATCATACAAGAACTGTATAAATAGTCTTATGATCTTTATCATATAAGAACTTTGTAAATACTGTACAATGTTATGAACTTTATCATATAAGACTTTATGAATTCAATCTTATGATCTTTATCGTATAAGAAAATAATGCATTTACAGTATTTTAGTTTGGAGAAGGGATGAAAATATTGTTTCAAAAGACAGATTTTATTTTATTAACATATACATTTCTCAAATGCTAGTTAAATTGTTTTTGCCCTCTGAAATAAATTTTTTTAACCTGGAATGAAAGATGACTCAAGTTTACCACAGTTAGATTTTATTTTTATACCAATCCTCTCCTGAGAGTCCGTTTCTTCCTGGGGTTTATTTCTGTGTTTTGTTGTCGGAGGTGTAGAGTGACAGGACAGGAAGTCCTTTTCCTAGGAGTTTCTGGTAGAGGTCTGGAGTTCCACAGGGTCTAGTATCTGGACAGGTTCTGTTCTTTCTACCTTTCTACACCCAGCTCTGTTTACCCAGCAAGCTTTTCAGGTGCTGAAACTGCAGACGAGGAAAAGTAAGAACAACTTGTTGTCCTGTAATTTTATACATGATGCGAGTCCACTCTTTGTCTTCAAAACCCCAGAGATCCTCAATAAACACAGACTGGATCCAGTTCTACCCCGAAGAACTCTGAAGGACTTCAAGTTTGATTTTAAGAACTTCTCCTTTTATTTTCACAGTAAACTGAACTCTGGGGTGGATTTCTTTCATCTGTAGAATCAGAAACGTTGTTTGACGAGGCGTTCAAAGACTTCAGCTGAACGTTAAACTCCAGTTTCTGTTTGTAACCAAGACTTGTATAATTTAAAGAACCACTTCACTCATTTAATTGAATCCTTTTCCTCTTACGTGTTTTTGTGAATGGGATCCATTTATTTTCTGAGTCCAGTTTCTTTTCAGAGCAGCTTCAGTTTTAATCTTTTCAACTTTGTCAGCTTCAGACAGAATCACAGGATTACAGCTGATAATATGGTTCAATTTCTAACGTTTAGTTAAAAAGTTTTTATTTTATGGAAATAATTCTGAGTTGCTTTTTTTTTTTTGCTTGGGTTCTTGTGTTTTATCATTTCTCTCACCTGTTTGGAAACGAGACCCTGTTTTAAAGAAAACACCTTTGTTTGAACATATTAAGAATCTGTTTTATTGTTTTTAGTTAAATTCAATGGTGCCTAATACTGGTCCTTGAGGGCCCCCATCCTGCATTTTTTTCTAGGTTTCTCTGCTCTCCATCTGGTTTAGATGTTCTGCAGAAGTCTTAATTGCTCCTTAGTTAAAGTCAGGAGTTTTGAAGCAGAGAAACATCTGAAACCTGCAGGGTGGTGGCCCTCCAGGACCACTGCTCGTGCTTTGGTCATTTCTTATCAGAGTGTTCTGTCTGTGCAGGGCGGTGGATGCCGGTTCCTGCGCTACAACTGCTCCATCCAGGCCCCCCGCCGAGGCTGGGCCCTCATGCACCCGGGCCGCCTCACCCACTACCACGAGGGCCTGCCGACCACGGCCGGCGTCCGCTACATTGCAGTGTCCTTTGTGGATCCATGAACGCCGCACCGACCCGGACCAAACGCTTCCTCAAACATGGAGGTGTTCTGATCCAATGAGGGAAACGTGTCTGTCTGTTCTGTCGGCCGAACGGTCGAAGCGTCACACTGGGTCTTCATCAACTGTGCTTTATTATATTTTACTGACAAATCAGGAGGACTTCATCCAGTTCTGGTCCAGAAACGTTTCTTAAATTGTCAAAGAACATTTCCTCCATTTCTTCTTCTTGGAGTTTCTCTAAAATTAAAGAAGTCAGTCTTTACAGAAGCTCTTAGCCGTTAGAACATGTTTTAGTAAATTGGAGAAGGTGGAGCTGGGACTGGGTCCAGTTAACGAGATAACGAGCTTCAGAACATGCAGAGTCCAGGTCTCTGATCCCACTGACACGTAGGAAACTCACAGGTGGAAAAACACAAAACTAATCGTTGCCCTTAACTTTATGATGTCATCGCTTTCGATTTGGACCGGTTCTTGTTATACGCTCTTCACTGCCCCAGCTTCAGGTTCAAAGGTCATTCAGGGTCTCTGCTTGTCTGCTCCGTCCCTATTCAAGTCAAGTCATCTTTATTTATAGAGCACAGTTAAAACAGATATCAAGGTGCTTTGACGGGCGTGAAATGTCCCATACTCGTGCTTTTATCATCGAGGGGGGAGAGAAAGATTTTCAGGACCGGACCTCGAGGAGTGGAGCTCCTCGGACTGTCAGAGAGTCAAGGGCCACCCGAGAACCACGCGTGAACTGTTTCCATCTAGATAGCGACCGTAGCGACATATTTCACTTTAAATCACAGAGTCGATACGTAAAGCTTGTTTGTGTACCTGTGGATAGATCCCACCTGTTTAAAACTGATTTTAAGGTTTAAATGTTTTACTGTTTTTATGTGTTATGAATTCTTAATTTTTTTAACTCATGTAAAGCATCTTTTGAGTATTTAGAAAAGCGCTAAACAAATAAAATATATTATTTATTATTACAGTCGGTCACGAGTCCCAGAATCATTTATCGGCAATAAATCATGAATTCTCTCGTTTTAATAATTTCCCAGCTGCTGTTGGAACTCGTTAACTGGACTCAGGATTGATGTCATTCCCAACTCCTCCAACTTTTGACCTATTAAATACTGTAGTTTTATCCGAGCAGGTGCATCATGGGAAATGTATGCTATGATTTGGGAGTTGTAATCATGGATTTCTCTGGAAGCTTTTTCCTCTTGGTGCCTTTTTTTTTTTTTTTTACCGTTTAGGTCTAAACGTTGTTTTTCTTCCCGTTCAGCCTCCGCTGCCATCTTCACAGTAAAACCTGGTCCTGAAGTATGGGTTCTGTTTGGAGCATGTGGATCAGAGCTGACCTCTCAGGAGGCCGTCAACGTTTGGTTTCCTTTTAGAATTAACTGTTAAAAAATTCATTCAATCTTTATTTAGGCAGGTTAATCTCATTGAGCCTCGAGGACTCATTTACAAATGGTCAAATGTTGGAAGGTGTAAAATTTCACAGTCTGCAGATTTTAGGATCGGTCCTTTTTCCTGTATCTGAAGAGACGTCGGACTGAGACCGAGTTTTATATGTTGAATAAAATCCAGACTTCCTGGTTTTGTTTTCTTGGAGATTTGTTTCCAACCAGCAGGATGGACCTCAACCAGGAAACTAATTTTTTAACCAAACATCCTGGAAAAAGAAACTGCTGGAAGGCATCTTGTTTTTTTTTACGTTGGTCACTGCTTGAATACAGATGTTAAAATTTAGGTTTCACTGTATTAGCCAGACCTGGTCTGGTTTAAATCAGGCTGGTCTCAGGAGGCCTTCTCCAGAATATCTAAATGATTAAGTCTACCAAATCAAAGCAGGAGAAATATTCCCCAACAGAAAATTAAAAGCAGCGATCAAAGCGTTTCTGAACAGAATCTAACCAGGTTGAGTCGGGTCCTCTGGACGGATTCTTCTTGAAACTTTGTCTTTTATCCAGAAGACTTCTTCAGTCTGAGGAGCTGCAACAAACACAACCACCTCTGGAAACATCAGCACCTTCAGTTTTATTATGGATTATAGAGCATGGATCAGGATAGAGATTAAATTAAAATTAGTCATTTACTTAGATATCTGAATGTTTTGGTTCATTTAATATAAAATAAATCCTAATTTAAAGCTCCATTTTAATTTGTTTTTTTGGATGTCTGCACCTCATCTACTTTTTATATAAATATAAAATTCTGTTTCATTGAGAAATACCTTGCAGCTAAAATCCAGTTCTTTTTTACTGATTCACTTAAATAAACGAACGATGCTGCTGAACAAGACCAAAGGTCCAAATTAAAACCTTGCTTCTGTCAGAATAAAACAAATTCTTATGAAAATGTTAAGAAAATTTTTATTGTGACGGGACCTCAGTGGAACACTAACAGGACTTCCTGTTCAGCTGGAGTAAAACCATCGACCCGAGCCCGATGACCGAACAGTTCCTCTACAAACTAACGGTTCTGAAACAAAACTGATCAGAACCAGCAGCAGCATGTGGCACCAGTCCTGAATGTGGGCCTGACATAGTCCAGACTTGAGGTGGACCTGCTGGACGGTCCTCTGTGGACCCGTCATGAAGTTCTGGCCTGTGGGTCGGCTCTTCTTGGAAACGAGGACTGTTCTGGTCTTGAAGCAGGAAGTGGAGAAGATGGAGGTCAGAACATCACGAGCTCCTAGAGCTGCATCACCGTTGGCTCCGTCAGTTCGGACCACAAACGGGTGCAGATATCCAGGACCCACCACCCTGGAGTCCACAGGAAGTGCAGGGGGCCTGAGGGTGGACCATCATCGTACATGTTTTTATCTGGTGGTTAAGTCACATGAAGCGATGTGGACAGAAGAACGTTGAGGGAAACATCAAGTTAAATCCATGGAGACTTGTTTATTATCCAAGAGTTAAAAAGAATAAAAAGAAAACATAAAAAGTTGAAAACGTTAGAAGTATCTTCAGTAGTGAAGTTTTGGCTCCGCCTACAGGCGGAAGCGATCGGAGAAGTTGGGCGACTCGGGGACGGTCAGAGGTCGCTCGCTCTTCTTCACCACCACAGGTCGGTACTGCCGGATGGGCTGGGCCTTGTGGACCTGCGGACCAGAACAAGACCCGGTCAGAATCAGACGACCATTTGAGGCAGAAAACCACAAACCGTCTACAGGAGGGTGTGGCGTGTTGTGGGCGGAGCTATTTTAACACACTGACATTAATCTCAGTTGGCCCACAGAACAGACCCGGGACCAGTCACCTGTTCTTGGCGCAGCCTGGCGATCTCCTCCTTCTCCCTCTGCTCCTCCTCCTGCCTCTGATGCTCCTCCATTTGGGCCCTCAGAGCCTTCTTCTCTGCGTTCTGCAGCTCGTACTCCTGCCACTCCTTGGCGCGACGCTCCGTGGCCAGCTCGAAGGGCTCCACCACTGCAGAAGAATTAATGTCTTCTCAGGACGGCCGGGGAGGACGAGACAACAAGGACAATGTGAGACACGAGACACAGAGGAGCGCCGCAGCCTCGGAGCAAAGCTGCGGCGCTCCTCAGGAGAGCTGATGGTGTCAGCAGTGGGCGCTGGAACATCTAAGATACACAGTCCCTCGTTTGTGGTGAGGGAGCCGAACCCTGAAGCCTCGAGTTCAAACCCTTCACGCTCCTGCAACTTTCAAACCGTCTCTAAACGCTCTACAAGAACAGCACGTGCTGCGCTCTTAGCCACGCCCACTTCACTGCAGCACGTGTTAATTTAAGACAATTTAGTTTCAAAAAAAATTCTGTGCCGATCGTGCGGCTCATCCATCAATCAGCCGTGTCATGTCCACTCTTATTTTGAAAAACCGCTCATCCAGCCGTGTCATGTCCACTCTTATTTTGAAAAACCGCTCATCCATCAATCAGCCGTGTCATGGCAACTCATTTTGAAAAAGAGCGAGGGACTACTGTACGGTCTTTGGACCCGTCTGGTCCAGAACTCAGCTGCAGGAACAGAACTGAGGCCAGCGCCCACTGACAGAACCGAACCCAGAAGCTGCAACAAACGACTGAAGTTCTGACCGGTCTCATTTCAAGAACCGGTCCAGTCAGCTGATCAGAACGACATAACGTTCAGCAGCGACACCAGCAGGCACCGACAGAACCAAGTGTGAAACTAAATGTGCAGACAGAGGTCCAATAACAACAATAATGACCGGACCCACAGACGGTTCTGTTGGCGTGTGCGGGAACAGACCCAACAGAACCATGGTCCAGTCACATGTCTGAACATCTTCGTTCAGACTTGGCGGTTCTGTGATTCAAAGCCCACCTCGAGGTTCCGGTCCGATCTAATTTAACGAGATGTTCTGTTTGGCCCGGTTGGGTCGGACACTTGGTGCCTGGTCTTACCCAAGGTTTGTCGGCTGTCCTTCTGGGGTCGGAACGGCTCTTTGTGGGTGACTGTGTTGGACCGGGCTTTGAACAGCGCCGCCTCCTCCTGGAGTTTCTGCTCCTTTTGGACCTGCAGGAGAGTCCACGGGTCAGAACACACACCCATCACTCTGAGCTGCCCTGACCAGAATCGATGCGGTACCATCTCCTCCCAGCGGCTGTTCTTCAGCGCTCCTCGCTCATCGATGAGGAGTTTGAACGGTTCTGGTTTGGTCGGGTCCAGCTTCTTTTTCTCAGGGAGGACCACGGTGCTGAAGTCCGGCAGCAGCTGGGCCTTGAACTGCGGCACCTGCAGAGGACAGAGGGTGAACATCTGGACATGGGGGCGGTGCTGGTTCTGGGTGAACGGAGCTGCACCTCCTCGTTCCTCAGCTCCTCCAGCTTCTTCTCCTTCAGAGCTCGGCGTTCCTTCTCCCTCTGCTCGAAGCTGAAGGGGCAGACCTCGATCTGGTGGTCCTCTGGGAGCCGGGGCTGGAAGGTGAGGCCGAAGTGAGGAACGGGCTGAACTTTGACCGACGGGGCCGGCAGAACCTGGACAGAAGGAAAACGTTCCCAGAGGAGCGTGACGGGCACGGTTACGTTTTAAAAACTGACCTGACAGAACTTTGTGTTCGCAGCAGCTCAACATGGGAAAAAAAAAAAAGTTATTTTAAGCTATGGCGGCCATCTTGGATTTGTTTTGGATTCAGTCCATTAACCAGTCCACATTTCAGCCGAACAGCTCAAACAGCCGAGTAACAGCCATCTGAAATTATCTTTGGCGGCCATCTTGTGTTTTTAGACATGAATTCAGAACGTGTTGAGCTTCGCCATCAGATACCGCCACAACAAATTTCAGCTCAATATCTTAAAATAGAGTTATGCTAAGGCGGCCATCTTGGATTTAATTTTCATCAGGACAATAACTCAGCAACGATCAATTTCTTAAAGAATGACTGAGTCAGAGATTTGACGTAGCTGTGGCAGCCATCTTGAACCTAAATGCTTCAACGGTTGATCAGTTCTGTTCGGGACCTCTCCCCTCAGGTCATGTGACCTCACGCTGTGAAGAGTTGGCAGTGGTTTTCAATGAACTGTAAATTACGTCGTCATGGTAACTGGAAACATCAGTAAAGGTAACGGCATGCATCACGGGGCCGAGCCGGTTGCTTTCATGAACCGTGTGTGTGTGTGTGTGTGTGTGGACACACACGCGCTGCGGTTCAGGCCACATTAAAACTGACAGAAGACCAAGACCCTTGTCAGGTGGATGAGGACTAGTGCCGCCTTCAGGTTGTCCCTAAAAAGAGACGAGGACCCAACTGGACCAGGAGGAACCTCTCACCTCCTCAACCTTCCGCTCTGGTCGGATCCTCTTCTTGAGGGCAAACGCCGGAGACTCCGGTACTGTTGGTAAAGGAACCTTCTTCTCAGGTAGACCCTGCGAGCAGGAGGAGACGTTAAACCTCAAACACCTCTAAAGGTCAGTCAGGCTGCTTCCTGTTGGGGACACTCACCACCACCCCCTCCAGGACCTTCAGGGGCAGAGGGTTCGCTTTGAAGCTGTGGGGCTTCTCCTCGACCTCCTGGGGCTTCTTGGACGCGTGTCTGTCCTGAAGACGTTTCTCTATTTCCAGCTCGAACCCTTGAGGGACGGTGGGCCCCTTCACCGCTGGCTTCTTGAGCTCCTCTGCACCCTCCAGGATCTTCCTGTTGAGCTCCAGAGCCTTGATCTTGCACCTGAACACAACACGAGCGCTTCAAGCAACCACCTGGAACGTGACGCCTGCGACGGCTCGATGAGTCTCACCTCTGAAGCTGCTCCAGCTCCTCGGCCTCCAGCTCGGTGCTGCTCTTCAAGGTGGCAGGTCTGCTCCTCTGACGGGTCATCAGGCACGGAGACTGGGGCTGCGTGAGCTTCAGGTGGGTGCCTTTGACCGGAGACGGTCCTGAGAGGAGACAAAGACATTTAAAACATCTGCAGATCTGCCGAGGAGGACGCTGGCAGAGGAAACAGCTAACAACCTCCAGCCCCACCTCTCTCCTGGTCTCTACGACTGGGCCTGTGGTACCGGGTGGGGGTCCTGTTCTGGAACTGTTCAATCCTCTGAGCCATGGGAACATAGTCCTCGGGCTCCTCCTCCTTCTTGTTGTGACCCACTGAGAAGCTGAACGGTTTGGGAACTGTGACTCCTTTTCGAGCCTTCACAGGCGAGGAGGGTTTTCTGAGCTGCTGAACGAAGTCGGTTTCTTTGCACGGCGCGTCTGAAGAAGTGGAAGCTTTGATCCTGCAGTCCGTGTGGAAGTGGAAGTCTTTGGGCACTGTCGTGGACGGGACCGTCTTCTTTGGTGGGGGACTGCCGGCCAGAGCAGCCCTGAGGCTGGCCTCGTTCCTCTTGCGGTGCAGAGCCACCTCCTTCTGGAGGTTTCTGATCCGCTCCAGCTCCAGCTGCTCGGAGGAGTTCGGCCTGCTCAGAAATGATCAGCATTAAAAAAGAAAGAACTCCAAGGCTCCAGACACAATGTCTGACGTTCTGTCAGTGAGGCCTCCGATCATTTACACACACACACACACACACGCAACATTTTCCCTGACAGGTGGTTTTCTTGAAACCAGCAGGTCTTTTGACTTAAATTTGTCCTTAAATGCCAAGAAAACTAAACTGATGTGGTTCAGTCATGAGGAGGAACCAGACCCACCTCAGTGGACTTCACAGTGATATTACAGAAGAGTTTAGAAATTTAACAGTTTAATAATATTTGTGAACTTGGATTGATGGAGCTCTGTTCTTTTCACATCATGTTGATGTTTTACAGTCCAACGTTAAAGCCAGACTTGGTTATTCATGTAGAAACTGATCTTTGTTTACACGGCTGCAAAACACACCACTGATTAAAAAAAATAAATAAAAAGCAGTCTACCTCTGTTGGACCATGGAAACAACATATTTTTCACCCTATAAGTTGCAGATTTTTGCATAATTTGCATGCCCTGCATCTTATTCATGGATTTGTTTTCCACATATTTATAAACCAGTTTTTGGCTGAGATATGACAGTTTTCATTAATTGACTGAAAATATTGAACACCACCATTTTCAGCCACTAGAGGAACAGAGAGAGGAAGCATGACATCCATAAAGCAGCAGTTTATCATATCGCTGAAGACACGGTCCTTAGCAGCTAACAACACGGCTACTAAAGTGTTAGCCGTCTTGTTAGCCGCTAAGGACCGTGTCTTCAGCGATATGATAAACTGCTGCTTTATGGATGTCGTGCTTCCTCTCTATGTTCCTCTAAAAGGCACACAGCACGGCTAAATGAGCTCTGAACCATTTCACATAAGGCTGTGTCTGTCGTGTAGCTGTAGCTTCGCACTCGCTCTGCTGTGTTTACCAGAGCTGTAGGAACGTGGAACTCTGAAGTGTTCTTCGCTCAGATTCAGGCGTAAGTTTGAAAAACAGTTTGTTAACAAAAAGTGGTAAATTGTTTCCTGCCAACGACTGAATCGACACCGGACTAACAGAAAGAAACTGGGCTCCACCCTTTCAACCTCCAGAGCAGAGTCACGAAACAGAACCGAGCTGCAGCAGCACCGGGCCAAACTCACTCTGTGTTTTTGCTGCTGGAATGGACTTCACCGGTCTTTGGGGTCACCTTGGGCTTCAGTCGCTTGCTCCTACGGAAACTGGACTGGGACCTCAGAGGAACCGGGTCCCTACAGCAGACAGGGATGTTAGAAAACCGTCAGCCAAAACATGATTCTGGTTGATTTTCACGCTCGATGAGCACGGGACGTGCCGACTTACTCTTTTTGTTTCTTAGAGGGAAGTGGAATTGGATTGCTGTCCATCTCTTTACGCTTTGAAACCCTTAAAAGAACCAGATGGATCACACCCAGGTCTTAAAATCCGGTCCTCCACCCAGACTCCATTTTTAAAGAAAAAAGCTGCGGCTCGTACCTGCGTGGCTGGGCAGGGTTCTTGTCAGCAGCCCTCTTTGGTCGGCCCGCTCCCTGAGGTTCACCTCCCCACGACGTGACGATATTTGAAGATGTGGTGGAAACATTCTCACCTGAAACAGTCCAGACATATTGGAATGAAAATAAAGTAGACGTTGCATAGATTCTCAAAGATCGACTACAGGAGTTCCCACCTTTATCATCTTGCTGTGGTTTAGCAGGAGTGACGAGGTGAGGATCCGCCCCCTCGGTGCGTTGATCTGAGTAAAGGAATCAAAACTTCATTTAGTTTGTTTAAAACTTTTAGTTTCAGGTTTCATTAATTCTAATAGTTTCAGATTTTAGATGACCTGCAGCAAATTATTCTGGAATAATCCTTAATCTCATTTTGGTCAAAAGTAAAAACCTTTAAACAAACTTTGGTTGTGCATCATTCTTCTAAAGTTAATGAGAAAAACTTTTATCATATTTAACCTTCTGTCTTAAACTAAACTTGTTCTTGTCTGTGACTCTGTGCTTTTTTTTTTTTTTTTCACATTTACTTTTAATTTAAACTATTTATTCAGGAAGTCTCATCAAGTCACAATGACTTATTTTCAAGAGACCGGTTTTTGACAGACAACATATAAAGTACAGACAATTTACAACAATAAAATGCAACAAAAATTAAAGTACATCTAATGTTAGAAAACAAAATTCAAGTGCCATATCCAAAAATAAATAAATAAAAATAGATAAAATATGAAAACTATTTCCTCAGGGATCAATAAAGTTCTATCTTATGTTAAAACATATTTGCTTAAGATTCTTCCATTGATCTAACCCATTAAATAAATCAAGGTGGACAGCTTCAGATCTTGTTGCAAAGTGTTCCAGGTTACAGGAGCAGAGTTGCTGAGTTCAGATTGCACTGAGGGGACACTGCAAGTAATGATGGCCTGACAGCGCACGCTGTAGCTGCACTGACGACGTGACATTGAATGACAAACATGCTTTAAATGCGTCAAATACTGTTGAGCCAATCCAAATTAAAATATCCTACCAGAACAATTCCTTTGAGGTGTAAATTAGATAAAAGCTGAATTAAGTTATTTTGTGGGCAGCTGTGGTTCGAGCAGGCTTCCACCATCGGTCACATGCTGAAGTGTCCCTGGGCAAGACACTGAACCCCTCATTAGCTAGGTTTACAGTGCACACACAAAATTCTTTGATACTGACATGCGCAGAGTGGTAAACTCTCCTTTAAAAAAAACAACTGAAGTATCCTGATGCTGCTCAGTAATCCAGGTAGAAAAATCTAAAAAAGTTAAGTCTGGTCCTCTGGACATTCAAAAAACAAAAGACTGAGCTGAATACAGCTCCTCAGACTGAAGAAGTATTTCGGATGAAAGACGAAACGTTTCTACAATTTGTTTTGTGAATGTCCAGAGGACCAGACATAACGTTTTTAGACCACAGAAGTTGTTCTGTTTCCATGATGATGAATGTAAACAAAATGGACCTGCGAGAGGTTTTAATGACGGAGTTGTCACTGCACTCCCTGACTGAGCTACAGGTGAAGCAACGCATGTTTCAAACGCACCTCTTGAAATGTATCGCTCACTGACCCGCTTTGCTTCCTCAGCACATTAGCATTAGCCAGGTGGAAATATGCGAGGTACAGGTCTCATGTGCAGTCAGGTCTGTTTTCAACGATTGGAATAAAATGATGAGATTATGTGCACACCGTTCGGATTATGAATCAGCCTAAACCACCCCTCTCATTCAGATTACAAATGCATTCGGATCGAGCTGAATCAGCTCAGAACAATCCGAATGGAGCGTTTACAGAACGCATTTTTATTTGAATGGCCATTTAATCAGATTACTTGTGTCCATGTAAACATAGCTAGTGCCTTAAATGTGTCCCATCGGTGCATGAATGGGATCTAAAGCTCTGACTATTATGTTTAGGTGTAGCAGAGTGCTGTATGAATCTGTAAATGAGGGCAGATTGTGTTGATCAGATAGAAAGGTGCTACAGTCAGTTTACCATTAAGTAGCAGGGTTTCAGAATCAGATGTGGTGGGGGGCTGGGGGTGTGTGTTTTAATAGCCAGTTGGATGTGGCAGCCATCTTGAATTCAGATGGCTGCAGTGGTCCCTCAGACAGACACGCACCCAAACATTTATTTCAAATTCAACATTCCTGCAGAGGTTCATGGGATGTTTCGCTAACAGACAAACAGGGCTGAATCCAGCATTTAATCCTGAAGAGTAAAAGTCCTTCACCTGATGACGGCGGGAGACAGATTAATTAAATTTAAAGATAATCCTTTAGCCGTCTGCTTGCAGTTTTCTGCTTCTTTGTGCTAAAATATAATAGGTCTGATCAATTATTCTTTCTCCTTCTTAGATATAGTAATAAAAAGGTTTCTGCAACCAGTCAATGACAAAATGTGCAAATTCTTAAAGTTGGGCAGCATTTCTGCAAAGACTCGGGGAAAAAAAAGACCCTCCCCAAGTTGTGGGGGTCGATCCTGGTCCTACAGGACCACCACCCTGCAGGTTTTAGATGTCCATTCAGTTCAAACTAATTTTAACAGTTCCTCTGCTTTCACACATCTAAATGTAATGACTGAGGGATCCGCCAAGCTTCATCAGACGTAAAAAGACGTCACTTCCTGTATGAAAACGCGTCTTTTCTTTAAATAAATTAGATTTCTTTTCTAAAGTTTATCTCAGTTTAACAATCAGTGAGTGGTAACTGGGGGGAAAACAAACCCAAACAGCCTTCGCTTCATTTAAACCTGTCAAAGGGAGACGTACCAAACCATTTGTCGTCCGTTTCTGAGTTTACCAGCTCCATAAAATCTGCGACATGTGTCGGAGCGTCGAAGTCGTAACGCTGTGAAGCTGCCGCCATGACCACCGGCTCCTTTTTGCTTCTCCGAGTTACCTGAAACGTGTTTATAGCGTTTGAGAAACAGGATTACAAACGAGCAACCCTCAGACTGAGCATCAAACAAAACAACGGGTGAGCTAACGTTAGCATCTCTATCCGCGTTCGAAAACAAGAAATAAATCCCCCAAAGTGACCGCGAAAATGAGACCAACGGACTTATACTTCCGCTGTTAACTCGTAAAAAAATATATTCATACTAAAAAGGTTTCCTTATCGACAAATACAAACAATTAGATGAGACATACCGCAGGCGTCCTCTCTGGCCGATACAGTTAAAAATACTAAACCGTCGCGCGGAGCCAAACATTTCCGTTCAAATCGCCTTCCTTTTTAAAACAACCAATAGACATCAAGCTTCACGCCTATTGGCTAAAGGACCCAAGTGATATTTACTGAACTGCGCATGCGTAAAGCACAAACCTTGGGCTCGGCTTTTAAAATGGAATTACTGTACTGTACTGTATTATAATACAGTACTGTACTGTAATACAAGAATTAATCATTATTGTATATAAACTTTGATACCGTGGATTCATTATTACATATGAGCACCAGTGACCCATAATGGAAGAAGCAGGTTAAGATGATGATGAACTAACAGCCCTTACATCACACCTTCAAACATTAACACTTTTTATAAAGCTGTTTAATAAAATACTGAATATGATTGGGCTAATGCATGATCAATAATATAGGTAGAAAAATTTAGCACGGTTAAGTCCGGTCCTATAGACGGATCTTGAAATGTTTGGGTCTTTTTTAATCAAAAAGGCTTGAGATATTGCAAAAAGCTCAGTCTTATAAATATAGAGCCTTATCATACCTGAGCCTCTTTTGAATTAATGTTTCAGTCTTTCTCCCTCCTTGCATGACATTAATCTGCCTCCAGCTCTAATGTTAAAAATCTTGGTGTTATTTTTGATCAGGACAT
>JARVGV010000111.1:36060280-36074237 GCA_031762435.1 Hypsolebias longignatus | reverse complement strand
ATTCACCGGCAGAGGTGCTGGTTCTGCTCCCGCCCAGCTGTCAGTCAACTGTGCACGTCGTGTGTTGAAGTGGTTTTAAAGGGGTCTTTGAACGGCAGACTCCTCCAGGGAGCGCTCGGCAGGTTACACATTATTTCTGTTCAGGAAGTCGTTTGGACTTTAGGAGACCCTGAGGCTCTGCTGATCTTTTGGTCCTCTCGTGCACACTCTTCTCCGTTCTGTTACTAGATGTGACTGTCCCCTCGTGCACGCTCTTTTCTCCGTTCTGTTACTGCATGTGGCGTTCTACTGGCTTCTTGGTTTTATTTGCACAGATGTTAAACTTCAGGTCGGCGCGCCGCAGCTTCCTGAGGGATTTGTACGAGAAACCATCTTTTCTACACAAACTCTTCTTCAGATTTCTGCAGTTTATTCTGAATAAATACATTTGTCAGAGTTTGACGAACTGCCGTCTGTTTTCATTCAAATCTGAAACTGGAATTAAATTTCCTGGGAGAATGCCTATCACCCGCCACCTTTCAGTCCAGAGCTTTAGACTCCAGTCCTCCACCTGACTCTTGTCATCAGCTGGTCCCCGTAGATCAGTGGTACCAAACTTTGTGCAGACATCTGCCCTCTAGCCAATACCCTCCTTTAAAATGTGTTCTCAACCACTGCGCATATCAATAAAATCTTAAACTGTTAATATTTCTGCACCAAATGATATTGATTAATAAATGTCAGCATTAATTAGCAACATGTTTAATTCAGTTTATTTATATAGTGTCACATCACAACAGAGTTGTCTCAGGCACTAAACAGGAACATCCACATGCACAGAAGATCCAGCAGCAGATTCATTTAGACTGAATAATCCAAACATTTAACCTGTGTAGAATTTAAATATTGCAAAATATATTTCATTCATTCAACCTTTATTTATACAGGCTGGTCTCATTGAGCCACGAGGACTTCTTTACCAGAGAGACCTGTTCCAGGCACAACATGTATAAAGTACAGACAACAATGAACTACAGTAAAAATGCTGTTTACAAGTACTGTAGTGTATAAAACAATAAATCCGGGTGAAACACTAAAAACAACATATTTACTATGATTTTTCTATTGACATCAGATGTTTGAAACCCCTTAAATAAATCAAGGTGGACAACTTCAGTTCCTGTTGCAAGGTGTTCCAGGTGCAGGAGCAGAGCAAGAGAAGGTCTTTATGACAACTATCAAGTTATTGATCATGTGTTTTATTAAATTCACCACAGTTTTAATAGAAGGGTGTGCTGGGAAGGATGCACAGTGGGTCTTAAATCGTTCTCAACACAAAGTCTTGCTCAGTGTTTTGTTTCCATGTTTGTCAGAATCCACTTTCACACAAGTTCGTTAAAGAACATCGTGTTTACAGCGCGTCTGACCAGTTCTGTGCAGTCTGGTCCAGAAATCCAGCAACAGCTTCTTATGTTTCACAGCCCCGAGAAGAAGTTGAGCCAAGGCTGCTTTGATGAACAGCGCTTATATATTAAATAAGATAATAATTATACCTTTGAAAGTTTTTATTTAACACAAAGTAAAACCAATGTGTCATTTTAAATGCAGTAAAAACATTCAATAAATCTAAAAAAAAAAACTGTCTGGTCCTCTGGACATTCAAAAAACAAAACAAAATCTTCAATAATCTTTCAAGTCTATCAATAATCTTTCAATTGTCTTTCAATAATATTTCAATATACTTTCAATATTTCAATAGTCTTTCGATAATCTTTCAAAAGTCTTTCAATAATCTTTCAAGTCTTTCAATAATCTTTCAAGTCTTTCAATAATCTTTCAATAGTATTTCAATAATCTTTCAAGTCTTTCGTTTTTCAATAATATTTCAATAGTCTATCAACTCAATAGTCTTTCAATAATATTTCAATAGTCTTTCAATAATATTTCAATAGTCTTTCAACTCTTACAATAGTCTTTCAATAATATTTCAATAGTCTTTCAACTCTTTCAATAGTCTTTCAATAATTCAATAGTCTTTCAATAATCTTTCGATAGTCTTTCAATAATCTTTCGATAGTCTTAATAATCTTTCAAGTCTTTCAATAGTCTTGTCAATAGTCTTTCAATATTTCAATAGTCTTTCAATAATATTTCAATAGTCTTTCAATAATATTTCAAGTCTTTCAATAATATTTCAAGTCTTTCAATAATATTTCAGTAAGGTCATGGGTGGTGTGTATCTTCTGTCTGACTCTACAGTGGAATCCATTTTGTGTGTGTTAGTGGTGCTGTGGCTGCTCCCTGTTCAATGATGTATATACTAGAACATACGTCATTGGTCCAGTTCTTCTTGAAGGTGGGTCTAATGTTACTTGTCCCCTTTGCAGTGATTCAATGGACCAACTCTCTTTCACCATCTGTTATTTTCAAACTAACCAACTTTTTTTTTTTTTTTTAAAGCAATGTGAATGTAACTTGTAACACATTATAGAAATGTAGTGTAGTAGAAAGTACAGGTACTTAATGTAAAATGTACTGGAGTAAAAGTCAAAAGTACCCACATTTAACTCTACTTAAGTAAAGTACAGATGCATGAAAAATGTACTTAAGTACAGTAAAAGTACTTGTACTTTGTTACATCCCACCACTGGAGGAACCCAGATAATTCAAGAAGAATGAGTTTCCTCAGTGGGAGTGGTGTACTTGCTGATGGCACCACATCAGACCAGACTCTCACCGTGAAGAACCGCAGCAGGTTCCTGGTCGCTGCGCCGCCAACAGCTTGCAGAAAGGATCCGGGGGCTTCCATTTCTTCTACCGTGAGTGAAATTTGAACAGTTTCAGTCAGAGCTCTCTGATGCGCGTTCCACTTGAAACAGGCTTTCAGAAATGATATTTCTCTAAACCGCACCCCCAACCCCCATATATGGTTTAGACCGACGCCACGCTGGCCTTTGAGACGTCATCGAGATGCATGACGTCAGACGTGCGTGAGAAATTCACAACGCCACATCCAAATTCTTTTTAGTTTCTTCCGGTATTTAATTTTTCAGACAACAATTTTCTGAAAGCAGTAGTTTAAAAGAACTAGTGAAATATAGTTTTACAATTTAATTATCTTTTTGAAGCTGAATAGAGGTTTGACACTTCAGTGAGCACAGATAAGCCACAAACTGTTGTCAATAAAAATATTTGTTTTAACAGTAACAAACTTCTGCTATTTGATAAACAATTACTTCAGCTATAAAGATGAGCCTGAAATAATCTGTAGGCAGTTTAGTTTTTATATCTTTATATCTATATTGACACACAAATGTCATCAGAAGTTGCAATGCATTCTGGGAAATGATGTAAACAGGTTTCTTCAGGGTGAACTCCATTCATCTTGAATGTTAATTTTAGAAATTATCTGATATTCAGCTTTTCAGTTTGAACCAGTGACAGAGAGGAAAATGTAGAAATGTCCCAAAGTCTTTAAACAAACACCTTCAGAGTGTTGAGCTCCCAGCCTGGACTCTCCTGGACCCTCATGGACTCTCCTGGACCCTCATGGACTCTCCTGGACCCTCATGGACTCTCCTGGACCCTCATGGACTCAGTCTACTCCCTGTCTGCCTTCGGTCTGAGATCAACATGAAGCATCCCGTGAAGTTTCGGCTGTTTGCTACAACGTTTGATGAAGTCCTGCCAGGAAGTCCTGATAAAACGGCTCTGAAACAAACAAACATCAGCCGAAACGTTTTTGACTTGAGCAGCTGAAACGCGCTCGTAGCCACAAACCTGCGTCGGGCTCGATGAACGAGTGTCTGATGAGGAAGTCCAAGACCACCAAGGCCGAGTTGGGTTTAAAGTCGTCTGAGGCCAGAAGTTCCTTCACCTGAAACGAATCGAAGAAATTCAATGAGAACGCTGAGAGCTGAATGACAGCTAAATGTAAAGGCTAGCAAGAAGCTAAAAGTATCAAAAGTAGCAGCAGAAGGGTAGCTTGAAGCTAAGATTGTCACAAGGCTGAATTCTAAAACAACAAAAGGCTAACTAAAAGCTAAAAGCAGCAAAAGACTCGTTAGGAGCTAAAAGTAGCAGAACAACAGCTAAAAGTCCAAAGGGAAGATGAAACCAGAGCCAGTTAGTTGAAGCACGTTTCAAGATGAACTGAAGAGATCTAATTAAATCTTATTAAATGTTTTAAAATCCATCACAGCTCCTCCTGCAGAACAAAAAGGATTTAACAAGAACAGCTAGAACGGCACAAAGTCTGGTAAGAATAAAAACCAGCTGAGAGGAGCTGAAGAAACCGACCTCCTGGATCGGCAGCAGGCTGAACTCCTGGACCTCCCCGTCCCCGACCCTGGGTTCGAACCCCACAGGAAGTTCCAGATCAAAGACGAACTGGCTCTCCGGGAACACGCCCTCTTCGTCCTCGTAGGTGTAGCTGCGGCGCAGGAGCCGATTAAAGGAGGCGACGCCGGACTGTAACAGATCTGGTGTTCTGGTGTTCTTCAGGCTCACCTGACGGTCGATGTGGGCCGGGCCTGTGCAGCGAGGTGAGCCGGGACGCAGGCTTCCTCCTCACACTCTTTGATCAGGGTGGCTCTGACGCCGACGCCCGCAGCCAGGCCGCCCGCCGCCTGTTCAACCACCAGAGTCAGAAACTCGTGCAGGAGCCGAGCTAATGGAGCAGGAACCACTAAAGGGACAGTTCCACCATCTAAAGAGGTGGAACTGTCCCTGGAGGGCCACCATCCTGCATGTTCTAGATGTTCCTCTGCTCCAACACACCTGCTGTGAATCAACGAGGTCCTGCAGAGCATGAAGCGGTGATTCAACGTTGATCAGGAGTTGAAGCAGAGAACAGGTGCAGGTATGATCAGGTGGTCCTCAAGGACCTGGACCGGACAGACCTGATCTTAAACAATGTCCCTGAACTTTTGGAGTGTGTGTGTGTATGTGTGTGTGTGCGCAGTGTGTGTGTGTGCGTGTGTGCAGTGTGTGTGTGTGCGTGTGTACTCATTACAAACCTGACGTGTTGCACCGATGTCGCTGAGAGGAGTGAATGTTTGTAGTTTTGTGGACGAGTGTTTTTCTGGAGTTGAACAGGGAGTGAGAACCTAAATATTTTTTGTGCAACATATTCAAGTGGGGGAGGAGTTACACTGGAGAAGAACAGAGGGAGGCGGCGCAGAGTGACGGATCCTGCTGAGAAGAGGGAGCACCACCAGGACGTGGCCTTGGCCTCCTACAGATTAATCTTTGGCCACCCCAGTCGTTTAAGGAAACTAAACTTTAAATCAATACATAAAACTAGAAAACATAGTTTCCTCAAATTACTGGGGTAGTCTATTTACATATATAGGTGGCGGCCATCTTGGATTTTGACATGGCAACCCAGTTTCTGACAGCGATCTTTGTTACACCTACATGCAGCCGCACAACAAAATGGAAATTCACTTATTTTTCAAGTTAACCAGCGAGTGTGTTTGATGTTCCCTCTGCTCCATGACGGGGAACAAATGTAGCTGTCTGCCTGAACTTGTTCCCTCAAATCTAAACTACCTGAATATCCTGATCCATGCTCAATAATCCAGGTAGATCAATCAAACCAGGTGGAGCCAGGTCCTCTGGATGATTCTTCTTACTGAAACGTTTCATCTTTTATCCAGAGGACTTCTTCAGTCTGAGGAGCTGCAATAAACAGTCTTATAAACATCACCTTCTCATAGTGGATCAACCAGTTTGTTGTTGACATCCAGAACCAGCTGTTCACATGATGAAGGAGGACCATCAGTCTAACGATGGATCATCAGCACCTGATGGTTGTTTGCTATCCACAGAGGGCTGAGTGATTCTAGCAATAACAGCATTGTAAGGGGTGGACAGTTGAACACAGAGGCTCCGCCCCGTTTAATGATGGACGTGTCCTCTTGGCTTTGAGAGGAGTGAAGGACGCCATCTTTGTGAAGAGAAACCAAGAGTGTGTTGCAGCTCCTCAGACTGAAGAAGTCTTTTGGATGAAAGACGAAAGGTTTCAACAAGAAGAATCATCCAGAGGACCTGACTTAAATTACCGGTAACTTTGTTGGACTTGTCTACCCAAACCTCCGGTAGCCCGGTTTGCTGAGTTTCCATTCAGGTCAGCGTAGACGAGCCAAACGAGGAGGTTGATGTGTGTGAATCAGTGAAAACAACAAATCAGCTGGAAGAAACGTCGTAAAGACCATTCCATGGTTTTCAACTCACGTCTCTCTCTGGTTGCTTTGATCGTTGTGTTGAGGCTTGGAGTCTAGTACTAGTACTAGTATCATTACTAGTACTAGTATGTACACACTGGCTGACTAATGCTCGTATTATGAGCCGCACTTCGGTCAACGACATGTTTTCAATGTGCTACATAAATAAATTTGATTTGAAAGTGATATTTTGGAGTTAAATAAAAGTAAACGGGAACAAATGAGGAGAGTCAGGGACTCAAAGGACAAGAGACCAGGACCTGGACACTGACCATGTTGTCCAGAAGTCCAGGGTACGTCTGCTTTGTTGTGGACCGTCGTGCGAGCCACATGCTGACCTCCCCGCTGCCGCTGACCGTGTACCCGTTGACATGAACTCCGTAGCGTTTGACGCCGAACAGACCTGCGGGGACGACACACGGCTCACAGAGCGTCGACAAAGACGAGGAGCGTCCGCAGACACGTACTTGTAGCGGCTCTTTCCATCCACATCAGAGGGGCGTCGGAGAACCCGGGCATCACGCTGTACCTCTGAGAAGAAGAGTCCACGTCTTATCTGGTCGTTACAAACATGTGAGGTTCAAACTGTTCTGCAGAAACGCAAGAAGTTTGTTGACGGCCGCCGCATCAGCGAGTAAAACAAGCGCTGAGGGGTTTGAATAGTTAAAGCTTGTCGTTTTTAGATTGTTTTTTTTTTTTTTTTTTTTTACTGAACAGGGAACACAAATAAACCTAAATGTTTTTGGTGTAAGTTTTGTGCTTCTAACTACTTTCTGCTAATTTCAGCTTGTTATGCTCATCATTTCAGCTACTATTTACCTGTTTTGTGCTAATTTGAGCCTTTTTCGCTAGAGTAATTCTATATTTTTTTGCACTCATTTAAACTTTTTTTTTTTTTAGCCTTTTTCAGCAAAAATGTGCTGTCTCTAATTCCTTCTGCTAATTTTAGCTTATTTCAGGTAATGTCCTTTTTTGTGCTCACTTTTGCGTCTTTCAGCCAAACATGCATTTCTTCTGTTTTCTTCTGTTAATTTAAGCTTGTTCTACCTTTTCAACTAACGTTTTAGCAAATTCCAGCTGTTTTTAGATAAATTTAAGATTTTAATAGGAATTTTAGCTACGTTCAGCCTAATTAACTTCTTTATGTTAATTTCAGCTTGCTATGCTCCTTTCAGCTTTTTTCTTAGTTCAGCTTTTTCTATTTTAGCTTTTTCTTCTATTTCAGCTACTATTTAGCTATGCAAATTTTAGCTTTATCAGCTAATTCCAGGTAGTTTAAAATTTTCCACATTTTCAGCTTTTTTTCCCACTAATTTCAGCCTTTTGTAAGCTAATTTCATAGTTTTTGTGCTAATGTCTGCTTATTTACACCTGATTCAGCAAATACTGTATTCGTTATTTCTGCTTTCTTCTGCTGATGTAGGCTTGTTCTTCCATTAAAGCTACTGTTAAGCTGTTTTTATTATTATTTAATTTCAGCAAGTTCTTCAGCAATAAGCATTCACACTGCATTTTCACAGGAAATTCTGTTTCTCTAGTTATACTTTGCATTTCTATTTCTGCTGTTAAACCCCCATTTTAATCCAGACTATTATTCAAAACGTCTGTTTATTTTAATCACATTAAGCCAACTGCTTCCGTTTTAGTTTCTGTGTTTGCAGAATGATAAAATATGAATAAAGAATAAGCACCTCGTCCCTCCAGCCTCTGAGGCAGGTGATGGACTCCTCCTGTCTCAGGTCTTGCAGGACAACATCCACAGCTTCGGATCTGCTCTCATACGAGTCCAGACTGGGACACAGGCTCACAGCGCCCCCTCGCGGAGGCCCGAACACCTGCGGGTGTCGCTGTAACAGCGACGCCACGTGAGGAGGAATCCAGCCCACCTGAGATCCGTTGATCTCAAACCGGAAGCAGCTGCTCCGACACGAACCTGCAGAAACAACTCTTAAATAAAAAACTTATTTTATATCGCAAAAACTCGTTATGTTCTCTCACATACCTTGTAAATAAAAGTTATTCATTCGGCGGAGGAGTTGCAGTACATTCTCTGACCAGGCACTGGCAGCCATTTTTAGCAACATAAAACGCGCATGCGTTCATGGTCATGTTTGGTATCGGGAAACTTAAAAACCTGTTCCGGTTGAAAGATCTAATCTGGAGAAAAAACACACTAAATATGGACAAAACTCTTTATAATGCTATAATTTAATGTAAAATCTTATTTATATTTATGAATGTCGCTTGGAAGTAGAATGACAAAACTATAATCATTGTTGGTCTGTCCTTATTTTATTTGTAAAAGAAAAATAATTGTTTAAAATCTGATTTGGGGTTATAGCACCTATTATTAAATCAAAATGAGAACATTCGACACATAACAGGGTCATTTATAGACTGATTTTTTTCCCCTACCCCCGTCGGAACTGGGAAATTCAGATTTCACAGCATTCAGTGAACGCAACTTCAGTCATCCAGATCTCCGGACCAAGGATCTACTCTAATTGAACGACGAAGAAGAAGAACAGGAAATGGCGAATGTTTTTGCTACATTCATTTAAAGACAACAGTATGAGCTTAAACCCCATTTATTCGTTCATGCATCGAAATAAATAATTTAACTTAAATGTAAATGACGTCAGCTGCTAGCTAAATGGATCCAACGATAACGATAGTTTAGTTTGTTTTTGGTTTAAACATTCGTCGGTGAAATAATTTCTACGCTTTCATCCTCAGAACAAAACAAACATCAGCTGACGCAGACTGAACAAGCTGACAGCTGATTTGACGTACAGGTAAGATTTACTCTTTTTGTTGCAACTTCTGCAGTTCTTTTAAGGCGCGCCAAACTGCATTAAAAATTAATCAATTTTAAATTTTGAGAGTATTTCCATTAAACAAACGAAACAAATAAACTTAGTTGATCATTTTAAGTTATATAACGTCTCAGACTAATCTTCGGCTTATTTTTCTACTCAGAAAAGATAAATTACTTTGTAATGTTTTTGTAATTATCTAAAATATTGTTGCATCCAGAATGGATGGAAAGTAGAGATGGACCCACATCTCTTTTGTACAAAACACTCTTCTGCCAGCTCTGCCTGTTTGCACAATCACTGACCAAGTAAGAATGCTGAGCACCTCCTGCTACACCCAGCTTGCGTGGCCCACATTTTTAAATCAAGAATGTTAACATGTTCTTGTGTCAGTGCACAAGTCCCTCAGTGGTGGGTGCATGTGTTTAGTGCACACGCCAGTGCTGGCCATGGGCTGCCCACATTTATAAAAATCGGTGTCAGCCACAGAAAAGCTCCGTTGTCAGCAGGTAACTACACTGGTGAGCTGTTTGTCATATTAAGGAAAGTTCATCCCTTGAGTTACGTTTCATGCCTGAGTCATTCAGAATGGTCACGTAAACTGAGTGAGTGAAAAATCAGACAAAAGTCCAAAAAGAATTCCTAAAATCCTTCACACATTCATGACAAACTGCAGAAAATGTCCAGAAACGAGAGCTGGAGTGAGTCCTGTGTGCAGGACTGATGCTGAGTTTAACTTTCAAAGCATCAACAGTAATTATTATTGATTTAAGTTCTATAGAGACAACTCAGTCTTCACTCTATCTTTTGTCTTTTAACCAATGCCTTGGTGTGTTTTTAAAATCTTCTTTCCTTTAATAAACCAGTTTGTTCATATTAAACCAGTCATCTTATGGATACCGATCGCTGTCATTGTGCTTTTGTTTCCAGCTGCGGTCGTCATGGCTGCGACAGACGTCAGCGTTCAGGACATGAGCGACGTCGTCATCGTCACCATCCCAGAAACTGCGGGTAACGAGCTCCCCAGCGTGGTGGAGGAGGACAAGGCGGTGCTGGTGACCACCGAGCTGACGCCTGAGGCCGGGTACCAACGCTGAATGTTGACCACATGACGAGTTTTGTCTAGTTCTTTGAATCACTTCAGTTTCTAAGACGTCTGAGCCTGATTGACAGGACGTGTCTAAATACTCAGAGCTTCCTGTTAAATCACCGCTGCTTGTTTTCAGGGAGGACATCCTCGCCGTCGCTCAGGTGGAAACAGAAAGTGACGCCAGCGGAGCCGACTCGCTGTCCAAGGAAGAGGCGCTGATCGGTAAAATGAGTTTCTTTTGAAGTTTCTGTCGGTTCTGGTGAAGTTCTGACTCTTTGGGTCCTCCTCAGTGAAGCTGTCGGAGGAGGTGGACGTGGAGGCCGACGTCTACTACCCCATCACCTGCGGGGACGCCAAGGCCACGCTGGTGTGGAAGAAGTTTGTCTGTCCTGGGATCAACGTCAAATGTGTCCAGGTAGACATTTGGACCGTGGGACGTCAGTTGTCCTCACTTGGTTTTTGACGAAGACGATTCTTTGACGTCTTTTTCTTTCCTCAGTTCAATGATCATCTCATCAGCCCCAAAGAGTTCGTGTGCTTAGCAGGAAAATCCACCTTAAAGGACTGGAAGAGAGCGATCCGCCTCAACGGCACCATGCTCAGGTCAGAACAGAACCTCTGTTGGACAGCAGAACCAGAACCAGCTCTGTGCAACAGCAACATGAGGAAAAAGAGTCCGGTAGGGCCAAAGAACCAGATCCGGTCCAGATCAGGTTCTAACACGATTCAAATCAAACCTCAAATAAACAAAAACAACAGCAGGTTCCACCGTGTTCTTGTTCAACACAGAAACTGGGTCCAGCCGCCTGTAGAACCGCATTCAGCAGCAGAACCCTCAGTGGGTGTCTGTTCATTTCTCCTGGTTGTGGAGAAGTTCTGGTCCACTCTTTCCATCATGGAGTGTTCTGAAGGTCCATTACAACGTTTCAGTCTGGTTCAGGTTCTGGACTCTGACTGGATCGGTGCAGCACCTTGGTTCTGTTATTTCCGGCCCGTTCTGTTGTAGATCAGCTGCTTTCTTCTGGATCATGGTCCTGTTGGACCCAGTTTGGTCCAAGCTTCAGCTGTTGGACTCCAGAACTCTTTGATCTACAAAAGAGTTCTGGTCCACTCAGTGACTGACAGGAGCCCGAACCATCAGTCTCCACCACCGTGCTCACAGCTGTGCTGTTTGCTGCAGTGCATTCTGGGTAAACATCTGTCGTCTGGTCTGGTTCTGGTCCAGAAACCTTGTGGTTCCTTCAGATGAAAGTCCTGCAGCCATGTTGTTTTTAGAGAGAAGAGGCCACGACCTTTGACCTGCAGACTTAGGCCTGTAGAGTCTGGAGCTCATTTCTCTGAGTATTGCACAGTCTGACCTTCAGGGTGAATTTGCTGGCAGGTCTCCAGATTGGCAGCCATCTTAAATGTGAATAATTGTCTCTCTGCAGAAGGATGGACTCCAGATGACCTTTGACCTTTCCCAGATTGACAGGCAGCAACAGCTGCTTAATTAGGTCATTGCTGATGTCTTTCTGTCTTGGCGTTGTGTTGACACACACCTGTTTGCTCCAGAGCAGCAGAACCTGAATCTGTTTTTATTTTTACACCTGAGGTTTGATCTGAATTATTTTTGATCCACGTAAAGACCGGACCGATTTTATTAAGTCCTGACAGTAAAACCTGAGACCTGGTCCGGTTTGTTTTTGTTCTGGTTCTGTTTGTACTGAAACAGGACACATTAGTTGTTGAGGTGCAGGTCCAGTTTGGCCACAGGGTGGCAGTGTTCACACGTCCTCAGCTCAAAACAACTTTATTGATGCAGCACATGGAAAACAGCAGCTGTTAAAGTGCTGAACAATAAAATCAAAATCAGTTGGGAGTAATTTAATGGAAAAGATGATAATATTGAAAAATTATTTAAAAACATCAAAATAAAAAACATAAAAGCACAGAACAATAAAATTTTAAATCAAACCACACTGTGTTAAACATCAGATGTGTTTTTATTAGAGATCTGAACACAGGAAGTGAAGTGGCCTGTCTAATGGGGGTGGGAGGGGGTTAGATGATCTCAGTGCCCAAGAAGGAACATCTGGTTGAAGGTCAGAGAGTTATGAAGGTGCAAGACCATTATTGCATTTAAAGGTCAGCAGGAGAATTTTAAAATCTCTTCTGACATGCACAGGGAGCCAGTGAAGGGAGGACAAAACTAGTGAAATATGATCAAACCTATGAGTTCCTGTTAAGAGCTGAGCTGCAGCATTTTGGACGAGCTGGAGACGTGAAGGGGAGACCTGACTGACCCCAACATAAAGTGTTTTACAATAGTCAAGTTGGGTTGTAATGAACACATGGACTATTTGTTCAAGGTCAGATCTGGTCAACACTGACTTCAGTTTAACTATCTGCCTCAACTGGAAGAAGCTTTTTCTGCAGAACAGAGTTAATTTGTTTATTAAGCTTAAAGTCAGAGTCTAAAACCATCTTGAGATTTATAACAGACTGTTTAAGATATGAAGAGAGTCAAAGTTTACAGGATCAGAGACAGCAGCAGAGCTGGGGCTAAAACACATTGACCTCAGTTTTCTGATCGTTGAAACTTAAAACATTTGAAGCCTCCACACCTTGATGTCATCAAAACTTTTTAACAGAGGGTGAATAAATCTGACAATCGTCAGCATAACAATGAAATGAAAGACCATGTTTCCTCAGGATAGACCCCAAAGGGAGCAGATAGAGTGAAAACAGAAGGGGTCAAAGAATTGAGCCGTGCGGAACCCCACAGGAAATAGGCACCGAAGCAGATAAAATATTAAATTTAGCCACTTAGTTTTATTTAAACACCTTCTCTGTGCTCGTGTCATTCCAACATGTTTGTTACAGAGCGAAGCCAGCCTGATCAGTCATGTGCTTTGTTTACATTAGGTGCGTACCCGCATTTCATAACTTCATGGCAAACAAATCTGGAAAACTACTGGAGTAAACTCTCAAATGGTATCATTAAAAAAAAAGGAGAACCTTTTACGTTTTGTAGTTTGCACGGAGTACCTTTAATGCAACATTACAAAAACACAAAATAAGACAAATGGACCTGAAATGTCTGGGGCCACACAGTCCAGCAGGTAAAGAAACTGACTCGAGAGTTCTGCAGAAACAATGAAGTAAAGAACGATGTTAAACTGTTAACTGAACTCGTCAATGTATTTTTCCAGTCACCAGAGGGAGCCTGCGTTCCAGGAGCTTCAATCTGTTTTTAGTTTTTGTTGCCATTTAATAACCAGATTTAAAGAAAAGCATCTACATGTCGTGAGGCCGTTTAGATTTTATACACGTCTTAGAACGAAAACTCAACAGAGGCGAGTTTTTAAATGTGATCCAGGAGTTCTTCGCCTTGTTGGTCGAAGAGTGCAAATAATTTTTACAAAAAGGAAAGAAATGAAGACAAATGTCAAGAGAAGCCCTGAAGGCGTGCAGACCTGAAGAACCGCTCCAGGACCACCAGCCTCTCGTGCAGCCAGTGTCAGACACTGTGAGTAGCAGCAGTTGTACAGTGATCGACACTTTTCCTTACTTAAAACCAGGCCAGCAAAATAAAAATGTACAGTGCAACATACTGTATTCACATTTTTTCCAATGTACCATTAAAATATATATATTTATATATATTTGTACTCTCAGAGTCCCTCTCTGTCAGCTAATGTTTCCTCAGCTTGTCCCTTTTCTTCTGATCCTCGACGATCTTCCTCTGAAATATTCCTGCAAGACAAGAAAAGAAGTTTACAGATCAAATAAATTCATTCAACCTTTATTTAGGCAGGTTAATCTCATTGAGCCTCGAGGACTCATTTACAAGAGAGACCTGG
>JARVGV010000111.1:36035135-36047459 GCA_031762435.1 Hypsolebias longignatus | reverse complement strand
CAGGCTTAGTTGCAGTTCACATGAGAATTAAAAAAAAAAAAAAAAAACAGCTTGAGTCTAAAAAAAAAAAAAAAAAACTGTTTTAAAACCAACAAAACAGATTTTTTTTAAAAACCGTTTTCAAAAATCTTGAAACGTCCCTCTGATGTTTGTGTGTATACGGCCCAAACGCCTCCTTTTGAAAACTGTGACCTTGTAGCACCGCCTCTGGCCTAACCTGTGACCTGGTCACTTCTTTAGGTGGCGTTGATGTTTTTGCACCAGCAGGTAAGTTTTGTGCCTCCTGCTGTGTTACATACAGGCCTGACATGGACGCTGCAGGGTTCTGGGTCGTCTCCTGAGTCCCCGTGTGGATGAGGACGTGCCATGTTTGTGAGAAAACTTTTAGAAACGACAAATGAAAATATAATTTTGGAACAACCTTGTTTCTGTGTGGACAAGGACATATTCACAAGTGACTGCAAGACAGACAGGGAGATGGACTGACGGATCAGAACATGTTGCTCCAGTCTAACGGGGTGAAGAAGAGCCAAAAAGTAGAGCTTTTAATTGACTGTTTTCTTAACATTACCTGATGGTCAGATATGGTCAATGACTAAAAGAACCAGATCCTGGATCCAAGTGAGACGATCATCTTGTCTATCTGTCTGCGCCTCCCATGTGTTCTTCTCCTCGTGCTCCTGCTCACAGTTGACCCAAATCCCACTGCAGGTGCTCCTACTCGTCTCAGTGTCATTATAAAGTCTCCACCTGTTCACTCCCTTGGCATCCGGGTGTTATCCTGCCTTTCCACCATGTCCATGGTCTGGTCTGCTCCGTCAGCACCTTTGCTTTTGTTTACTAGATCATTATTTTAACTCTCGAGTCCTCCTGCCTCTGCCTGCGCGTGGGGTCGACACTTAAATTACAAATCATGTCACCAAGTGGCTGAAATGAACTTCCTGTAGGGCTCAGCCTTAAATATGAGGTATCAGCTGCTTGGATCCAGGATCTGGTTCTTTAGGTCTGGATCCAAGGTGAGGTTTGGAACGCAGACGGACCAGTAAATCCAGAGCTTGTCTTTCAGCTCAGCTCCTTCACCAAGACAGGCCAGAACAACACCCTCATTAGAGAAAGTGAGGTCCTGATCCATCAGGAACCAGACTGCCAGATACTCCTCCGCTTGAGGCAAAAACTCCAGCTGGTTTTTGTTTTGTCTCCCTGGCAGAAGCAGGAGGATCTCTGGCAGCTTCCGGTCCAACAAACCAGATAAGAGCGTGTTTCTTCTCACCTCCTGAAGGACGAGGTTGTGTTTGTTTCTGCTGCTTCTCCATGAATGATTAATCCACTCCTCGGGCCTTTCACATTCACTCGCTCACTCACTGCCGCTCGCCGCTGACATGATGGTGGATGTTTGGTCAAAGTATTTTATAAGTCGTGTTAAATTGTTTCATGTCAGTGTTTCCTCAGATTTGTTCTTTTTGAGAATTATGACTCTGGCTGCAGCACATCAGAGACATTCATTAAAATGATGTAACCTGTGTCTCGAGGGAAACGTGTTGTGAATGTTGCATTGATGAACATGAGGCATGACCCAAAGTCACCTTTTTTTGTTTCTTTTAGAAAAGGGGGGATAAAAACAAGCACCACAGTCTTAAATACTTTAGATCCCTCTCGCTCTTTTGCCGTTAGGGACTCGTTTAGACTGATTTCATGTCCACGTCTAAGCGCAGAGGTCTTGTCTGCAGTAATGTGGGTGTTGCTCCGTTGCTCAAAGGAGCTGATCTGAAAAGCTTTTTGTGAGGTCCCTCAGGTGTCAGAGTTAAAACCAAAACTCTTGATATTTTATTCAAACGAATGTTTAAAATGCTGTAACGTGGGTTGGATTTGTAATCAGTGGTCGAGAGGAGGTGGCATCAATATTCAGTTGGACAGTCAAAAACTCACGACCACGCTGGTGCTGGGAACTCCACAGAGCTTGTGTTTTTATTAAACACACACCAACAACCTCACAAGTTGAACGGCTGCTCTCTCACATGAAGCAGCCAGAGTTCGTACAACCTGTAACGTTACCGTAGAGTTAGAGAATTAAACCTCACAGTCCATCTGACGGTCCACAACGTGTCCATCGGTCTTCTCCCAAAACTACTGAAGGTGGTGGTGCACACCTGTGACATCACTTACCTGTAACTGACGCTGGCTGAAAGAGACGGCGCATAATTACGACTGTGACTATGTCCAACCTGTCAGGGTTTAGTGCACGAGCTGACGACGTGAACATGTTTAGGTGAAGAAGTGTTTGGAGATCATGTCACCTAACCCCCAACTCCTGAATGAAGGGAAGCTGGATCAAGAGATTGTAGCCTTTTCTGCTGTATTGAGGACGTTGCTCCGGTCTGTCATGGTGGAAAAGGAACTGAGCTGAAGGAAAATATTTTGTCTACATTCCAACCCTCACCTGCTTCACGAGGTTTGATTCACGACCGAAGGACCAGATCCAGAAACGTTCTCAGAGGGTGTTCCCTGTTCCCTCGACTTTCAGTTTCTTTTTTTACTCACGTGTGCTTCTCTCCTGGTTTCAGTCTGGAGTTTCAGCGCGGGGAGATTTAAAAACACGTTTTTTCTTATTTTACACCCAGTTTGTGGACCGGAGCAGAAAATCTCAGTTTGTATAAATGTTCAGTGTGGACGGGTTCGTTTCAGACTCTGAGTTGGACCAAAGCGACTACGGTCGTCTCCCAACATGGGATGGCCTCAGTGCGTTTTCATCGTGCGGCCGTCGTCTCGCCCACGGGCGCACGTCCTCAGTGCGTTTTCATCGTGCGGCCGCCGTCTCGCCCACGGGCGCACATCGGTCACCCTGAGCTCCGCTCTCGTGCTCGGCCTGCAGCGATGCGTGTGCAGCCTCGGGTTTTATAAAGGCTCCTGTGTTTGAGCAGCCCTGTTTGCATTTTGACATTCTTCAGTAACCTGGAGACACCTGCATCCCATCGAGCGCTTCAGCTCCTCCACGCTGCTGCTCTGCGCCGCGGTGCAGCCCACACCCCTCCACGGTGTGGTTTACTGCACAGTTACTGCGTTACCTCGCACTGTTTGTCTTGTGTTCAGTGGGCATGACAGAAAGGCACCTACTTCCCATTTGCCTGCTCTCGTTCAGCGACGAGCTCCTGCACGTCTGCAAACACGCCATCGTCGTGACACAGTGGCCGACAAAGTGTTTGAAGAGTAACCTCTCCCAGGTGTTTCCATGCATCATCATCGTCGTCGTCTCACACACACACACACTGCACCCCCGTCCCCTCCCGCCCACCAACCCCTCGGTGACGCCTCACACCTCCACCAATGAAAAAGATCTGCTAGGAGACAAAAAGCGAGGTGAGCGCACGAGCGACAACAACACCGCCAACCTGAGCTCCGCGCCGAATCTGGTGTGAAGGTAACCATAGCAGCCGTTAAGAGAAGCTGCCATCACCACCAGAAATAAACCTTCTTGATGGGCGGGGGATCACTTTCTGCATTTTCACCTCAATGAATAGAGACACAAAGTGAAGGTGGCGGCGACGGGCGGGGACGTCTCGAAAACAAACAACTGTTGCAACTGTCATGTACGTCACGCTCTATTTGCACACAGCTAATGTCTTCATGAAAGAAGACCCGTTCTTCATTATTCAGAGTTGTTTCTGTGATGAGTGGTTCGTGCCGTATATTCAGAGAAGCAGAGGTGTGCTGAAAAGGCCCCTGAATGGAGGACAACTCAAAGCCAGCCTTGATTGCAGCTGGATGAATAAAAGCCTGTGAATGGGCAGCCTTGAAGATGGTAAAACAGTGAAGATGGAGCGATGAGCATAAAGAACCCAGAAATCTAAATGTATAAACCAAACGTGTTCTTTACAACACGTTGGACTGAGTCCAGATCAGCAGCACTGACCAGGAACAACAAGAAGCAGAAATAGATTTAAACAGCGAATAACCCAGTTACACCTGGAGCAGATCGTCTGGCACTTCCAAAACTTGGTGGGCGTGAACAGAAGAGGAGTCAGGACAACCGTTCAGGTGTGTGAGGAGACCCCACAGACCCACAGTCAGCGGTATCTGGACCGAGCATCTGGAGGAAAAATAGTCCAAACAAAACAGAGTCTGTTTGCTCTGGTAGTGCTTCATTTGTAAACCAACTGAACGCAAATAGTGGTGGTGGGGTCTGGGGGTCCTCCCCCAGATATTTTTGAATAAAGTAGATGCCATTGCCTGTATTCTGGTGTATTTCAACAGTTGTTAAACATCTACGTTTACCTGCATGAGTAAACACTTGATTCAATAACTTTTAGAGAGCAACAAGAAGTAACCTGACCAACAGCTCTCCCTGTGTGAATAGAGCCCGCTCCGCTTCTCTCAACCATCCTAACCTGAATTCACTGTCCTCCTCGTCGTTGTCCTCCTCCACATGTGAAACCCTCAGGCTCCTCCTCCATCTGTTCATAGCGGCTGTGGACTCGTGCTCGGGTACGACAGCCTGGTTAGCTCTCACCCGCACCACTCCACCTGCTCCGGTATCTCCACTGCCTTCATGAGCTTCAGTTCTTGGTTGTTTGGTTGCACAATGAGACGACTTTTAAAATGAAAGTAAACTGGATTCTTTTCTACATTTTGATCACTGTTATTTTGACAAACTGGCGCCTTTGTTTTGATACGTGACGTACGTCACCCATCAAACATTTCTCTCATTATATTTTAATAAACAACCTAAATTTGTTAATTTGTGCTGTTTGATTATATTTTTGTGATTTTAATTAAATTGCCCCTGACTGAACTTTTAGGAGCAGAGATTTTTTTTTAAGGGTAGAAGTGGAAATGTTTACTCGAAGGAGCAACTCTGATGTGATATTAAGAAGCTCGTAAGTGGCTGTTGTCTTTAAAATGAGTATTTATGTCATTATTTTTTAAATTACATGTCATATATAAGTTTTATTCGTTCAAGACTGTCAAATTTGTCCATAACTTTATTATTAGTCAGCTTGAGATTTACCAGATCCAAGCAAACAGAACACACCCTGTCAAAATAAGAGCGTTCCTGGATCCTGTTCTGGCAGGATCTGGCTCAAAAGAAGCCCTGGATCTTTGGCTTTAGGACTTGTTTTGAGCTGAGGTTCTGGCCTCAGACTGGACTGCTGCAGCATCTGTTCTGTTTGACCCGTTCTGTTGTAGAGCAGCTGCTGTGTTTGGGCTCGTGGTCCTGGAGTCTGTTTTTCTGTTTGATTAGTTCCTTGAGGTTAAGTTTTATTCCCAGAGGTCCAGTCCTCCACTTCCACCCACAAACTGACCGTTTAGGCCGTTTATGCTCTTAAGTCTCCTGTTTCTCAGACGTCTTTTTACCTTCGGAGAACCTCCAGATCCCCCAGGTCCTCGGGTAAACCTCTTCTGATTGGACCTATGTTAGAACCAGAATCCATGATGAGGCGTTCCACCTGAGGACCTGAGATCCGCTGAGAGGGTTCATGTTTTAAAAGCATTCATTCTGGCTTTACTTCATTCATTTACTCATAAATGTTTCTGTTCTTATTTCAGTACTGGAGTTTTTAAAAGCTGTTATTTTTTTTTTAGTTTTTTTTAGCTCTTTGGACCTTTTGGAGGTTCTAGATGAGTTTGCTTCTTGTTGTGCGTCCAGATCTCCTGATATTTACACTTGTCCTGTTTCCTCCTCGTCTCTGTTTCCGATTAGAGGTGTTATTTTTTTATTTCTTCTGTGTGAGCTGAAAGAAATGTTTATTTTCAGCGCAGCTCCAGGTCACCTGCTGGCCTGTTACGTGTTTGTTCTGGAGTCGCTGACCCGGTCATCGGCCCGTCATCTGAACCAGACAGCTCCCGTCTGGTGAGGATTCGTCTGTTTCGCACCTGGAGCCATCGGTGTGTCTGGTGTCAGAACGATTCGACCGCACACCTGCAGCAGACACATTTACTGGACCTGACTTCAGTTTTTCACTCCACACACGTAAAAGAGCAGATCTTAAGATGTGATCAGAACCTCCTGGGATCCATCAGTGGAGCAGGTCCCACGAGTGAAACAAGATCTGTGATGCTGACTCCATGTTGTTTCTTCCACCACCGTAAACCAGCACCAGCCTCCTTAAAAACCAAACCAGAACAAGCCGAGGAAAACACCTGGATCCAGATCTGCAGGTTTTAGAAGAACGTTTTGTTTCATGTTGTTGAGAACAGAGGAGGTTTTTGGTTCTTGAAGCTCCTCTTGTTGCTCCAAATGGAGAGTTTTGTCCCAGTTATCTGCACACGCCGGTCGGAGCCTTCCTAACAATGGAACCAAACATCTGTAGAGAAGAACGTCTACCTGAGAGAAGATTAGAGGCTCGGGGGCTCATGGAGGGTTTGAGAAGAACATTCTGCTCAGTGGAGTTCTGAACGTGGACTGGGCTGACAAAAAAATAAATTAAAAAAAGGAAAAAGTTTTCGGGCTTTAAGTTGCACAGACTGTGTTGTAATATTTGAGATGGTCAAAAGTCTGAATTTGGATTCAGAACCAGGACGACAACAAGAGTGTAAAACCAAAGTAAACAGGAAAAACAGTTTTACTGACATTGGCAGCTGCAGGAGGGGCCAGGATCATGAATAACTGCGAGAACACGTCTTCACAGGCAGGCGGGGTGAGCGCCACCTGACTGAGCGTGCAGAGGTGACGCCTCCGGCACTGGTCGCAGGGCGGCTGTGTAGGAGCGCGGGGGTCATGCACAGGTAGTCAGAGGTCCAAGAACAAATCCTAAAGGTCAATCCGTAATCCAAAATCCTAAGGCAGATAAATGTAGTCGTTCCGGGGTCAGATGGGCAGAACAGGATCAGACGAGGAACAGGCACAAACCGTGAACACAAGATGAGGTGCGAGGTCGAAAATCCAAAGAACAAAGCGTGAACAGGAACAGGAAGCCTGGATGATCAGATACCATGAAGAGGTACGATAATCTGGCAGAGGTGAGAGGCATTCCTAAATAAGGCCAGGAACCAAGGCCGGATTAACCACATGGACATCTGGGCAAGTGCCCAGGGGCCCACGATCTCTAAGGGGCCCAGGACATTGAGGGCAAAAGCAAAACATCTGGTTATCTCCTGCTTTACTTGGAGCCCTGCGCTGCAGAGACTCTGCTGCGCCTCCGCCCTACCTCCTTCCTGTGCAGCCGCTGCAACTCTCGTTTTTTAAAAAAAGTCGGATCCTTAACGGTGCGACCTGTCAATCAACCCAGAAGGCGTGTCAGTAACTGACCAATTGACAACCTCAATTTGTCCCGAAGGTAAACGCCCCTCAGTCAAGCTCATCAGTTTTTATTTTCTTGAGAAACTAGTTTTAATTAAAACAATAAGTTTGTATCTGTTGTGAGTTGATTCTAGCAGTTTAGCAGTTTTTTAATCATAGTATGACTTAAAATCGTTCATAAAACAGGAAGCAGGACTTATCACTCCTCTTACTACAGTGAATGTGGTACTTTGCTATAAGTACATAACTCCAACACCACCAATAATAATAATAGTAACAACAACAACAACAACAATAAATACACCAACAACAACAATAATAACAAAAACTAGGCTACAACAATGATAATAGTTACAATAAAAATAGTAACAACAGTAATAATAATAATAATAACACCAACAACAACAATAGTAACAACAACACCAATAACACCACCACCACAAACAACAACAATAATGATAGTTTAGCTGAAACACATGCCTAAATGTTTTAGCTGTTGTTTGGCAGAAAACAAATTTAAACTGAGCTTCTTTTAGCTTCTTCTTGTTTATTAGCCGATATGCATCTCGTCATGTTTCTGTTGTTCTTGTTTACGGAGACGACTGAAGATTTGTTGACTGAAAACTCAACATGTCTCACTTCCTGCACAGAATGAGTTTTAAAATGTGGAGAAAACTCAACTATATCTCCAGCAGGTAAACAGAATCTTAAGAAAGAAAAGAAAAGATTCATCAAAGACCGGAGAGATGCTCTGTCCTTCAGCTGATCTTCTGCTGGATTCAAGTCTCAGCTCTTTGCTGCAACTGAAAACCTATTTTCTGTTAAACTGAGTTATTTTGGTATATTTTTAGATTTCAAATACTGTAATTAAAAGGGAACAAATTGTGTCTCTGTAACAGGCGGAACAAAGAGGTTCAAATTAAAATCCTTTCTAAAATAAAACAGGTTCTTAACATTTCTCTGAAAATGAGTGAAAACAGCTGAAGTCCATAGAAACTCTGAAAGACCTTCAAGAAACCAGGAGAATTTTAGATCCAGAACAACTTGAACAGATTACAGGAAAGTTCAGATGTTTGTAAGGAAAATATACGATGTGATAATTGAGCGCTGCTGTATGATGGCTGAATTCTGCAGAAGTAGCTTAAACTGAGTGGTGAAGCTAAAAGAAACAAAACAGTTGCTAAATAAGTTAAACAGGCTAAAGTTTATGAAGCAGTTGCTAAAATGAGCATATCAAATGTCGACAAAAGCAAAAATGTAGTTAAAAGTAACAAAATTGATGCTAAAGCAGTGAAAAGCTAAAAGTAACGAACTGGTAGCTATATACTCAAAGAAGCAGAACAAGAGCTAGGTGCTAAAAGTAGCTGAACAATAGCTAAAAGCTATAAAAAATGTAACTAAGAGCCAAAAGTAGCAAACAGTAGCAAAAAGTTAAAGGTAGAAAACAGTAAAGAGCTAAAAGTAACAAAATAATAGCTAAAAGCTAAAAGTACGACTGGTCAGTGATGTGTTTATGTTCCTGTGCTGCCTTCAAGTACCTTTCTCATGCTGTGTTCAGGTACCTGTTTCATGATGCATTCAGGAACAATTGTTTTGTGCTAAGTTCAGGTACTTGTGTCACCAAAGATCAGTGATTTCAACGCACAGGAAACTCCAAACAAAAGCAGTATCTGTATCCGTGTTGTTTTACTTCAGCGGCTGTGGCCTTCAGGTTTCCGTGGTAACAACGTTTTACTTTTTTTAAATTTTCTGACTCAGAAGCTGGAGAGAGAGAGAGCGTCCCTGAAACTTGTGAAAGATATTTTCTCCTGAAGCAGAGAAAAGAAAATTATCAACAATACTGCCAGATCTCAACAGTAACATAACACGTCTTCAGGCAAGGTCAGAGTCACCACGCACACACAAACACACACTGATCACACACTGAACATACACTGATCACACACTGAACACACAGTGAACACACACTGAACATACACTGATCACACACTGAACATAAACTGAACACACACTGAACACACACTGAACATACACTGAACACACACTGAACATACACTGAACACACACTGATCACACACTGAACATAAACTGAACACACACTGAACATACACTGAACATACACTGAACACACACTGAACATACACTGAACATACACTGAACACACACTGAACACACACTGAACACACACTGAACACACACTGATCATACACTGAACACACACTGAACATACACTGAACACACACTGAACATACACTGAACATACACTAAACATACACTGAACATACACTGAACATACACTGAACATACACTGAACATACACTGAACATAAACTGAACATACACTGAACATACACTGAACATACACTGAACACACACTGAACATACACTGAACACACACTGAACATACACTGAACACACACTCTGAACACACACACACTCTGAACACACACACTCTGAGCACACACACTCTGGACACACACACACTCTGAACACACACACTCTAAATACACACAGTCTGAACACACACACTCTGAACACACACACACTCTGAACACACACACTCTAAACACACACAATCTTAACACACACACTCTGAACACACACACACACACACTCTGAACACACACACACTCTGAACACACACACTCTGAACACACACAATCTGAACACACAAACTCTGAACACACACACTCTGAGCACACACACTCTGAACACACACACACTCTGAACACACACACTCTGAACACACACACACACACACACACACACTGAACACACACTGTGCCATGAACACAGCCTGGTTCTTCTCCTCCACTTCTTCTGGACTCACTGACAGATTTTTATTATTTTTAAATCAGTAAACTTCGGCTCATTTACAGATTTTGCACAAAAAGCTCGAGCGTCTCGTTCAACGTTGTTTTCCACATCAGACATGAACTGTTGACATCAGGAGGCTGGAGAGCAGGAAAACAAGTCTTTATGGTTTTTATGACGTCAGCACATCAGCTCTCAGCTTTGATGTCTCTAAATTCAGCAGCAGGAGGACAAACAAACATGAAACGTTCAGACGAGGCTTTATGGGTGTTATTTGGAGTCCACCAGCAGAGGTCAGGAGAGCATGTTTTTGAAGTTCCTCCTGGTTAGAGGAGTTTCAGATCAGACAGAGCATCTGAGATGTTTCTGTAAGGTGCTGCATCTCACCAGGCTCGTCTTTGTTGCTGCTGCTCCAACATCAGCTTTCATTCATTATTTAATCCATCGAGCTCTTATTAAGCTGCACAACGATTCTCAAGATACATCTCATCAACAATCGCAGTCAACAGATTAAATTTAAAACTGCTCCATTGTGAGTAAAACGTGATTATTATGGATCTGATGGCAGCAACAAGATGGTCCAGGTCCAGGTTCCTCTGAAGCATCTTCTCCTCTGCTAACCACAATCTGTAAACTTCCAGTATCTGAGGAGACCAGTTGCAGGTTCTGGAGGACCTGATGGATGGATGGATGGATGGATGGATGGATGGATGGATGGATGGATGGATGGATGGATGGATGGATGGATGGATGAATGGATGGATGGATGGGTGATGGATGGCTGAATGATGCATGGATGGTTGGATGATGGATGGCTGTATGATGGACATGGGGGATGGATGGTTGATGGATAGATGGATGGAGGGATAGATGGTTGGATGGATGGATCACTGGATGAATGAATGGTTGGATGAATATTGGATGGAAAGATGGATGACAGATGGATGGATGTTTGATTGATGTATTGAAGAATGGATGATGGATGGATGTTGGATGGATGACTGGATGGATTGAAGAATGGATGATGGATGGATGTTGGATGGATAGTTGGATGAATTTTGGATGGATGCAGGATGTTAAAGATTAAATTATTTTTTAACAACAATTGGCACAAAAAGTTAAACCTACATGTTTTTCAGTAAATAAAAACTATCATAAGTTTTAAAAAAATTACTTTAAGAAATGCTAATTTTATTTAAACCAATTATTTGACATGTTTACTATAAAAGGTGTGAATTTAAAAAATCTCAAATATTAATTATTATAAAAAAACAATTAAAATTGTATACAAATCCATAAAATCATTTAAAAACACTCACAGCGAATAAACGCAACTTTCTTCATCCTTTTGTATTTAAATCTTTATTTTATTGTCTTTTTATCATGAATCAAACAGATAAATTAGTCTGTAATTTAATGTGACAACAATTAAACTTTTAGAGTTTGAAGTGTTTTTAATAATTTTAGTCGGAATTCTTACTTTCCTCAGACCTTGAAGTTTAAACTAAAACCTTTATTTGATGAGTTTAATCTGGTAAATAAACTCCAACATGACGTTTGACGGACGTCCTGGTTGGATTTCTGCTGATCCCAGAGGCCTCGGCTAATTCCTCCTTTGATCGGAGCCACAAAACAAAGCTTTACTGGCTGCTGAGCCGTGACAAAAGGCCCGTCTGCTGCGTGCGAGGCCCGGCTGGTTTCAGGACACTGAATGCAGCACGACACCAGGTTCTTCACAACAGCTCTCTGACCCGGTGGGTTTAGAGCTGATCCGCTCGGTTCTGATGACTTTATGTAACGCCGTGACAGCAGCTGGAGCAGAAAAACACAAAACTTTCAGATTTAAGCACCTAACAAACATTTAACTAAAAAAACAAACAAGATTTATTACATATTTAACAAAATAAACAATAAAATACACAAAATGAGCAAAATAAACCAAATAATAAAGAAAATAAACTAGACAAATTACATTTCCTGTGAAAATGCAGTGTGGATGCTTATTGCAGAAGAACTTGCTGAAAAACAGCTGAAATTAGCTAAAAAATGATGAACTGTAGCTGAAATGGAAGAACAGGCCTTAATTAGCAGAAGAAGGCCGAAAGACACATATTTGCTGAAACAGGTTTAAGTAAGCAGAAATTAGCAAAAAATTAGAATAAAGGCTGAAATTAGCAAAAAAAAAAAAAAAAAAGATGAAAAGTATGCAGAAAGAATATTATACTACCAGAAGGAAGTAGAAAGAGCTGAAATGAGCTAAAAACATTTGTAATTAGC
>JARVGV010000111.1:35944535-35955053 GCA_031762435.1 Hypsolebias longignatus | reverse complement strand
CGTTGACTCCATGACTGAAATGATGAGAAATGAATGAATTTGTCACGAGCGAATTAAACTCAGGTCCAGTGTGGCTGTGGGAGGTTCTGGACATTTCCTGGTGGTCTGGTCTGATTTGTGGGCTGCAGGACCAGCGCTCCCAGTTTTTAATTTTTTACAACTTTTTATTAACAACATATAAACACAGAACACCGCTGTGACTGCCAGCGCTGGTTTTATTTATTTCTCGACCTGTCAATCAATTCAGTAGGCGTGTCAGCAAATGACCAGTCAGTGACCTCAATTTGTCCCGTAGGTAAACGCTGCTCGTCTGTGGAGCTGCGCTGCAGCTGCTCAGGGTGGATGCTCAAGTATGATGTCTGAACCCTCTGCGTACGTACACGTGAACGGGTGTACGTGGGAGTAAACTGGTTGCTTAAGAGCCCTTAGAGTCTTCTGGAGCTCTTCAGATTTTCTTTGGACTTGGCGACTTTTCCTCGGTTCTGTTGACTTCTGTCCGGTTCAAGTTGTTTGGAGACCTTTGTGGGTCTTTGTTCCTCTGCCCAGAGCACTGAAGTACTTCTCCAGTCTGAGCAGGTCGACACCTTCAGCTTGGTTTAATCTAAGATCTGATCTGTAGCTGCCGAGGAACAAGAAGCTTCAGTCTGTATGAAACAGTTTATATCAGCTGTTTAAATATGATAAATGTTTTTCACTTGAACTTTGTTGCTTTTAACAATTTCTACGTTGTAAAATGATTGTTGGGGTAAACGTGACCGACTGTGGCTCCATGTCCTCAAAACGACTTCTGTCCACACGGCTCACTTTTAGTTGTTTCCTTTTAGAAGAGAGAACTTTACCATGTCATCATCCTGGGATTATTTTACTGACCCGTGCAAAGTGGACTCGTCAGTGTTGGAATGTAAACAAATGACTCGTAGTTGTTGGCAACAAAACACGACTGCTGACGAATTGTGGTAACTTTGAGTGAACGATGCGTATTTCTATCATGGTGCATAAAAAACTTCATAAAATGTTTTAATGAAACATCTGTTCAGGTTTTAATTATCAAAGTAAACCTGTTTGAAGTGACCTGCTTTGATTTGGACTCTGATCCGTCTTCAGGTCACAACAGTGACGGGAAGTTCATCGCTCGGGCCCAGCGGATCGAGTTCGACTGCGAGCTCGTCCCCCGGCGCGTCGCCATCTTCATCGAGAAGTCCAAGGACGGCCAGATCATGCCGGTGCCCAACGTGGTGGTCCGAGATGTGGCGTGTGGGGCCAATCACACGGTGAGACGCCCCCCGGTGGTTCTGACATTCAGGGATGTTCTGACCCGGCTCTAACATGGTTCTGTGTGTCCAGCTGGTGCTGGACTCTCAGAAGAGGGTCTTCAGCTGGGGGTTTGGCGGTTACGGACGTCTGGGTCACACGGAACAGAAGGACGAGATGGTTCCCAGACTCGTCAAGCTCTTCGACTTCCCCGGACGTGGCGCTGCTCAGGTCTACGCCGGGTACCAGTGCTCCTTTGCCATCAACGAGATGGGTGAGGGACAGAACCCGCACCGGTTCTGAGGCTTGAATCTTCAGACCGCTAACGTCTGCTCTCGTCGGGTTTGCAGGGGCGCTGTTCTTCTGGGGGATCACAAACACGTCCAGAGAGTCCACCATGTACCCCAAAGCTGTGCAGGATCTGTGCGGCTGGAAGATCCGCAGCCTGGCCTGCGGGTGAGTCTGGATCCTGGACTTTAAACCCACCAGGGCCGAAATGAACTTTTCTCTGAAGTTGCATCAAAAACTGACACAAAAAAATATCCTTTTGGTTTCAGATTAATTAAATTTCACTGATATCCTGATGCATGCTCAATAATCCAGGTAGAAAAATCTAAAAAGTTCAGTCAGGTCCTCTGGACGGTTTTTTGAACCGCTCCAGAGGACCTGACTGAACTTATTTAGAAATCTCACTGAATTGTAAAAGTCTGCCCCCTGCTGGTTTTCTCCAAAACTGCAGAGTTCAAGAAAGATCAGAACTATTAACCTTTAAATCACTCAAAACTGATCAGAACGTTGTGAATCTCCTGTTTCCAGCCTCTAGGCTGCTCAACTGGTGGCCCGGGGGCCAAATCAGGCCCGCGGATGAACTCCGTTCGGCCCACCAGTGGGTTAATTCTAAATAAAACTATATTTAAAACCATAAAACAAACTTGATGACAATAACTGCTGGATGTCGGCCCTGAGCAGTTTTGCTGAACGGACCTGCTGATTCGTGTTTGTGCTCGGCAGGAAGAGCAGCATCATCATCGCGGCCGATGAGAGCACGATCAGCTGGGGCCCCTCGCCCACATGTGGAGAGCTGGTAGGTTCTGCCGCCATCTTGGTGTTTATGATTCACGAGGAGGAGAAACGACGTGTGTTTTTGTTTTCAGGGATACGGAGACAACAAACCCAAATCCTCCACAACCGCTCAGGAGGTGAAAACTCTGGATGGGATCTACGTCGAGCAGGTAACTCGAACCCGTTTTATTCATGTTCGGGGTCATCAGCAGAGGACGCCTCTTTACCGACGACCTCATGTGTGCCGGTGTTCGTTTAAAGGGGTAGTTCCAACCTTCTGAAGTGGGCTTAAGTCACACGGTAGTTCCAGGTGGACACACCTGACCTGCGGCTCAGATTCAGGTTTTGTGTTGTGAACTTTGTTTGAACTGAGGATTACAGAACAACCTTTTACTAAACCTTCCAACTTTTTACTTCCTGATTTTAAAGTCTTAAGCAATAGTTCATCGTTTGTTCAACACTTGGTTCTGTTTATGAAACAATGTTGCTTCAGTCATTAAAGTTTGGACTGGAGCCCAGTTCAGACCAGTCTTTAGCTCATCAGTTCTCCAAACTGAGGTCATTTAAAGAGCTATCTGCAGCAGGTAAGATATTACCATACCACTTTATGTAGAAACAGAAGCAGCAAGGCCACCGAGGTGCTGCAGAGCAGAAACAACCTCACAGAGGAAAAGAACTAAATGACTTAAAACCTTTTGGTTCTACGTTCCTGATCCGATCTCCAGGCATCGTTGGGTGAGACTCCACCCTGGACATGTGGTCCATCACCAAAGACATGGACACTTGAGGACATTAAGCCCAACATGGATGTAGTGATGGTCTGAAGCTGAAGCTCATGTATAACGACCTTCGTGACCCGTTAGGGCCGAGTCACCTGATCAGCGAGCACTTCGGTCCTGACTGCAGAGCTTAGACATGTTTTGGTGTCAAGTTTGTTGCTAAACTTAAAGAACCAGCCTGATTCTTCCAGTTCAGAAACTCTTCTGCTCCCATGAAGAACACAAATAATAAATGTATAAAAACGCTGAGCTGTACCAAGATCTCTGTAAATCTCACTTGTAATTACAGAAGGTCAGGGAGGGGACCTGCAGCGTGTTGCAGCTTAAATCAAACTTCAAGATGTCGTCAGCAAAAAGCTTCAGGAGCTCGTTTATTCATCAAATGAGCAGAACTTCATGACCTCACAGAACCGTCAGCTGATGTTAAAGCAGCTTCTCTTCAGCTTCGAGTCTCGAGCTGATTTTATAAACAGCTGTTTCAAAAAGCTTCAAGTAACTTTTGGTCTGTTGCCTCTTCAAATGTCCAGAGTCCTCTGTCCAACTATCTCCATGTCCCCTAACTTCATCCATAGATCTTTGTCTTTTTCCTGGCAGCTGCCAGATGGACAGTGGTTTAGACATGTCCAGAGTAGGGACAGTGGTTTGGACATGTCCAAACCATCTCAGTGTGTCCTCTCTAACTATCTCCAGTTGTTCAACATGTGCTTTACCTCTGATGATCTCATTCCTGATCTTCTCCATCCTTGTCACTCCTAAGGAGAACCTCAACATCTTCATTTCTGACACTTCCAGTTCTGTCTCCTGTCTTTTTGTCCATGTCTCTGTCTCCAGACCATACCTTTGACCTTTGCTGCTGAAGAGCTTCAAGTAACCGTGTTTCAAAATAAGCTTCATTTGGTCGTCACTCCCTGCACCTGGAGAAAAGGGAGAACATGTAAACTCCACATAAAAAAAACAACCGACCTTCAGCAGGGAGTGAAAGGCTGTGGTGCTGACAGACGCTGCTCTAGATTCATGTGACTTTATTTAAATAAGTTTCCACAGAACCCCCTTCAGAAGATCTACCAGTAGGACTGAGATCTGGATCAGAACCAGTTGTAATGTTCTCCGAGTTGTTCCTGAGCCGTGTGTTCCTGTGTGCAGGTGGTGATGGGTTACTCCCACTCTCTGGTCATCACTCGACACGACTCCCAGCAGGAAAAGGAGAAGCTGAAGAAGCTGCCGGAGTACAACCCCCGGACCATCTGACCCGGAGCAGAACCGCCGGGACAGCACCAAACATCCCAACCACCAGCCCACTGGTTCCACACCGATTCGGACTCTAAAACCCACGGGAGGTCCAGATGATCCACCTTTAGAGAACCGGCTTGTCACTCTCAGCTGCGTGGTTCCTACTAAGAAAATTCCCAGTTTTCAGTTAAAAACCCGGTTCTGGTTCTGTCGTCTTCGTTTGAATTTGTTCACGTCTTCTGGTGCTAAAGCAGAACCTTCAGACTTTCCCTCTGAGGGGGTTTCAGAGACCAACGCTCCAAAGCCTGGACCCTTTTCTACGTTCAGGTTACGGGGATCATTTTGTATTTGTTCCGGCAGTTTGGGTCCAATCAGAACCGCGAGGTTCTGAGCTCGTGCACTCCACCTGATGTTACATTCCTCCCCGCTCAGTGTTTGCATCCAGGATGCACCTCAGACCTCGGAGTCCGTCACGTCGTTTCTTTCATTTTGAACTTTTCCTACGCTCAAAGCGGGTTCAACAAGCGGGTCAGAACTTCCAGTCTGGAGCCGATCCGAAGATTTCAGGCAGTTTTTATTTTTAAAGGAGCGGGGGAGTTCTGTTTGTCCTGTTCTGTTGTTTACGCTGTTTGTTTTCCATTGCAATGAATAAAGCATCGTATGAAATACCTGCATGTGCACCACTGCTGGGTCGTCAGAACACGGGTCGAGCCACCTCTCAGCAGAACTTTTTATTCCTTCTGTCCAACTACAGTTTAACAGACGACCGACTTGTCGAGCTGATCCGTTTCCAAACATCTCAGGAAAAAAAATCCACCCAGAATGAAAATACAGTAATTTCAAACTGGAACAGAAATTAATTTATTTAGTTTCTATATTTTATTATTTCAGTAAGTTTAAATACTTAAAGATTCACTTTTTGAAGAAATTCAGAACCTCGACCCGCTTTCTGGATTTCAGTAAAACTGGGTTTAATTAAAGAGGGCCGCTCTGAGACGCTCACTGTTCTGATCTTTAACTTAAAAACCACTGTAGATGAAAACATGAAGCTCCATCAGCAGAACTTCATACGACGTAAACCACCGAGCTAAAACTTCTTCCAGACATTGATGGCGTTCAGCTGAGAGTAAAACTCGGCCCCCAGTTAATTATTTGACTGTTTGAAACTAGAGTTCTGCTTTGCCTGTCTTATTAAGAGTGCTGTCGGAGTGAGACGGGTGCGATTATGTTTGTGCTGCTGTTCAGCGTATTCTGCAATATTGGCGTTTAGCGTATTTCTTAATATCTTAGATCCTTATTACCGTATTTTCTGCTTTATAAGTCGCACTTTTTTACATAATTTACATGCCCTGCGACTTATAGGCCGCAGCGACATTCATGGATTTTTCCACATATTTAAGAACCAATTTTTGGCTGATAAGACGGTTTAATTCACTGACTGAAAATTAAGCAGTACCACTTTCAGCCACTTGATGGCAGCAGAGAGTATGACATGCTGTTGAATGTAAACAAACATGGCTATAACGACATTCAAAAAAGTTCAAGACAAAAACAACTGGACTTGATTTATTACTTTTTTCTTGAACTTTTTTTGAATTTACCATATCCTGGATGACTGAGAATCTTCACCAGCTATTAATGACACAATCGGCTTGCCATATCCCCCATCTTCATTCTGCTCGCTGCTCGGACAGACTGTCGATCCAGCTGCACCGCCCGGGCTAAATGCAGCTTATTTGACCACTACGGTGTATTTATTAGGCAAACGTTAGATTGAGACACATATTTACTAAAATTTCGAGCAAACAACTGTTTTGAGGCGTTTATCTTGTTACATTTTGCACAGTGACTTGTCGCGTGCACGTTTACTTCCACGTATCGGGTTTTGAAATCCAGCCGATTTGACCATTAAAGTGCATTTATTAAGCAAAAGTTGGACTGAGACACATTTACTATAATTTAATCTTGTTGAATTCTTGTTAGTCCTCCCGTGCACACTCCCGCGGCCGCCATCTGGCAGCCCATCTATTTTTGGCCCACACTTCCGGGTTGTCAGCAGTGACGCATAATAGAGCGACGTGTACGGTGGAAAATTCGGTACTGCTTTTACAATTTAAATTGCTGTTGTTGGATGTAACTGGGACCCTGTGCACAAAAGTCGTTCCACCTCATGTACCACGTGATGCGAATGATAAAACCTACTTGAATTTACCACAGTGACCTGACGAGACACTGTCAGCAGCTTTAATGTCAAAATATCACCTCCCAGAGCAGAACGTACAAACAGTTTTAGGTGCAATGTGGTCTACAACGCCGCTCCAAAAACATGGGCCATTCTGTCAGATTACTACAAAATAAAAGTCCCAGCTTCAGAGAAGAAACCAGTCTGGTCGGGCGTTGCTGCCCTTTGACATTACACCAGAAACAAACGTCCTCAGAAAGTCAGAGGGAGTTTTGGTAACTTTTCAGAGCAGTTCTGATAAAATGCTGGACTCGTCACCATGGCAACCGCAGCTCAGCTGACAGATGGGTTTTAAGCATTTTGATAAACTCAGGCTAACTTTTCATCGGGGGTCCAGTTTAACCTGCTTTGACTGAAACGAACCAACAACTCTTCCCCTTTATGTTTTGATCAGAAAAGCCCAGATACAAAAGTTCAGTCTCGTAAACAATTTATTTAAACCTACAAAACTGACAGGAACGGCCGGTTTAATCTTCATCCTCCTCCTCCTCCTCGTCCTGATTGATCTGGAAGTAGCGGAGCTCGTAGCTCTCCTTGGTGTTGGCGACGACGCGCAGCCAGTCACGAAGATTGTTCTTCTTCAGGTACTTTTTGGTCAGATACTTCAGGTACCTGCAGGACAAACAAACCAGAGTCAACGTCTCTACAGGAAGTGTGGATTGAGACGTCCGGACCAACCTTTGACGTACAACAACACATGTTTTGTCTTTAAAAGTACAGTATTCCAAAAAAAATTATTCATTTCATTTAAAATACAAAAAATTTCATGCAATAATATACAAATCAAAATGAAAGGTAGCAGAAGAAGAATAAATCTTATGTCTGCTCCTTTTATCCTCAAAATATTTTTGAACAAAATATAATACTGTATACAATAAAAAAAGTATTAGCCTAACGGTTTCTAGAAATGTCAACAAAAAGCTCCAGCTGTTCTGCAGAAGCAGCTAAAGTTTTCTGCTGTTCCGCGAGACACATCGCCTGCCAAGCATTTAAACAGATGTTTTTTGTTTTTTTTTTGCAATGAACGTGTCCTGAGGACTCCGTTTACTAACATACCAACTTTTAGTTCACATTTAAATTCATGCTAGCATTTTACTACTTTTAGCTTGATTGGATTCATGGACAAATATAACTATCAGCATAACAATGAAAATTTATCCCATGCTGTGTAATAACTTTACCTAAAGATAGCATATATAAGGTAAAGAGTACTGGTCTGAGCACTGGACCCTGAGGAACTCCATGACTATCTTTGGTGTATGATGAAGATTCATTATTTACATTTACAAACTGTGTGATTTAAACCAGTTTAGAGCTGTTCCTGTAATTTCAACATCATATTCAAGCCTGTGGCGGCCATCTTAAATCAGCGACCGCAAAAGTTGCAACGCTTCGGCTAACAATTGTTTTCTGCGTTTAATAAAATGTGTCCAGCAGATATTTTGCTAACAGACTAACGATTAGCAGACCAGATGCAGAGAAACCAACACTACATAAAACTTGCTATATGAAGCAAAAAGATAAAAAGAAATTATTACAAAACCTAAATAAAATTAACTTTCTTTAAATCTCTAATCAAACCTGTGACGTTTCTTTTCAAAATAAAATGGCAGCTTTGTGCTACAGACTGTTTTCTGTCAGCACAAAGAAGTTCCGGATCAGAGACGATGGAGAGTCAAACGTCCAAAAACGATTTCAACCTGACTCAGAACCAAAGACCAGCTCAGACCCCAACATGCAGACTCAAGAGAACCCATTTGATTTCAAAACCAGTTCTGGTCCTCACCGTTTGGAGAAGGGCACCTCAGAGGAAACTGTGATCTTGCTCTTACTCCTCTCGATGGACACGACCCCCCCGCCCAGGTTACCGGCTTTCCCGTTCACCTTGATGCGCTCCTGCAGAAACTGCTCCTGGAAACAAAAACGGAGTTCTTTACTTTGTGAAGCATAAAAACATGAGGTGCCTGCTGACAGAACGGAGGAAATAAAGTAACTGTACAGAAAAAATACACTTTTTAAATCAACACTGTTGTAATTAGGTCATTTATAGAATAGAACAAACTCCGTTTTGGATTTTAGAACCAAGACTGGATCCACAGCCAGACTGATCTCAGTCCCAGAATAAAAACACTTGTGATTGTGCTTTTATTTGAAATGGTGCCAAACTGGAGGCATTGTTGTTGTTCTGGCGGTTCCACAGTTTAGGAGCTAACCTGGACCTCAACACAACTAAAACCACTGATCCTCTTCAGGCTGCAGGAGCTCAGACAGGTCTACAGGAGTCTGTCCATTCAGGGCCATCAATAAAACGAACAGGGAGACGCTGAAGGGAAACGTCACACGTTTTGTATTCAAAGATGAGCTGCAGCGCTCTGGGCGTCTTTCACCCCGATCTGCAAACAACACGTGCAGTAAAAACAATAAATATAACAATTTAGAGCATTTGTTCTTGAAGCTGGGATTTCACTGTGGGTTGTGAAACAACAACTGGAGTCTCACAAAGATTCACAGAAAACAACTTGTTTTGGTTGTAAACAACAATACAAGTGTTGGGCTCATGGGTACATTTTACAGGAAGCTAAAATTATGATTAAGATCAATCCCAGATGGGTGTTGACTTTACATCCTTTGATTTCCAGAAACAACAAACTTTCCTGTTTCTCACATGGAAAAGATGAACTTAACTCACAAAGTTGGCAGCGTCCATGATGCCATCTTCCACAGGATGGGTGCAGTCCAGAGTGAACTTCAGGACCTGCTTCTTCTTCTTTCCACCTTTGCCGGTGTTCTGCTTCTTCTGCTAAAAATTCAAAACACACCTTAAAATGACACGCAGACAAACTGTGAGCTAGTGTTAAACTCAGAAATCTTTGCAGAAATGCATGAACATCGCAGTTTTCCAGCTTCAGAAAAACCTTTAAATATGTCATTAAACGCAAACCCAAACGAGATTAGGCTTCGGTTCGGCTTCAACTTTCTCCTGGTACAGAACCAACTATCAAACAACAACGAACCCTAGCTGTTTTAAATAGCCACATAAAAACGATTTAGAAAAGTTCAACCTATCCGGGCAGGACTCAGTCTGTTAACAACGTGGTGACAAACGAAGCTAACAGCTAGCGGGCCGCAGCGTGTAAAAACACATAAAAACCCAGATCCCTTCCGAACCAGAACCTTTTCACTCTTACCCTTAAGCTTCGTAACAAAACTGTCACTTCAAACCGCTTGATTTCTAAGACTTTCACGTTGACTAACCATTAGTTTTAGAGGGTTTATGACAGGAGAATTTACTCACAGTGGGCGCCATGGCGGAGAAGCTAGCAGAAAGGAAGAAAAGGTTGTGCGCATGCGCTGAAAACCAAAGGCCGAATCTTCTGGGATCGATTCACTTACTGTTTGTTTATTATGGAATCCGTTCTTCTGGGATCGATTCACTCCTTTATGCAAGAAAATCTCTAAAATGTTAAAATCACACAACACTTATACTTTCTACTAGAATACAAATTTAAACTTTACTTTGAATTCTATCAATAAAACTTTACTCCTTATAAAAACATGATTTTTTTTTTACTATTATTGTGTATGAAGAACCTTGAAATTTGCCCAAACATTTTATTTTACACTGTGTGCAAATTAAACAGGAGTTCAGTCTCAATGGTTTCAATGGCACAAGAATAAAATAAGCATTTAACCAATTTATTTTATTCTTATTGTCTCTTTCTAGTATTTTATTGTATTGTCCTGCCCAAGTGCTTCTCTTTAAGAATAAAATAAATAAAAAAATGAACACAGCAGGCAAGACTTTTTTTTGTGTGTGTGTGTGTGTGGGGGGGGCATCTTTTGTGTTCTGTAATTTCTCTGAGCATTGTATGGTCTGACCTTTGGGGTGCAAAAACTCCCAGGAAGATTGTCAGCCGTCTTTTTCCACTAGTGAATAATCTTTATTTTGGGGGT
>JARVGV010000111.1:35923678-35936249 GCA_031762435.1 Hypsolebias longignatus | reverse complement strand
ACATGTTCAGATCTCCATGTGGTAAAAATGCAGCATGTTCAGATCGCCGTACAGTGAAAATGCAACATGTTCAGATTTCCGTACAGTGAAAATGCAACATGTTCAGATCTCCGTACTGTGAAAATGCAGCACGTTCAGATTTCCGTACAGTGAAAATGCAACATGTTCAGATCTCCGTACAGTGAAAATGCAACATGTTCAGATTTCCGTACAGTGAAAATGCAACATGTTCAGATCTCTGTAATGTGAAAATGCAGCACGTTCAGATGTCCGTACAGAGCAAATGCAGCATGTTCAGATCTCCATATAGTAAAAATGCAGCATGTTCAGATCTCCGTAGTGAAAATGCAGCACGTTCAGATCTCCGTACTGTGAAAATGCAACATGTTCAGATCTCCATATGGTAAAAATGCAGCATGTTCAGATCTCCGTACAGTGAAAATGCAGCACGTTCAGATCTCCGTACTGTGAAAATGCAGCATGTTCAGATTTCCATGCAGCAAAGACACGTGACGTCATCTGTTGAAATGATACAACATTAACGTGTGTTGTGAGTGCAGGTGGCAGCAGCAGCTAGCTGTAGCGCTTCGGGTGCTTTCCGTAGGAGTTTCAGAATCTCTCATAAATAATCGGGTCAAGTCGGGTTCTCGCAGCGAGTCTTTGAGCCGTGGTCGTTGGCTGACGGGAACAGAATGATCTCAGAGTCTGGAGACACGCCACATTGTTTCTCTTTCAGAATCTGGTTTAATTAGTTTAATTTAAATTAATTTACCGTTGGTCCAATATCTCTGTTCAATCTCTGGGACATAAGGGACACTGCGGTCATTTATTCAGCTGAGTCAGAACCCGGACCTCGTCTTAAGGTAGTCGTAGTGCACGGATTGAAAAATGACAAAAATTAGATTTAGTCAAAATATGATGATCTCATGTATTAAATGTATTAAAATTAATTCTGAAGAACGTTTTAAATAACTTTTCAGAGCAGAACCTGATTGTGAACAAACAGCAGCAGAGAAATCCTGATTTTCAAATAGAATCTGAGGATTCGTCAAGAAATCCTCGTAGAAAACACTAAAAATACGATTCAGACCCGTTTTTCAGGAGCTAGTCAGCGAGACAAGACTAGGAATAAAAAAAATTAAAAAAAACTGAATGTGCTGCGTTTGTTTGACCTAATCCCTGATTTGATGCGACGTGTCACAGATCAGCAGACGTGAGGTTTGAAGAAATCTTTCAAGTTCTGACGACCGCAGCTTCACTGAACTCTGCACCTGAGAGACGAGCGGCTGAGATTTGTCCAAACATTAGGATTTAATCCACGGCCGTAAACTTTAGAAATGAAGATGGGAAGATTTGGCTTAGATTATAATAATTATTTTTTATGACTGGAGTAGATTTTAGAGCTGTGGTTTCAGAGGTTTTCTGTCAGAGGAGAACTTTCAAAAGAGTTAAAACTGACCAAAACTAAATTAAGACAGTTTGGAGACAAGTCAAGGACATGTTGGAGACAAGTCTGAGACAAGTTGGGGGCAAGTCTGGGACAGGTTGGAGACAAGCCTGAGACAGGTCAGGAACAAGTCTGGGACAGGTCAGAGACAAGTCAGGGACATGTTGGAGACAAGTCTGAGACAGGTCGGAAACAAGTCAGGGACATGTTGGAGACAAGTCTAGGACAGGTTAGAGACAGATGGGGGACGGGTCTGGAAGACTCTCGGTCTGTTTCTAAAGATAATGCGTCACTCGTTAGTTGTGAACTTGACGAGAAGAAATTTAGAAACGTGGCAAACATTTCGAGAAGAATAGAAACAGCCTTTATTGTCCCACGGACGGGAAATTCAAGATTGAATTTGAAAAGATGAGATCTTTTAGACTCCAACGTGGACGTGGATCTCTGAGTCACAGACCAGTGATAAATGACCCAAATGTCCCTTTAAACCCGGGGACAGTCGGATCTGAAGTCCACCGGCTGGCGATCGGAGCCGTCTCCAGAAACGTTGGGTTTTTTTTGACACTCAATCCAAGTGTTGCGTCTTCGATCAGGTCTTCCTTGGGAGGATCGGGACTCCTCCTGGATCTTCTGCGTCCATCAGGGATTATAGTCTGTAGTCTGACGGAGACAGGAGGGAAGACAAGATTATCAGCGATGGACGTTTTCTTCCTAAAGGACGTCCTGCGGGCCGTCTCCTCGGCTCTGAACCGTCCACTCCGAGTCCAGTTAGAGTTCAGGTGACGGCGCTACAGAAGTTTGGAACAAAACCTTAAGGTCCTCCGAGACGTCCCAACAGGAAGTCCGAGACCTAAAATCATCTGAAGGACGTCACGCGTCCTGTGACCCGTCTGTGCTCGGAGCACGTGGGGAGTATCAGTCTCGGCTACTACCACACCGAGCGTCAGCTCGACTGTGAAGCCGACCGCGTCAGAGCCGTGTTCTCCAAGGCTGACTAGCTGTGGCGGCCATCTTGAACCGGCTGACAAAAAGTTGTTTAGCTGTAGACGTTCCTCTAACGCGACTCTCGTTACCACTAGTCCAGTGGTTTGTGAGATATTTTGCTAACACACAGGCTGTATTAAAAAAAGTTTTTGACCTTTGTGGATCTTCTGTAAAATTTCCCTGAAACATTTTTTTTAAACGATCTGAGTGAAAAGTTTGAAACGTCCGGCGCAGCGATGGTTCGGCGCAGCGATGGTTCAGTGCAGCGATGGTTCGGCGCAGCGATGGTTCGGCGCAGCGATGGTTCGGCGCAGCGATGGTTCAGCGTGCAGATGGGTCGGAGCAGCAGACGGTTCTGGTCTTTAACCGCATGTTTGGAAGAGCAGTCCGGCTGCCTGCCGCCATCGCAGCGTTCATCAACGTCCTCTTCTGGGGCGCTGCTGGGTCCGACCTGCTCCGGAGCTTCGAGTCCGTTCCGGTCCAGTCCTGGGACTAGTTGACCCGAATCCCCGAGATGAACGGCAGCCCGGTAGGAACTCTCCGTTTGTACTCCACGTAGTCGTCGGTGAAGAAGTGAATCAGGGACAGCTCCTCCTCCTCGATCCGCTCCCTGAAGAACCGCCAGCTGGCTATCGTGTAGCCCAGGACGCACACGGGGTTACACAGCATGACCTGCAGGGGCCGACAGCGCCGTTAGCAAACAGCCGCAACGAGCGCGGAGCGAGCCGAAGGTCAGAGGGCCCACCTGAGTGCCGATGCTCCAGTAGAACCAGCCCACGTAGGACGGGTGTCTGAAGAAGGCGTAGACGCCGCTGGTGACCAGCACGTGGCTCTGGGCCTTCTCGTTCTGAACGATGTGGTTGAAGTTGGAGCCCGCCGTCAACATGGCCGCCTTCCTGAGGCCCTCGCCGCACAGCACCATGAGCAGACCCACCAAACTCAGCCAGTTGGACTGCTTCAGCTCTGGGGGTGGAGACAGGTGGATCAGAAGAACCCAACGCTTCTGGACAGAACTTCTAGTGAAACCCGCAGACCCACCTGGAACCGTGAGCTTCTCCACGGTGAACTCCAGCCACGACGACACGGCGGCCAGCGTGTACTCCACGCTGTGGTTCAGCAGGAAGGAGTCGAGCGACAGGCTGCGAGGGTTGATGACGGCCGTCACCAGGTACTCCGAGTAGTGGAAGAAGGACAGGGAGCACATGTACCTGCAGGAGGACGAGGACACACGGTGGACTGGAGCTCAGCTCAAGGCGTTAAAGACACGAATCAAAGAACGTCACAAAACCAGTTTGACGTTAGAAAAGGTTTAGAATCAGTCCAGTCTGTCTGGTTGTTTCTGTGATTACTCAGGGCTAAGAGCCGCACGGTGGCTCAGCTGGTAGAGCTGCTGCCTCTGTGAGAAGGTCACCAGCTCAAATCCAGGCCCGGGGTCTTTCTGGGTGGAGCTCTCCCTGTGCTGCTGCGTGGGTTTTCACCAGGTGCTCCAGTTTCCTCCCACAGACCAGACTGACAGGCAACTGTCTCTAGATGTCCCCGAGACATGTCCAGGTGTCCCCCGCCTGCCACACAGTAACTGCTGGGATGGATGGAGGGATGGATGGATGCTCAGGGGCCAGACATCCAACAATTATTATTAAGAACGTTTGTTTTTATGATTTTAAATGTTTTATTTTAAAAATGAACCCACTGGTGGGCCGAGCTGAGCTCACCGTGGACCTGATTTGGCCCCTGGACCGTCAGTTGAACGACGTCGTTCTCTTAATTCAGATCAGCTGGAATTAAACACGAGAGACGTCTGAAACAAGAACGTTCACTAAACGTCAACGTTCAGCTGCAGATTCTTGTTCAGTCATTTTGTTGGAACATTTACAAGATGAAAGTGATTTTTTATTTTTTTAATTTAATGCCCGTATGTTCAGAGGAAAGTTCACCACGGACACAAGAGGCAAGAAAATCTTCAAAACAGAGACTGAAGTAAAAAAGGAGGTAAATTAAACGTAAGCGTCGACTCCTTGTCACATTCTGAGAGAACGACGTCAGACGAAGGCTGGTTCCTGAGGTCCAGATGTCGGTTCTGGTTGGGTTCCTGAGGTCCAGATGTCGGTTCTGGTTGGGTTCCTGAGGTCCAGATGTCGGTTCTGGTCTGGTTGGGTTCCTGAGGTCCAGATGTCGGTTCTGGTCTGGTTGGATATCCATCAGACCCACAACATGTTCTGGTCTTTCGCCTGCTTCCATTTCCACTGATGAACAACGCGACTGTAACCTCACTCTGCGTCCTACAGCGCTGTCTGGCACTGATGACATCATCAACCAGGGACGGCAACTCTGACCTCACATTCTCCTCGTTTCTGGATTTTAGCACAAAAACACTAAAAACAAGTCGTCACGTTTTTAAATGAGAGAAACCGGCCACTGGTATGGAAGAGTTAAACTAACAGAGACACATGAAACTCATTTTTACATTTATCTTTTTTTTTGGGGGTGGGGTTAGGGTCATTTTGTAATTTTAATTTTTGCAAGTAATAAATAAAACCATCTGGTGAGATTTATACAGACCAGCCAAAGTGTGTCCACGTAGTTTCAGAGAAGCTGATAATCAATCCGCAGCCGAACGTAACTCCCAGGAAGCAGGCCCTTACCGCCACCTGAAACGGGTCAGAACACGGGTCAAACAGCCAAACACAATAACACGGTTCAACTTGGAGGCAACAAGTTTCTAAAAGAGGTCTGGACATTTGGACTCAAAAAGAAAAGGAGGTCCAAGTTTTACAAGTTAACTCATCAGTCCAGTCTTCTGCAACAGATAAGATACTTACCATTTAAAACCTCCCCACTGAATCCCATTTCTAAATTCTGAACTATCCGTTTAAGGTTTGGTCATTCTATTAAACCCGCCACCATGAAAGATTTGTCTGTCAACAACAACAACAACAACAACAACAACAAAGGAAGCTCAAACCAAAACTAGTTCTCAACAGTCACTTTAGCAGACATCAAGCTAAAATTAGGTGTAGTAGTAGCTGAGAGTGCTAACTGATCAGAGATCTTTGATTAATCATTCCCTTCACACTGGTGCAGAAATTTAAAACGTGTATTGTCATAAGGCAATAATACGTTCTCCATCAGAACCACGCAAGAACTCCAGGTAAAATACTGTATTAAAAAATACGAGCAGTAAGGCGCTGATAAACGTCTATTTTATAATAGCATAAATACAATAAATAATTATTTTATAAACTTATCAAAACTAGGTAATTAAAGCCATCGAGTTTTTTTTTTTTTTTTAACTGATGGCACTTTTGGAGCTCCATACAACAGAGCGTGGACATTAGTTGTATCTAACGAGCTTAAGTTTCTATCTTTAGGACGTCATCTGTCTCTAACAGGATTGACCTACTAAACAGGACGCTAGGAGGATTTAGTGACCCAACATTTAATGTTTAAACTCGGACCAGGTCTTTCCAGACACCCGAACAGCGTTTGAAGTAAATAAACCCATGAAAACCTTCGAGTCTGCAGCTTCCGGTCTTACCTTGTAAAGAGGTCCTCTGTAGATGACCAGCAGAAGGCCGTTAACAACCGCTACGTAAACACAAACCGCGATCTTCCCGGGAGTTTCCGTCAGATAGTCAAAGACCCAGTCCAGATGTCCGAACCAGGTTCTGAGGAGCGGGATTAAAACGACGCCGAGCCCCAAAACGAAAGCTTTTACACTTACTCTGCCTTCCAACACCAACTTACTGCCGGCCATGATGGAACTCCCGTCATATCCCCAAGTCTCGCGATATTTTGTCTCCAAGGATTTACGGTGTGCTGCGTTCAACGTCCCTCGGAAGACTTCGACTCAACCTTAATCCTGTAGCTACCATCGTGTTTAGGGTTATTATAACGTACTGTATTTGTTTTATTACATGATGCGGTTATACGGTGCCATGTTAGTTGTTTGCAAAACAATGATGAGTTAATAAAAAATAATAAAAAGAGAATGAGTTAAAGGGAAATTATGTTTTGTGTACGCTGGTGAAGATTCGGATGAAGAGCGAAACGTCTTCTTACTACAAATAAAGTCCAGTTGTTGCTGTATTGAACTTTATTTTATTTGTTGTGTAGCTACAACAAATATTTACAGCTCATTCTAAACTATTTGTTACCATTTATTCAGTTGAATATGTACTGTATGCATAAAATAACATTCTTTAAGTTTAGGAGCAACAAATAAATAAAACGAAACACTGAAAGATGTTCAGAAATTCTAGAATTGTTGCTCAACAACATTAAACAAATGTTTATAGCTTGAAAACAAAAAGAAATCGAAAGTGATGTTTCCTTATTTATCTCATCATGCTACCCATCCATCCATCCATCCATCCTCTTCCACGTATCCGGGGTCAGGTCGCGGGGGTAGCAGACTAAGTAATGTCATGCCACAATAAGGTTTATTTAGATTTGTTAAAACTAAACAATTTATTAAACATTAATTATCAGTTGTGTAATAGTCAGCACTTGAACATAAAAAATAAAAAATGTTTCAGAAAATCTAGTTTAAAAATATTTACAAACAAATGACATTTGTTTGTAAAAAATGTTTGTAAAAAGTTTTACGGTTGTTTTCTCTCCTTTTCTTTTGAACAGAGTGCTGAATTTCCCATGGCCTATGAATGCAACATTACTTCAGACTTTTGTGAAATCCTCTAAAAGTAAAATGTTTTTAATGATTTATAGCTTAAAAATTCAACTCATCATGTTTAACAGCTCAACAATTAAATGTAACAAAAACATTTTGTGGATGTGGAGACAAAAAATAGGAGCTACAATAAAAATCAGCGATAAAAAAATTAAAACATTTTATTTCTCCATATGTTCTCAAGTTCTGGTTTTAATTTCATACGGAACAAACTGAAATAAACATTTTAATACCAGATCAAATGCACTTCAGGTAATTCTGATTAAAACATTTTAAAAAACACGACCGGGTTCAGCGGTTTTATTTCTCCAAACTTTACATATGTACAGTTTTGTTTTAAACGTAAACTGAAGAAAAAACAAAGATCTGACTTGGTTTTTATTGTTTCTGTGATTTTCTCCTGCTTCTACTCAAAATATGATGTGATTTGGTGACTTTATTTGATGAGAAACAGTTTAAATATCTCGTTAACTCAGACTGTTTAAAAATAACATAAAAAGTCAGCACTTTGATGTTGATTGACGTTTAGGGGGAAAAAAGAAAAGATTTGATTTAGTAAAGTCAGAAACACAAAGTTTTGAGTTTTGTCCACTTCTGAAGAAAGAGCCACGACAATGAGTTACATGATCACCCATGCTGTCCCTCAGCGGTCAGTCGAGTCGTCGGTCCTGTTGGACCTCAGAGTCCAGATACAAACTACTTCCTGTCGCTTCTGAAGAAAAAACTGGAAATCTTGCTTTGTGTCTTCGAAAGAGACGAATCTGAAAAATCCAAGAAAGATTTTAAGAATATTTTAAAAAAGTGAAATATTAAACTCAGCAGAAAATCAGGACTTCCTTCCGTAATAATCTGTGAGAGAGATGGACTTTTATTTTGAAAAGTAGCATCTATTTTATACTTAAATTTATTTGTGCTTAAAGTTTTTTTTGTTGACCTTTAAATACCAAACTTATTTTGGTTTTATCCAGTTTGAAACCTAAAAATTAATATTCAGGACATATATTGGTCATGATGGAATAAAAGAAAAAATTTGTGGAGATAGAATGAGTTGGAAAGTTTAGACGGCGAGTGACATCATCACACTAACATTCTGCGGTCAAATCTGCAACAATCTTCAAACTTAAACTGTCATTTTGTAATTAAAATAATAAAAAGTTAAAAAAATCTAAATCAGCAGCTCGGTCCTGAGAAGTCCAACATCTGAGACGTGTTTGTGACGGTTAGCTCACTGGTCCTGACCGAGCCGCATGCTCAGCTGTTTTCGGTCTTCACCTTGTTCTTGTTGTTGCTCCTCGTTCAGAACCTCAGCAGCTGAACAGGGCTGACCAATCAGAGCGTCCAACATCTCCTCATACTGCTTCTTGTGATGAGGGCGAACAAACACCCCGAACCCTTTAAACACACACTCCGATTCAAACCTCGAACCGTTACGAAGAATCAGATGTGAGGAGAACTCCAGGAACTCACTGATCAGCAGGTGGAAGTCCTCGTCCCGCTCCGTGAACAAACCCACCACCGTGGTCACCAGGTCCTCGTAGCTGTCCGTCTTCTTGTAGCCGTGGACGGCCTGGAAGAGCCGAGACGTCTTTTCTGCTCCAAGGGCCGATTTCACATCGGCCAGGAAGACAGAGTGGACTTGGTTCTTCGGAGCAGAACCTGGTCAACAGTCAACAGAATCAAATCAGAAGAATCAAAGCAGATGAATCAAAGCATAAGAATCAAATCCCAAGAATCAAAGCAGAAGACTCAAATCTGAAGAATCAAATCTGAAGAATCAAATCTGAAGAATTAAATCTGAAGAATTAAATCTGAAGAATCAAATCCGAAGAATCAAATCCTCTTTCAGCTCCAGGGTCGACTGAGATAAAATGATTCAGTTCTTAAGATCATCAGGATTTGTTTTTGTTGGCTCTTCTAAGTTTCTGATCTTATTGTGTCTGTGTGAGTGTTTAGAAATCAAAATTATTTACATCCATCCATTCAGTGCCCGGAGACAACTTCTGTTGTGACATGGAGCTATATAAATACAACTGAATTGACTCCACCACTTCTTCCTTTCCAGATCATGTGTCCGGACACCCTGGACAGGTCTCCAGTCCATCACATGGACACAGAGATAAACGAGACAAACAACCATTCACTCTCTCTCACATCTAGGGACAATTCAGAGTCACCATCAGTCTAACATGCATGTTGTTGGTCTGTGGGAGGAAACTGGAGAAAACCCACGCAGCACGGAGAGAACATGCAAACTCCACCCAGAAAGGCTCATGGACCAGGATTTGAACTGACAACCTTCTCACTGAGAGGAAACAGCTCTACCAACTGATCCACTCTCATGTTAAAGATCAAAAACAAATTTTATGCCATTCACTGAGACAGTTGGAGAAAAGAGACGTGAACGCTCATGAAGCTCCTGCAGGTCAGTTCATCTTCCAACCTGAAAACCTGCTGCAGGTCTGAGCGTTTGGTTCCTGCTCCTGCATTCAGTTTTTGTTCTTGGTCTTTAAACTGTGACATGCTGAATAATGAGAGGCTGATTAAAATAAGGGCGGAGCTCTCGTACCGGTCTGGGCCTCCTTTAACCCCTGCTGGCTCAGGTGGGGTCCCCCCTTGTTGAGCTGCTGCGTGTTGAGCTGGCTGCAGGTGGAGCTCAGACCTCCAGACGTCTGTTTGTCCGAAGCTGCAAGAACAGAGAGACTTTTATATGTGAGGCAGCGACTCAACAATCAGGCCTCGGGATGAACGAGACCGCAGCGAGGACAGCTGACGCTGTGTCTGCACACTCTGGGTCGCAACATGTACGCTTCACGTTTCGACTGCAGCAACGTCGACAAACGCTCCAACTCTTCGGCCACAAGCCGTCTGAGCCTGGTTGTCTCTGCAGTGGAAGGACAAAGAGTTCAAGCTGCCGCCTGTCGGCCGTTATCAGAAACCACAGCAGCAGAGAAGAAGATGTGGCGTCACCAGACTTATTTGAATGTGACAGAATGACAAACCAGAACAAGAGCATGTGGAAACAAAATGACTCAAAGAACTTGTATGACCTTTGACCTTGATTTGTGACCTTATACTGATGAAAAGTGCACGTGATACGGTGGTAAAACTGTGTATGAAGTCTCAGTAAATGATGGAGCGGATCAGAAGTTATAACATCACGGTCATAGACCGGAGCATGAGACGTCCACCTGTCGACAGGCGTCTAAAAATTAATTTCCAAAGACGAGAGAATAAATACGATTTTTATTGATCTTCTCCAAGTGATTGGTGAATATTACTTTCAGAAATAAACGTGTTAAAAGTTTGAACCGTCGCCACGTTACAAACTAACATTTGGGCCTGTTGCTCCGACTGACGACGTATTTTTTAACAAGGTCCAGTTTCCTCTTTAACGACCTTGAATTCATCGTAAAACACGCCGTGTGACCGCGGCTGCTGTTTAGACGAGACCGCAAGACAACGAGACCGCAAGACGACGAGACCGCAAGACGACGAGACCGCAAGACGGCGAGACCGCAAGACGACGAGACCGCAAGACGGTGAGACCGCAAGACGGTGAGTCCACAGCGAGACCACAGCGAGACCGTAAGACAGCGAGACCGTAAGATGGCGAGACAGCAAGACGGCGAGACCACAAGACAGCGAGACCATAAGGCGGCGAGACCACAAGGTGGAGAGACCGCAAGACGGTGAGACCGCAAGACAGAGAGACCGCAAGACGGTGAGACTGTAAGACCGCAAGGTGGAGAGACCACAAGACAGCGAGACCGTAAGATGGCGAGATGCTGTCATTTCCACAGCAACAACTTTAGCCTTACAGTCAAAAGTTACAGAGTAGAAAATTTTTTTTTGCTTCTGTCGTGACACACTTAATAAAAAGGACTCGTGACCTCTTTCGCATCTTGAGAAGCACCGACGTCAAGGAATCACCTAGACCAACAAACTTTTATATCAATGTGCTGATTTCAAGGCAAACTAGCACCAAAACGTTAAATTTCGTGACCTTACTCAGACGTGCAGTTTGAAGGACGTGTAGTTTTCCAGATTTATTAATACGCAGTTCTGAAATGCGGGCATGCATTCAGTGTAAACAACGTGTTTGATCAGCTGATCCGAGCGTAAACATGAACAAAAACATCCAAACAGAGACTTCAAGTTGAACCACGAGCGGCTTCGTGCTCTCAGGAGCTTCTGCTGCTGAAAATCTGCTTCGTTCTCATCGAGAGGTTCGAACGAGAGAAACTAAATCTGAGCGTAAACAAAAGCATGAGGCACAGATCACGATTTAATCATTTTAAATTAAACACCGAGATGAAAAATAACTCTGATTCTGTTCCTAGAATACGTTTTAAACTTTACAACGTTTATAAAACAGAAATATTCTTGGACCTTCCCCCGTCCCCTCAGACGCCTGCTAGCGTGTCCAACAAGGCACAGCTGGTCTTGGAGCAGAACTTCTCACCGCTCTGCAGGATCACTGCTCTCTTCTCGTCCTTGGACAGCGAGTGATCCGGCTTGTAGCCGCAGCCCTGGCCCGTCAGCTCCCGGCACTTCTCGTCGAAGCTCTTCTTGTGATGCGGCCGCAGGAACTGATAAAAACCTGGACGACACGAGTCTGCGTCAGAAACGAGTCCCGCCCGCGGCCGTCGCTCGACTCGGGCGTGAACCTGACGAACCTCGGAGCAGGCCGTGGGTGTTCTCGTCCTCGGACAGGACGCGGGTCTCGGTCAGCAGCAGGTCCAGGCGGTCGGACTTCTTGTATGCGTGCAGAGCCTGGACGATCCGGTCGAAGTTCTCCTTGCTCAGAGACGTCTTCATGTCCTCCAGGAACTGCCGGGCCCTGCCGTGTTTGTCGTCCTTCGACCCGTCCTCCAAGACGCCCAGCTTCTTCAACGAGACACAAAAGGTTGGGGGCAAACAGACCGTTATCACCCAGGCGGGCGATCTTTGTGTCTGTTAGCAAAATATTCCTGGTAATCAACCTTAGCAAACACAAACATGATAAGAATACTGTCAGTTTTACAGAAACTGAGCTAAACGTGGCTGTGGCAGTAGCTGAGAGTCATACCTGAAGTCATGAGTCTCAAATTTCTGTAAGGAAGGAAAGAAGAAAAGAAGGAAGGAAGGAAGTCAGGAAGGAAGGAAGAAAGAAAAGAAGGAAGGAAGAAAAGAAGGAAGGAAGGAAGGAAGTCAGGAATGAAGAAAAGAAGGAAGGAAGAAAGAAAAGAAGGAAGGAAGGAAGGAAGAAAGAAAAGAAGGAAAAAAAGAAAAGAAGGAAGGAAGAAAAGAAGGAAGGAAGAAAGAAGGAAGGAAGTCAGGAAGGAAGAAAAGAAGGAAGGAAGAAAAGAAGGAAGGAAGTCAGGAAGGAAGAAAGAAAAGAAGGAAGGAAGAAAAAAGAAGGAAGAAAGAAAAGAAGGAAGGAAGAAAAAAAGAAGGAAGGAAGAATGAAGGAA
>JARVGV010000111.1:35907315-35920287 GCA_031762435.1 Hypsolebias longignatus | reverse complement strand
TGATTTTTCCTCTCTAAGGAGAGGTGGTGCCCACACACGAGGTTATTTGCATATTACATGCATAATTTTATGAGCTTAACTCATAAATGATAATCAACAATATATTTATAACCCCATTTCCTCTACACATAGTAGTTAAAAACATCCATAAACCTTGAGCAAATTTCTCCAACATCATCACGGAGTCATGACTGTTAAAACATGAGATTCTTAATGTTTTCATTAAGACTTCTACCACAATTTCTACACCATTAAATGATCGTTTGGGGGTTAATGTGACTCAAGATTCATCAGGGTTTTGTAAAAGTTGTGTTAGAAACAGCAAATATTCCTCATCAACTAAATTTGTTGCTGGTTTACAGAAATTCTTTTGAATATTCCAGCACAGTTCATCTGAGGATGGTATTAGCTCCAACTTTAAAGCTCTCCTGTCGACACGGACCTCCACCGCTTTTAGTCACCATTTCTATTCAGAAGAACTTCACCTTCTCCTTTACAGCCTGGCAGCTCTGCTTCCACCGTTCTCTGACTTTATTTAACTTAGGCTGTAATTTTACTGACTTCATGTCCGTCAAACTGAGACTTATTTTGCAGACTTTTGGTGCTGAATGGTGCCATTTATCTAAGTTGTTTTATTATTATTATTATTATTATTATTATTATTATGATTATTATTATTATTAAAAGCCAACAGACTGACGCTCGAGTGGACATAAGTTTAAAAAAAGAGCAGCATGAAGGTAAATACAACTTGTGAACAGTCTCTTTCATTTCACACTGACCGACTCGTCTCCTCTTCAGACTCGGAAGGTGAGCGTCCAGGGCTGTGGCCTTCTGGGCGTAGCAGCTTTCAGAGGAGGAGCAGGAGGAGAAGCTGGAGGCTTCAGCTAAACACTCAGCTGTAAAGGCTTCGGCTGCCGGCGTCTTTATGGCCACGGGCCTCTGGAGCGTTCAGAAACAAATTGTTGCATCTGAAATGAACGGTAAGCTGCAAGAAGAACGATGAAAACGTACTATTTTCTGTGCGACCCTGAAGAACTGCGAGACGTCACGAACCACGTTCCCAAAGCCGTCGTACAGGCGGACGTAAGGCCTGACCCAGGACGGGAGGTTCGCGCGGGCGTCAGAGTTTTTAAACCTGTGGAGAATAAAATGAAGAATTAAAGTTCAACACTTATTTAAACTGACCGAGACATTACTGGGGTCATCGTGTTGAACAGAACCAGTCCAACATCCGGACGGCTGACAGAACATTAGCCGCAGCAGGAAGTCAAACTGAAACTGAACAGGAAACGCTGAATTCCAGAGGGGAGGAGTTACACCACAGAACAACAGAGGTGGTTTCTGTTTTATTGTCCGAGGCGGAGCAGAGTGACGGATCCTGGAGAGGAGGGAGAAGTTTTATCCACCACCAGGTGCAGAGGTGGAGCCAGGGGGTGGCCAGTGGTGGTCCTGGCCCCCATAGAGCAATCTTCAACCACCCCATTCGTTTTAGGAAAACTACTGTTAAGCAACATAAAAACTAGAAAGCAAAGTTTCCTAAAATGATTAGTGGTTGGTAGGGTTTCCCTTGACAACTTGCTATGGCGGGCGCTCATCTCATACATGCTTTTTGTGTGGGTGGGTGGGTGGGGGGGGGACACACACATCTGAGGTGCATGCTGGTTGTACCGATAGTTTTCGAGCAGGGAGGGGGGTGTTCAGCGTGAGGGAAGAGGCAGCATGAGAACTGCCTTTAGCTTTTTAGCTAGCGCCTGTACTGTGTGCCGCTAGCTTAGAGCTTCGTCAGTGTCGACGGGGGGTGTGCGCAGTTTGGTTCGGGAGGTGGGGCGCCCTGCTTGTATAATGGTAGGGGAAACACTGGTTGGTTCACACACACGCACAAACACACATATGGTGGCAGCCATCTTGGATTTTGACATGGCAAACAACTTTTGAAAGGAACTCTTCCTGCTCCTTGACGCAGGCACACGCCAAAGTCGAAGTTGATACCACACGTATTTATCAAGTTATGCTCACAACGTGCACGGCCAGACGGCACTCCCAATTCTCCCGCTTCATTCCGTGACAAGAAACAAACGGGAAAAGCTCAGGACACAGGAAGACGCGTGGGTAAAAAACCCGGGTGATGCTGCGTTAGACGTGTCCGACCTCTGATCGCACAGGAAGATGGCTCCGTAGTCCTCCTTGTGGCGGATCACCCTGCCGATGGCCTGGTTCACGGCTCTGAACGCCTGCTGCCGGTACCACTCCTGCCCCGACAGAAACTGAGGAAGAAGCACAAACATCTGTCGTCGATGGAAGCAGCCGAGCATCATCAGTTAAAATAAAACTGCTTCCGCTCACCTTCATCCCAGGAGCTTTCCTTCGGCACATTTCATCCAAAAACTGCATCTTCAGGACGACTCGGGGGTCCAGTTTGGGAGGAAATGGAAGACCGGTGATGATGACGCCTCGACCGAAGGTGTCGGCGAAATCCAAACCTTCGCTGGCCTGATGAGCCGAACACGGACAGAACCGAGTGAGACAGAGGAAACTGAGTACAGATAAAATGATGCTGCTCGTCTAGAAGCCGCGAGAAACAGAAAGATCTGGACGTTCTTCACGGAAGGCATCAGCAGAGTCCAGGAATGCTTGTCGCCCGCTGCTGTAGTTTTCTGTTATGTTGAGGAATAATCTGGACGTTTTGGTCGAACCTTGAAAACTGAGCGATCTGTTGGCTCAGAGTACGTGCTGAGGATGACTCAGCTACTACCACATCTGTTGTCAGCTCATTGTTTATAAAACTGACTCACTTTCTGTTGCTAAGATCAGATGGCTGTGGCGGCCATCTTGAACTGGGCAGGCATCAAAAGTTAATTAGCTGTAGATTCACGTCCTAACTGTTATTTCCTGAAAGTTTCATTAAAAGCCAGAGTTCATTAGATATTTTGCTAACAAAGTTGACTCCACTAGCAAAGTTTTAGCCTTCGGAGTATGTACTGTGAACTACTCTCAGCTACTACCTCACCAGATTTTCACCAATGATCAATTTGTGATTTCATAACACTCAGATCTGATGGATGCTACACGTTAGCGCGTGAATCGGTCCTGAAGCTGTTGTGTGATCAGAACTGACTCCGTCATTGTCCAACGTGGTCCAGCGTTTAATTCATCCTCTTCCTGCCTACTCAGGAGTAGAATCACATTTCTGGAGCTGCAGCGATGAACTAAATGTGAAACAACATGACAAAAATAAAAAGAAGGCAGAACTGGACATTGTTGCAAATAAAATGAGAAATAAAAGAAATGATATGAAACAAAACAAAAACAGCTACATTATAAAGCATTGTAATGGATCGGATCCTGGTCTGGATTCAGGACCACAGATGGAAATGTTAGAAAAAATTGGCATGTGCCCGGTGATCAGCCTCAACCTCTCGTACTCATAAAACACTCTGGACCGACACCACTTTTACACTTGGTGCCGTCATTTCCTCTTCCACTTTGTAACTGACGACAAAAACTACAAAACGTCTATTATTTAGGGACATTTCAGGATAAACTCAGGTGATATATATATATATATATATATATATATATATAACTAGAGCTCTAACAGATATGGAATTTTTGACTATCGCTGATATCGATATTGGGAGGGGTAGGCTTATTGCCAATAACTGATACATATATTGGCTGAAATTTTGTAGCCTTGTCCACCCCCAAGAATCTAAGCCCTGTTTTAAACAAAGAACACAGTTGTCTGGACCTCCTCTGTGTTCTTTGTTAAATCAGGTCAACAGAGGACACCATCTCCTCTGTGGTCCACACTGCTCTCACCCACCTGGAGCAGAAGGACTCCTGCATCCGTATGCGCTTTGTGTTCACATTTTCTATCCTCCACTATTCATCATAAAGTTATCAAGTGTGTTACAAAAACATAAATTAAACAAAGAAACACCTTCCTGTTCGTTGTTTCACGGTCACGTACGGTGGAGGTCTAATAATTACTGATCGCAGCAGAGATTATTTTTCTTTGCAGAGAAGATTTCAGACAAACAATGCATTTCATTGAGGACAACAAAGATAACGTTACTAACACTGATATAAATTACATTAAATTTATTTACAAGACTATAGCCTATGCTAGGTTATCTTAACGTTAGCTTGATAACTTGAGAGGCACGTTGTTAATGACAAGCAGGTTGGAGGACTGAAGATAATTTATTATTGTTGATTAGTTTTACAGATCATTTAAAATAAACTCACCAAGCTTTATTCAACTAAATACACTACGCAGTATTGCTCGCTGCTTTGACTGTGCTGAAAGTGAAACTTAAGTGAACAGCCATGACTTGAAAGTAGTCTGCATGCGTCCTCTGCTGGATCCACCTTTTGTCAGTAAGGACACGGCTTGTTCCCAGTGTTCATAGTAGCGTCTAATGGACCAATTATCACAGATACTGACGTGTCCCCAAACACCGATATCAACCTAAAAACATCGGCACCACTGATGCATCAGTCAGGCTCTAACATTAGGACAACCGACTGTTTGCTGTTGTCTTAATAAAATAAATGTTTCTAAAGTCATTGTGTAATGTTAAAGAAGTAACTCACTAAGTAATCTGGATCAGTACTCAGTGTTGGTAAGTACCCAAACTGAAGTACTTGTACTTGTTCAGAGAAAAATATAGTAACAAAACATGCCTAGTTCAGACTCTCGTTAAAAATAATTCAGATAAAGATCGAATATGGACAAAAAAAATAAATCAGATTTGGGCTGCTTCTGTCTGCAGTGTGAGCGCAGTCGGACACTTTAACCTTCAGAAACCCCCAGAAGTGTTTTATTTAAAGGTGCTAACTCGTAAACGTTGAAGCTTTCTAAGAACTGTTAAGTAGTCATACGTGTGCTTTGACTGAGGTGACGGCTGTTTTTATTAATCGTACCGACGCACTTTAAGGTAAAATGAATCGATTCCAGCGCTTTGAACACGGCACATTTAAATTGAAGCGTTTTTCTTTTCGACTCGTGCGTTCAGAGGTTCACGTGTGACGATGAAGATCTGTGCACCCGAGGCCTCACCTTCCCTCGACACACAGCGAAGAAGCTCCCTCCTTTCGCCGTCGGGTCGGTAACTTTGCTGTAATAACCGTCCATGACCTGAGGACGAGCACAGAAACAGAACCACAGGAAAACAGATAAAACGAAACAAACTGACCTGTAAACAATTATTAAAATAAAAATGAATGAATACAGAAAGTGTATAAAAAGTGGGAAAATAAAGACGTGTTTTTAATTATCTGTTTAAATTACAGTTGAAACCAGAAGTTTTCATACACTATTTAAAAAGACACATGCATTTTTTTCACACTGACGTGAAATCAGAATAAACGTTTCCTGTTTTAGGTCCATTAGGATTACGAACATTTTATCTCTTTGTGAAATGCCAGAATAATGAGAGTGAGAATTTTTAAGGACATTTTCATGACTTTCTTCAAAGTCTAAACGTTTTGCTTAGAGCCAAATCTTTCTGCAAATGTTTCCCAGTTGATTTTCTTATTCTAAAAACAAAATTAAATTACTCCATCTAACTTTACAATAAATCGTACAAAATTAAAATTAAACCTCGTTAAAGCTTCCCTTCCCTTTGGGTTCCACAAACATGGGCTTTATGTTCTCAATGCGATTGGCGTGACCGTTGGCCTGGAGAGAAAAACAAACAAAAACATTTTTTTTCCCATAATTTTCAAATATTCAAAAACGTGAGATCATTAATTTAATAAAGTTAAACGTCAAACATGAAGCTCGACTCACTCTCCAAAACTCCAGAGTCTTCTCCATCAAAGGGAAGGAAGGAAAAAACACCAGGAGGCCGTGAGGAACCACACGACTCAGGTTGGCTGAGGACAAAACAACAAACAAACAAATAAACAAACCACACGACTCAGGTTGGCTGAGGACAAACAACAAACAAGCAAATAAACAAACCACACGACTCAGGTTGGCTGAGGAGTGATTAAATAAATAAATAAGACAGAAGTTCAGATGAAACATCTGATAAAGACCTAACATCTGTCAGATTCCAGACATGAAACAAACATCCATTAAAAAATAAAACCATAAATTTAATTTCTGAACATTTCTAACTTGTTTTTGGAAACTTTTGAAATAAACATAAACAAAAGAAAAAATTAATATTTAATTAAAATCTGAACAACGGGTTTAATAAAAGGCTCTAAATTAATTAAACAGGTAAAGAAATTAATTTTGATTTAAAAATAAAAAATAAAATAAAAATACAGAAATCTCAAACATTTAGAAAGTAATGAAACAGAAACAAACAACAACAAGAAACAGCATTAATACAACAGAAATATTCTCAAACAGCCACAACATTTTACAATATTTAAAAATAAATCTTTCGTTGAGGCGTCGCAGGTTTATCAACAACAACAATCCTGCCAGGAAGAAAACAAAAATAAAACAAGTTTATTTAATATTAACTCACCAACAGTGTTGCCTAAAGACGCCATGTTCTCAGGAATAAACCTGCAGAGAGGCAAACAAACAGATCAATAAACGAGCTGATCAATAACCAGATCAATAAACAAACTGATCAATAAACCAATGCTGAAGAAAGGCAACAAACATCTATAATTATATTTTAAATATTTATCAAACCAAGACTGAAGAAAGGCAACAAACATCTATAATTATATTTTAAATATTGCTAATAAAAACATTTAGTTCGTGCTCAGTGAGTACAAAGCACCTAAATTCTCTATAAAACAACGTTTGTGACGTCAGCGGTGACCGAGCTTCACGATGAAGAGAACAGTTTCACCTGCGGTCGAACGCTGAACTCAGATGAACTCCGTCTGGACCTCGGTCAACGACGCCCACGAAGATCTGGTCCCGACCGATCACGTGACCGTTCTCCAGGAGCACGGGGAATTTTCTGAAGAAAAAACATCCAACAGTCCTTTGAAGACGCTGCCCGTTATGAAGTTAAACAAGTGAGACGGATAAAGTTTCTGATGGCGTCTAAAGGTCAATCGAGGTCACAAATCAAGGTCAAACGTTAGACAAGGTCTTTGCTTGTCTAGACCACAGTTTCACATCTGCTCAAGCTGGTTAAATGAAACTTCACGTGCCTGGTTTCCAGATGGAGTGTCGTGCACATTTTTAATCAACCTGGCTCTGAGAAACTGTTACAAGTTAACAACATATTATTTTGTTTAAAACTTGTGGCTAAAACTACATTTGATATATTTTGCACTGTTTTGCACTACAAGAAAGAAGCCTGATACTTGATTTGTTTATTATTTAAAAACTTTGGACCTAGTAGTGGAATTTTCTTGATTGAGATTATTTTGTGGTTTAGCAGTTTTCAAAATAGATGATGGCAAAAGGACATCCTATGCTTTTTATTTTTTAAATTCCTATTGAAAGTTTTATACCAAAAACAAATCGTTACCGCCACCCATCACAAAACATATCGTGATATGAATTTTATGCCATATCGCACATCCCTACTCTGAAGTCAAGGTCACAAATCAAGGTCAACCTTAAAACAAGGTCTTTACTTTCCTGGCCTATAACCTATTGTCCCCTAAAAATAATTTAACAAAACTCCAAACAAATTTGCACCACCACGCGATGCAATGTCACACGCACTCTTTACCACTCCAGCTTCAAGGTCAAGCTTACAAATAAAGGTCAAGCATGACCCAGGATCTGTTCTCGTCCCTGCACGTGCTTCAGATTGTTGTTTAATAGTTTGTGGACAGGCGTTTACTGCGCCGCCCGCTGGTGACCAGAGAACAGAAATCACCACAAGAACCGAAGAGATTTGATTTTAAAACGATAGAATTGAGATTTTCTTGTTTTCACATTAAAAAACAACAAACTTTGATCAAAACGTTGCCGTCAGAGTAAACAGAAAGCACTGAGTCGAGTTTTTATACAAAACACTGATTATCTCTGGTGGCTTTAACCTCCTGCTGCCCTAGGGTCAAAATACGAGCTCAAAGACTGGACTCGCTGGTGGTTTTGAGCCGTGAGCCGCCGCAGCAGCTAAACCCTGAACCTGCAGGTTCAAACTCATTTTAGTTAATTTTACCAACAGCGACTTACATCCTCATCTCTGAGGTGAAGGAGGACAGAGGTGAGAGGGTCCCACTGGTGAGAACGATGCAGCGGACGCCCTGATTCAGCAGATCCTGCATGCTGAAGCCCGGAGAGAAGCACCAGTAGCTCAGGATGTTTCCTGCAGCGTGCACGCCAACAGAAAACAGCTAAAAATGGACTCAAACAGCTTAAATCGAGCCACATCTTGGGCATGACAGAAAAATATAACTGGGTCGGCTCTTCTCCCCTCGGGGGAAATGTTACTTTTGAAAAGGAGCCTCAGGTGAACGTTGTGAGTCATCCTCACCTTGTTTCTTGGATGAAGATGACGACCACAGATCAGTGGTCGGTTTCTTCTTGTAAGAGCTGGTGTCACGATGGATATGAACCTGGAAACAAAAACAACTGACGATAAGGATGAAATTATTTTAATTCACGGCAGATCGAAGGTTTATTAGAGCCAGTTAATGTTTAATAAAAACAGCTGTTTGTTCAAACTTCTGGTCCATAAACGATGCAGTAAAACTGGTTTCATCTCCTCTGGACTGGTTTTAGTTCTTTAATTCTTTATCACCAGGACGTCTAAAAGCTGCTCCTCAGGATGAAGCAGTCTGCTGGTTTCATAAGTTTTATTATTTAATTTGATCGACAGTCATTGAATTTGAGTCTGCATCGTTGCACTGTCTGGACTGAGCCAGTTTAAATCATGAGACTAAAATAAAACAAAATAAAAGAAACAAGCAGAGACACAGACAGAGAGAGAGACTAACCTTGAAGTGAGTCGTGTTGAACTCCATCTGCTTCTGTCGGTCCGGTTCTGATGGTTCTCCACAGAACACCAGCTGAAACATCAAAACACAAACAGCCCCTGACATCAGCTGCAAACCAGCTTAACTTTAAACCGACACACAGAAACGTTTCACGTCTAAAAATAATAACTCGTCGATCACTGATCAGTTTTACTTTTAGATTTAGACAAAACAAAAGATGTAAACATCTGATTCTGAAAAAAAAAAAAACTATTTCCAGGAAAAAAAAAGTCTTATTTTCAGTTAAGTTAAAAAAAACAAACATTTGACACTTTTCTTTGATCAGTTATCTATAAAGCCAGAGGACCCTCTCAGAAAATAAAAACTCTTTGGATCTGGACAATTCCCGTAAATGACAAACGGCGAATTTCACAGAAAAGCAACTACCGGTAGTTTGCAGGTACGAGAAACAGGAATGAAATGGTGACACTCGCGACCAAACCATAACTCCTTCAGCCAAGTTAAACGTACCGGTGGAAAGTCGACAAACATTCCTACGTATTGAGATATATATATATATATATATATATATATATATATATATATAATAAAAGATGTGGTGGCAGGAAGAGTTTGAAGACTTTCAGAGTTTATCTCATGGAGCTTTCCACTCTGGATCATGTGACCTCAGAGCTGCAGTTTGAGGATGACAATTGATCCGGCAGGAGTTTTACATGGAGAAATCAACATATTTGTTCACAAATGACATTGCCATGGTAACTCGAAACACCAATGAAAGTAATAGATCACATCACGGGACCGAGCCGGTCGTTTTGATATAAGATTTGTTGGGGTGCACGTTGCGGTTTGGGCCGCATTTAAGATATAAAGTTAAGAAACTTAGTTGGGTGGATAATAATAGGTGCTGCCTTTTAAAAGGCAGTCCCCAACTAGATCTTCTGTATTTAGAGTGGTTTTATTAAACAAATACATTAAAGCACGACAGTGGAGTAAAAAATAAAAGTTTCTGCTAAAGAACGGTCCGTGTAACTGTCACATCAGAGCATCGATGACACTAAACCTGAGTTAAAACATCTTTTACGGTTTTTAGATTTTTATTTTAGCGTCTAGTTTAGTTATCCTGAGTCTTTGATGCATACATCACTTTGACCCCTTTCTTAATTTTGGCTAAATAAAAGAGAGTTAAAGTCAAAGTGAGAAGCTTCTGTAGGAAAACTCTGAGATGAAACGTCTTCAGAACGTCTGCTCTGAAAACGTCTTTTAACGTCACCTATTCACCGCAACGTCCTTCTGGACTCAACATCAACCAGGAGCAACTTAAAGGTGTTTTCATTTCAGGAGTACCTGGATAATATCTGCCAGCTTCTGCAGTCCGCTCGTACTGAGGAACACTCCTGGTTCTGATGAAGAACGTGCACATCGTTTTTACATCAAATCAGAACAGAAAGAAACAGGAGAAGAATAAAACCAAACTGACGTCCAGCTAAGTGCAGGACGATCTGCTCCAGAGCGTCGTAAACCGCCGTCTTGGTTTGGTACGTCAGGTGGGCTCTCCCCAGCAGCTCGTAGATGAAGCTGAAACAGACAGGAAGTGGCGTTTGAATTGACAGACAGGAAGTGGCGTTTAATCAACTCTCTGGGGTCGGAAAAAGAAGAATCTGTCGTTCAGTTTCAGCAGCAGCAGCGTTGGAACGTGTCTTTGAACAACCTCAAAACGTGATCAGAAAAAATCTGCATTAATCAGCTGATTCGAGCGGTGCGTCGATGTCCTCGACATCGTCACCTACATCCCAGGCTTCGTGACACCTCTGTCGCTCGGAACATCGTAGGAATCGATGGCAGCTTCCAGGTCCAACAGGATCTCTGTTGAAGGGAAGAACAACCGAGCTGACGTCCTGAGGTCCCCACAGTTGATCTAACTCATGCTCTTTGTCAACAATACTCACGTTTGATTTTAGCAACAGTGGCTAAATCCAATTTTAAACCTGAAAAAGGAAACAGAGGAATAAAATGAGCATACATAAAAATATATTTTTTATTTCACTGAAACGTGATCAAGACTTAAAAAAAAAAAACATTCAGCTGCCTCAACGTTCAGACACACCTCAAATTATTTTTTATGTTTTATGTACGTTCACGTTCTTGAAATGTGTCTGAAATAAATTCTGACCAGAGCCGAGGGATTCTACGTTGAAGTCTTCGGCGACGCCGCGGTGGACTTCTTTAGCCTGCTCCACCAGGAGCCGGTCCACGGCGGAGATGGCCGAAGCCACGTCGTAGGGCGTCAGGTCGAAGGACGTCGACTCCTCACACGTCCTCTCCTGTGGAGGACAGAAAAACGCAGCGTCCACTTTGTCCCAGAAACTGAGTCACCCGACTGTTTCTAATCGGAGCACAGTGACGAGCTGCCATGTTTTCAGCTTGGATCCACGCCACAGTGACGCCACATGACCCACTGACCTTGTAAAGTGGTGAAAACTGAGCAGCTGCAGCAACTCTTCAAACAAGGGCTGCGACCAGTTCGGCTCCCAGTGGGTTCATTTTAAATAAAAACTAGATTTAAATCATAAAACAAACTTCATGAGAATAAGTGCTGGATGTCGGCCCCTGAGCAGTTTAGTTGAACAGCTCTGCCTCAGAGTGATTTTGTACGGTCCACGACTTCGATGTAGATGTTCCGCAAATTTAATGGCGATAATTTTTTATCTAATTTTTAGGTTCAACAGCAAAACTGACGCAAAAATAAATATTCTAAAAATGAACAATGTTAAGTAAACCACAAAACTTTGGCTATAATCTTTTTATTTCATTTTTTTGGTGTTTTTTTAATTTAATTTTAAAATGTCCTGGATGACTGAGAATCTTCACCAGTATATTATTACATTATTATCACTTTACATTGTAGTTGTGTTTGTTTTGTTTTTAATATAATTTCCTTTCATGTGTTCTTCTCAGTTCATCTGCTTTCTTTTATGATTGTCCACTGTTGTCATCACTCTCTGTTTAAACCAGGTCTCTCTTGTTAATGAGTCCTCGAGGCTCAATGAGACTAACCTGTAGAAACATCAACTGGCTGCAGTTATTACATTAACAAAGGATTTTTAAATACTAGCTCAGTAATGGAATAAGTTTACATTATTGGCAAAAGGTTAGTATGTTGTTGGCTTTATTAACGTTTAAGGCTGTTGAAACATTAATGGTTGCTACACACCTGCTTTAAAACTTCATCTGTACCTCCAGAGAGGTCATTCGTGTTTCCACCATGAGGAGGAAGTTTATTTACTAACAGCTGAAGAGCAGTTTGGAGAGCCAACCCCTACGTGCAGCATCAGCACTGAGGGTTAGGTTTAGAGTAAACCCAGAGTTGTTCAATCCTGAGTTTGTGCTCCACAGCTTCTTGGTGCACTCGATGATCAGGAACGGTCCAACTCTGGTTTTTCTCCGCGGATGCCTCAATGCACTATCGTAACGCACAAACACTCTTACCTCAAGGTGAAGAAACTCTGAATTATTGAGCCTCAAGGTTTCCCCTCTCAGGGCAAGTGTACTCAGAATTAATGGATAAACTCAGAGGTGGATCAAAAGGTCCGGGATCAGATCTTACCACATTGTGCGCTTCATCAAAGATGACCACCGCTCCGTTCAGCTCGATGTTGTGCGCTCTACGGGTCTGAGGAACAAGAACAGTCCAGAACATTTTCAGAATCGATCCTGACCGATGAATCGTTCAGACTTAAAAAAGGAGCCGAAGCTCGAAGACTGAACCCGAGTTGTGTCGACACTAAACTACGTAAAGAACCGGCTTTAGATACGATTTGTTCTCAAGTTGACTCGAACGTAAAGCTCTTTGACAGAAAACATAATTTATGCTCCAGCAAAGTGACTGTCAAAGAGCTGTTGATAATTATTTAGTGTTTTTTCTGTCTTGTAGTTATTCTGCTGTGGCCCCACCACATTAACAAAACAAACACGTCTTGAGTTTTTGTGTCCATAAACTCATTTTATGAAACGTCTCTTTTTAACAAAAAAACGAAGTCCAGATGACATGATTCAACCTTTTTTGTTGTTATATACCTGGATGACTGAGAA
>JARVGV010000111.1:35895450-35907215 GCA_031762435.1 Hypsolebias longignatus | reverse complement strand
TTGGATGAGGGGCGAAACGTTTCTTTTTAACAAAAAAACGAAGTCCAGATGACATGATTCAACCTTTTTTGTCATTTTATGATCTTTATACGGGCAAACAAACGTAAAATAAAGTTACAGTTGGTCGTCTCCTATTGGTTTAACATCTTACAACAAGCTGTATGTCCATACGTTATGTAATCATTCAGTTCAAATGAACCATTAAAATCCTAAAATAATCAGACTTTTATGCTGATGATAAATGAATGGGAACTTCTGACCATAACTGTAGGTCTACACAGCTTTTTATTGTTTCAGAATAAAGTGCCTCGAAATGATGGTTGATGTCTTCAAAACGAGTCGTGTCTGGGTCGGCTCACCTTTGGATCCAGCAGGTAGTTGTACGGCATGAAAATGATGTCCGCCTGCTGCTTCAGGGATCGTGTGAGGAAGTACGGACAGGCCCTGCGGTCCAGACGTGACACATTTTAACGCCAGGGACGCAAGAAAAGGCATGAAAACAGAAAAACGTTCAGTCTCACCTCTGCTTGTTGCCAAATTTCACCAAATCTTCCACATCGAGGATAGAATTCACCAAATCCCTGTCAGTGCTCCTCTCTGAAAGATGAAAAATAAAACTAATAGAGCTTTATTTCTACAGGTTAGTGGCCTCATTGAGCTCCGAGGACTCTTTTATTGGGAGACCTGTATTAGACAGAGTGATGACAACAGTAGACAATCATAAAACACATAGAAGTGGAAGAAAATTACATTTAAAAAAACAGCTACATTATAAAGTGATGTAAAATACTAAAAACAGAAACATGTCTGTTTGTGCCATGAACTTAGCAGATGTTTGAAGCCACTTAGAGCTTAAACAGGAGCTTTTGTGTCAATGTTGGTAATATTTTATCTGCTTCAGTGCCTCTTTCCTGTGGGGTTCCGCAGGGCTTGTTTCTTGAACCCCTTCTGTTTTCACTCGATCTGCTCCCTTTGGGGTTTATCCTGAGACATGGTCTTTCATTTCATTGTTATGCTCATGATTGTCAGATTTATCTGCCCTTTAAACCCATTGGTTCATCCTCCATTCACCCTCTGTTAAAATGTCTTGATGACATCAAGGCATGGATGCTTCAAATTCCTTCAACGATCAGAAAATTGAAGTCATTGTGTTTAGCCCCAGCTCTGCTGCTGTCTGTTCCTGTAAACCTTGATTCTCTTCAGCCACATCTTAAACAGTCTGTTACAAATCCCGGTCCAGGGGCCTTTCTGGGTGAAGTTTGCATGTTCTTTCTGTGATGCGTGGGTTTTCTCTAGGTACTCCAGTTTCCTCTCACAGACTAAAAACATGCATGTTAGACTGATTGGTGACTCTAAACTGTCCCTAGGTGAGAGAGTGAATGGCTGTTTGTCTCGTTTGTCTCCATGTGTCCCTGTGATGGTCTGAAGACCTGTCCAGGGTGTCCTCCACCCCTCACACAGTGACTGCTGGATATGGGCACCAGTGACCCCCATGAATCAAAAAAGGAATAAGTGGGTAAAGATAATGGGTGGATGGCATGCTGTGTTTGCTGTAACTGTTTTTTCTTATAAACAAAGTCACTTCCTGTTTGATTTTCAAGCGCTCAGTTTAAGATACAAACTGGAAGTGGACCAGTTTACCTTCAACGTTGTTGTAGTAGGGACACGACCTGGTGGAAATCTTTGCTCTGCACATGTGGACCTGGAAAACATGGAGGTAACGAAGAGCTTCTGTCACTTTTATACCCGAACAAAAGACAAAATGAGAGTCTGAGCGACACTCTGAATGCCACCGAGCTGGAACTGCTGGTGACAAACAAGAAAAGCATTTTTGAGAGTAAACAAAATGTTTCGAAACATTCCTCGAATGGTTCAAACAAATCACAAGACAAATCTCTCAAAAACAATCGCAGGAACGTCACAAGTGTCTGGATTCAGTTTAGCTTCTGTTAGGCAGAAGATACGACTTTACGAGAGTTTCATGGCTGACGGAACAAAATCGACTGAGCAAAGACAAACAAATAGAAAATTCAATTCAGCTTATTTACATAGTAGTACCAAGTCACAACCTAAGCCACCTCAGGGCACTGAGCAGAACATCTGACTTTGCGTGTATCTTAGGAGTGCGACAAAATGCAAATAAAATGAGAATAAATTGCAAACACATTGAGACGTAATTCAAACACTGTGTAATTTGCACATTTACGTCAGCTCCGTGTGAATTTTGACCCAAATTCTGAGTCAGAAGAACCAATTTAGTGTGATTTTAAGCAAAAATTTGCAAATTGTCTCACAGTTTCAAACTGGTCATGCAACAACAGAGTAAACCTGGAGGCTATGAGAACTGTTAAATTCAGCGTTGGTGGAGTTACGTAGTTTCTAGTCGTGTGTCCAGGTCAGCATTTAAAAGTTGAAACGTACCTTGACGTGGTTGCTCTCCTGACGCATGACTTCCTGGTTTATACAGAGCTGCTCTCTGGAGCCCAACACACACACCTTCGGCCTGATCCAACACAGACACAAGGCTGTTCTGACAATGTTTGGGTTGCTTACAGACAGATGATCAGTTAGCTTTTTATTTAACAGGAAGCACCTGATATTTGTCCTCTTAATTCCTACAGAAGAAGGTAGGCAAAACGAGTTTTTTTAATATACGCTGTGACTCTTCTACTTTAATTTTGTTCAGTTTTTGTAATAAAATAAGACAACATAAAAAAAATTACCTGCTTTCTAAAAGCAGCACACAAATTTTGAAATTCCAATGGGAACAAAATTAAGTTTTACAATGTTCTGACATGTTAAATCCTTGCTGTTTTTTATACACACACACACACACATATAATTTAAGAAAACAATTTACCTGTATGAAGTGTTCTTTAACTCACTAATAACCTGTGTGAGCTGAGAGTGCGTCCTGGAAGCGTAGATGATCTTGGGAACATCAGTGTAGTACACTGCAAGACAATTAACAGATCAGCAGCAAAAATGACAAAAGCAGGTGAATTTAGAGCAGTCAGGTGATTTTCTCTACTAATTTTCTCGCTTGTTCTGGTGTAGGAGAAATAATTAGACTAAAGCACATACTTGGTTTGTCGCCGTCAGTCGCCGTCGTCCCCCAGGAGGCGAGGGGCGCATTTGGAAACATCTCCTCCCCTTTCAGCCGGTCGGCAATCTTTCGAGCAGAGATGGTGTCCCTGAAGTGCTCCCTCCAAGCCAGCGTGGCACACAGCAGACAGAGAGTTTTACCAGTTCCTGTTGGACTCTCCAGAACCCCATTCTGCCTCTGGAGTAAACAGGAGTCAGACAAATGACTTTCATGCTGAATAATCTCCAACAGCAGAATTCTCTTTGTCAAATACTGTATAAAAACACAAGGACGTTTCTCTCAGCTTATGCTATTTTGAAATAATATTTCTTAGATCTCACACTTTTGGCAGAAAATATAACAAAACTTATTTAGTTAAGCCACAAAACAAAAAGCTACACGCCTCCTACTGACTCCAAAATAGAAACTGTGAGAAACAGAAACACCAAGACATCAGAAGTGATTGATAATTAACAGAACTGACAGATTTCTAATATTTGACATTTTTTATACCAGTTCACGAGGTCAGGAACCAGTTCAAAACAATTCAACTCAGTACAAATGAGTATGAATTTTAATATGTATTTAAGCTGACAAAAGTGCAAAGAGAGAACTGATGTAACATTTTGTGATTAAAAACAAAAATAATCTAGCTAGAATAAATAGGAAAGGAGAAAATAAACATTTGTTTTCTACACTAACATGATTTTTCTGCTTTTCTTATATTTATTGAGAATCAAGAGGAACCACTCCAGAATAGGACAATTGTATACGTTTTAGTATTTTATTTATGTGAACTGACTTTTTAAACATCTTTTACAGTAACTGGAGTCGACAGATCACCTCAAACTCAATATTCACATCCTCACAATCAAAAAAACACCAGATAAAACATTTGTCACTGCATTTCTTAAAGCCATCTCCCTTAAATTTCCCTAATATGAGCTTTAAAAAACAGAATAAATGTGGTCAGTAATCTAATCTAGACCAGGTTTGAACAGTTTAGTTTTTAAACTGTACCAGCTTTAATGTGGTCCAGAAGCACAAACAGACGTTAAAAAAAACAATAAATTTAACAAGTTTCACAAGAAACAATGTTTTAAGGATTCTGCTTTTAGTAAAGATTAATTAAGATTGAACTATAATAAACTGGAAGCTAACTTAAAAAGAGTCAAACATGCATTTAGTTTTAACTGATTAAAGACATGATGAAAACATTGTGATTTTTAGAACAGCCCAGTTCGCTCTAAGTGTTGGTTATTTTTAAAGTTATTTCTTGGTGTTTTTACCGGAACTCACCTTCTGAAGACAGTCCAGGACTTTGGTCATGTAGTCTTTCTGACAGTCATATGGAGTAAAAGGGAAATTTACTGTAACTCCGTTCAGCTCCAGTGAGGGCATCTCTCCTCAAGCTAGCAGCGGTTTAAATGTCGCTCTTTGGCTGATTTCTCTCGTTGTTTCCGTCTTTAAAACATCTTAAACGCGTCCACGAAGGCTAAAGTGTCCGACAACAACAACCATGTAGGATACAACGACACAAGTTAGATGTAGAAACAGTCTGAAACAACTTCATGATGGAAGTCAACTTTGTTAGCTTCGCGCCATCGTCTTCTTCGTCGTCGGTTCTTCTTCTTCGTGTGTTTAATGGCGGTTGACAACAGCGTTGTGTTCCACCACCTCCCCCTAATGGTGATCCTGCTCACTACAACAAATAGACAGGATGAAATAAAATAAAATACTGTACTGTACTCGTGATTTCACTTTTATGTTAATTTCTAGATCTGTTTAAATAATCTAAATTTAATGATGTTGACAAGATATTACTGCCTCCTGCTGTTGTTAACTGTCAAGAACTGCATGCAGAATATAAATGTCACCAAGCTGGTAACGAGTTGATCAGAATCAGTACATCCAACTATTAGTCCATCATTTTCTTTAATGCTTCTCCTTTTCAGCTCACAGGGAGCTTGTGTTTATCTCCAGCGCTCATAGACGGTGATACCAGGTCAGGCCTCCAGTCCATCACAGGGACACAGAGACAAATGAGACAAACATCCACTCTCAGTGCACTTAGGAACAGTTCGGAGTTACTAATGAGCCTAACATGTTGGTTTGTGGGAGGAAGCAGAGTAGCTGGAGAGAACCTTCATGTTCACGGGCAGAACACGTAAACGCCATGCAGAAATCCAAACAAGATTCAAAGCAAAAACAACTGGACTTCTGTTCTGCAGCTGAAGACGTTTCACTTCTCATCCGAGGGAGAAAGCTCCTCGGATGAGAAGTGGAACGTTTTTGTTTTTGCTTTTTATCTTGTTTGGATTTACCAAGTCCTGGACGACTGAGAATCTTCACCAGCATGTTGCCATGCAGAAAGGCCGAGAGTCGAACCTGCAGCCTTCGTGCTGCGAGGCGACTGCTAACCACTCAGAACAACATTTAGACTAAAACAAAATAATGAGTTGTACGGTCAAATTATTATTTTTTTTTTTGTTTACTTGTGTTTGTTAAATAAAAGCTTCACACTTTAAGTTTGAGTCGCATTTTACAAAAATTACAGAACTTTTGAGAAGTTTAGAAGTGTAGATCTAACAGAGAATTAAGTCCAATGATTAAAAAACTAACATTTTTAATAACACTCTAAAGAATAAAACGTAAAAAAAAGGAAAACAAATTTTAACTTCTGTTTCAAATACACCTATTAACAACAACCGCTGACGTCTCACAGCTTGAAATCGACGACAACAAAAGAAACAGACGATTGTTCAAATATCTGCTCAGGCTGTGAGGAGGAGCCCAAAGTGTGAAAACAGAACTTTTACTTCTCCGTCAGGAAACTCTTTCATTGTTGAAATATCTCGTTATCGGTGAAGCAACGTCAGTTTGCAAATCTGATGAGTCAGAACTCAGTGACAGATTTGTTCAGTGGTCATTTCTCAAGGTGTGTGACGTGAAAATGCTTAAACATGAGAAGAATTCAACAGTTTTGATGTTTTAATTCTTAATTTTGGCACTTTCAGACCTCCACACGCAGCAGAGTACATGTGTTGTTGGTTTTAACCCAGAGTTCAGGTGGAGAGATGTGCTACAAATATCTCAGTACATTTCATAAAACAGTACAAGCAGATGGTTATGAGCACGGTACTTCCTGCCAGCACGTAAACCAGCGTGTTGGTCCAGAAGGCAAACATGTAAATGGTTCTGTTGCAGTAAGACGTCACACGATGTGGCTGCTGGGGGGCTGACAGCGTTGTCTTCCTGTTTTTCATTTCCCTCAAACTTCGGCTGTGGTTGAGGTTCTGGTTGCTGTCAGGAGCAGGAGTGTAGCTCCAGCTGTTGGAGGTGTTCAGGTCAGTGGTGTTTCTGTCAAAGCTGGGTGGATATCTGGAGTAAATCTGGAAACTTCCTGAGAGGACAGAAACAAAAAGCTTCTCAGTGACGAGCGTTGTTCTGTTGAAACACTCAGATGTGTAAGTCCTCACTGACGTGATCATCACTGATGGTAGCAGCATCAACATGGACTGACTGAAAAATCTGTTTCTCTCCTCGTAATTTAATTTAATTTTACTGTTTACAACATTCCATGAAGCAGAACTTGTGTTTGACATCTGGCTTATAAAACAAAATGTCGTAAAAGCTTTAAAAGGCTTTGAATGTTCAATAAAAACAGTGAAACCATTAAAGTGATAAAAACATCTCAGCAGACCGTGGTTTCTTAAAGAGGACGCTCACGGCAGAGGGACCAAGAGACGTTTGACCCATTTGTCTCTGTCAGAGGGACGACAGTCAGAGGTGGGTCAGTGTAAACCTGGATGTCTGGTCCCGTTCCAGAGTGCAATGAAAGGATTTATTATTTTATTTATGACTCAAACTAAAACTATAAAAAATAAAAATTATAAAATATTCATCCATCCATCATCTTTACCAGCTTCTTCATTTGCGGGTCATGGGGGTCACTGGTGCCCGTGTCCAGCAGTCACTGTGTGAGAGGCGGGAGACACCCTGGACAGGTCTCCAGTCCATCACAGGGACACCTGGACAGGTCTCCAGTCCCTCACAGGGACACCTGGACAGGTCTCCAGTCCATCACAGGGACACCTGGACAGGTCTCCAGTCCATCACAGGGACACCTGGACAGGTCTCCAGTCCATCACAGGGACACAAAGACAAACAACCATTCATTCTCTCTCTGACCTATAGGGACAATTTAGTTACGTCAGTCAGTCTAACATGCATGTTTTTGATCTGTGGGAGGAAAACCGGAGTACCCGGAGAAAACCTACGCATGCACGGAGAGAACATGCAAACTCCACCCAGAAAGCACCCCGGACTGGGATTTGAACCAGCAACCCACTTGTTGAGAGGCGGCAGATCCACCAACTGTGCCATCGTGCTGCAGTTTACAGATTCAGTTACAACAAAACATTTAAGTTTCGATTCAAAATGTAGCTAGCTGGATGTTCCTACTTGTAGCTAGTGTTTTTCCATATTTTATTATGTTGTGCTTCTTTTAGCTTTTAGCTAGCATTTTGCTGCTATCATTCTGCTTCTTTTAGCTAGCAGTTCTAACTTTGAGTTTTGGCTCTTGTTTGCTAGCTTCAGCCAACGTTAACATAACTAGCATTTTGATGCTATTATGAGTTTCTTTTTGCTTTATTTATTTATTTATTTATTTTTTTGGTCATATGCTAAATTAATTACCATTAAAATTAAGTATCAATTAAAAACCACTTGTGTGGTTCTTTTAGCTTTTAGTTAGCATTTTGCTCCTTTTAGCTTTTAGCTACTGTTTTGCTCCTCTCAGATTGTTCTGTTTGTTTTATCTTAACACAGTTATTCTCTCAACATTCAAACTTCCAAGTTTCTCTAATTGTTTTTATTATTATTTGTCTTAAATGGTCCTGGATTGTAAATGCACAAATGACCTGATTAACAGAATAAAATGTAATTCTTTAACAAATCAAAAATCTGTTGTTTAAACTACAAGACAAACAGGACTAACCGAAGAGGAACCAGGAGAAGAAGAAGAGCAGCAGGCCGATGAAGACCAGAGTCCAGACAGCTGGGCGAGAAGAACCCGGACAGAGGAGCTTCATCAGACAAAACACGGCTGTGGTCAGCAGAGTCCAGATCCCGAGCACCATCACGTAGACTGGGATGAGTGGTGCAACTGGACACTCGTAGAAGTAAACGGCTCCTGTTGACGAGCGCCCATCAGAAAACTCATCATAGAGCCTTATCAGTTAATACACTGGACACAGAGTGGGTCGAAATCAGCAAAACAACAACACAGTTTTAAATGTTTGAAGACTTTAACTTCCCGATTTGACATTATATTGACATTTAACATCCGGTTCAAAACTCCTGTTTTAAAAAAACCTGCCTGATAGTTTCTAGAGGCGAGTTACTGGCATTAAAGACAACAAAAAATTACACTTTTGACTTTAAAATGTACTTATTTACAGTTCTAACGAGGAAGACCGGCAACAGCACACAATGCAAGTAATCACAAGTTTATCTGAAAGTCAGAATGTTGGAGACTTGGAGTCGTGCAGTCTGACTGGTGTCGGCATCAAACCATCGAGGACGATAAACTTTCCGTCACAGATTTATCTGGAACTGTGACATGTGGGAAAACACATTTTAACAGATTTTAATCTGAATAAAAGTCCAGTTTAAATGATTTAACTGAATTTAATTGGCATGTGCTGACCACAATATTCTCCAAACATTTCACATCTGAGGCACCGAGAGGAATCAGTTCTCCAGTAAAACTGGGAGGAAGAGGAAAGCAGCAATCTTCATTTTGCCAGACGTCATGACTGGTTCTACCAGATCAAACCAGTCAGAAGAACCCAGACTGTTTGAGCGGTCGTCATCTCATGGACAGAAGACTGTGGTTGAACCCGTTACAATGGACACCAAGGGGACAGAAGTGGACAAAGTTGGAGACCTTGGGTCTTTGCTCATGCCAGAGGGGAACAAAGAGGTCAAGACAAGGACAGACAAACCTGCCGGTGTCCTCACAAGACTTGTGTGAAAGGACAGATCGGTGTCTCTGGCTGCCAACACTAGACTGCTGCGTCCATTTGTTGTATCGCTCACCAGGTATCAAAAGTCTGCCTGAATGCAAAGGGTTCAGGATTAGGTTTAAAAAGATCCAGATCAGTGATGGAGGACAAGTCCAGAGGTAGTTGGTTCCAGAGTCTGGTCCGGTCACTCCAACATCTGAGACTTTGGGACAAACAGTAAAGAAGTATTAGTTAGTAGTAGTTGATCTAAAGGTAAACAGGGCTGGTGTGCTCACATCTGGGGATGTTGGGTAAAGATGCCGCAGCATAGTGGACCAGTTGAGGGCGTCTAATGGAGGACTGGGAGATTCTTGCATACAGAGCATTACAGTAGCTTCAGGTCCACTGGTCCTTCCAAATGCTGAGGTCCATCGTAGAGTCCATGTCCTCATCAGAACTCATGACTCCTTCTAACGCAGATGAAGAAGCTGAAGTGGTTTGTCCACACAGAGAGGGTCAAGGGAACTCTGACATAAAGGGTTCCCCAGAGAAACGCTGAGGGAACCCATAAAGGAGGAGCGTTGCTGAGGAGAGATGTTCATACTGCCCCCGGACAGCTAAAGAACTGATCTTCTTCTTTTAGCTGTTCCATCTTCAGGGGTCTCCACCATCTCACTCTGTCCTCTGCATCATCTGTCCTCACTCCAACTACCTCCATGTCCTCTCTAACTGCATCCATGTCTCCTCTTTTTTGTCTTTTTCCTGGCGGCTGCATTTCTAACATCCTTATGACAATTTACCCACTGTCCCTGCTCTGGACATGTCCAAACCACTGTCCCTGCTCTGGACATGTCCAAACTACTGTCCCTGCTCTGGACATGTCCAAACCACTGTCCCTGCTCTGGACATGTCCAAACCACTGTCCCTCCTCTGGACATGTCCAAACCACTGTCCCTCCTCTGGACATGTCCAAACCATCTCAGTGTGTCCTCTCTAACTTTATCTCCCAGTTGTTCAACCTCTGATGATCTCATTCTTGATCTTCTCCATCCTTGTCCCTCAAATATTATAATTATTCTTTACACCTTTTAGAAAATCTCCTCAGAAATAATCACTCAAGAGTCCAGGACTCAGACAAAACACAAAAAGATACTCGAGCGAGAGCGACTACAGTGTGGACAACAACATGGACGACGTCTCTCTGACATCAACGCTCTGAGACAGGTATTGATACGAGCTGAAGGAGGTCCGTGTTCAGCTGAAGCTTCTTCTCGCAAAACAAACAGTCAAAGAAACTTACCTAAAGTGATCTGAACGATTGGGAAGGCTGACACAAGGAGGACAGTGAATCCTGCAGACAAATTTTTTTGTTTTTTAAATAATTAAATTAAGTTGTGGCTAAATTTTTTCAGCTTTTTTTTTTTAACCTGCGACACACACACACCTGCACCGAGTACGTCACAGAAACAGCTCCTCCTGAAACCTCCTGCCATCGTCTGGACGTTTCTCAGACGATCTAAGAACTCTTGAAGATAAAATCAGATTCATGCAGTGAGAAGGAAGAAGGCCGGTGTCTCATCGACTGTTTCTCTGTCAGATCAAGAAAAGATGGTTTCAGCAATCAACGTGTCTCAACTCACTTCAAGGAATGTTTTAAAATGATTACAAAACGCCTGCAGAACAGAGAGGTTTCCTGTGTTTCATCAGCAGCCAGTGGGGATTATCCAGGCTGACGCTGATGATGTCATCATTACTAATGGCACAAAGGTGACGTTAAACAGAAAAACAGAAGATTTTAAAAAGCATTAATCTGAAATAATCAAAGATTAATCCATATTTATACATTTCTTCCAGAAAGGTTGCAGCTTTTAACTTTGACACAGCTAACATCAAATTAAGACTCTGTGTCCATCAATAGATGTCGCCCACTGCCATAAACAGAGGGGCGAGCATGTAACTTCCTGCATCCGTGTTCTCTTGTTTGTCTGTTAGCCAAACATTTTATGAAGTTCATTAAACCTTTATTTAGACAGATTAATCCCATTGAGCCTCGAGGACTCATTTACAAGAGAGACCTGAAAGAACGTAGTTGGCAGATTTTAAAGAAATTTCTGAAAATAATCTTTGGGTGTCCATCTCTGAACATCTTCAGCCTGAGAAAATATATTTTATGTTTTTCACAAGCTGAACTGTAGAAGTGGGAACAAAAAGTTTTAAACTGAAACTAAGGAGGTTGATGATCAATATGAGCGAGGTCAGAGGTCACCAGAGGCTGACGACCAGTATGAGTGAGGTCAAAGGTCACCGGAGGCTGACAACCAGTATGAGTGAGGTCAGAGGTCACTGGAGGTTGACAACCAGTATGAGCGTGGTCAGAGGTCACCGGAGGCTGATGACCAGTATGAGTGAGGTCAGAGGTCACTGGAGGCTGAAGACCAATATGAGTGAGGTCAAAGGTCACCGAAGGCTGATGACCAGTATGAGTGAGGTCAGAGGTCACTGGAGGCTGAAGACCAGTATGAGTGAGGTCAAAGATCACCGAAGGCTGATGACCAGTATGGGTGAGGTCAGAGGTCACTGGAGGCTGAAGACCAATATGAGTGAGGTCAGAGGTCACTGGAGGCTGAAGACCAATATGAGTGAGGTCAAAGGTCACCGAAGGCTGATGACCA
>JARVGV010000111.1:35808557-35820977 GCA_031762435.1 Hypsolebias longignatus | reverse complement strand
TTTTCTCAGTCATCCAGGTATATAACAACAAAAAAGGTTGAATCATGTCATCTGGACTTCGTTTTTTTTTTTTTTTTATAGACTATAGATTACTGTTTGTCGACGAGCATATAAGATTATTTTCAAGTCGATCCCAAATCACATTTAAGCTTTAGAGAATAAAACTAATTCATGACAGCTGCTGCATTTGAGCCCTTCTAAATACTGTATCTCCTGATATTTTCTACCTCATAGCTGAAAACAGTGTTTCAGTTTGTTAGTAAAAAACACTAAAGTCTGTCAGATTTATGTTGCTCGTAAATTATTTCCAGTTTTTGCACCTCCTTTTTCTGTCCTAGCACTCGTAAATGATCCGTTGTGCCTTTAAAAGTCTAGTTAAAGGCTTTAAACAGCTCCTTAAAAGGTAAGAGTTTCAGCATGTGCACGCTCGGTGATCACACACACTCAGCACGTGCACGCTCGGTGATCACACACACAAACTGAACAATTCAGAGAAAAGACTAAACTGTAGCCTCTGCAGTGCAACAGCTGAGGCAGTTGTTTTAACATGTTTTAATTTAACACATTATAAAAACAATATTTATACTGAAAATGTTTCTTTATTTTAGTTTGACCAGGTCTTCAGCTACTCAGCTTAGTATCTGGACACCGATGTCAAAGCTTTGGTATAAATCGAGCTGTAAGTGGCTTCAGGGCTGTGTGCTGGTATCAGACGTTTAGTTGTGTCGGTTGAGTCAGACGTCATGTTTCGTGGTGAGCGCTGTGGCTCACCATCGTCTTTTTGGGCAGTCGTGACTGAGTGGTTACAGCAGTGTCCTCCAATGGGAGAGTTGGGGGTTCGATTCCACCAGCAGTCACATACTGAAGTGTCCCTGGGCAAGACACTGAACCCCTCATTGCCTCCGTTGTGTCCCATCGGTGAATGAAAGTGATTAATCAGAACCATCATCTCAGTCTTCCACTCCACTGGCATTGTCCCAGTTCTCCATGCAACACTGAAGAGACATGTCAACCGTGACAGCCCCACAACATCCAGGCCCTTCAGCATCTCGGGATGAATCTCGTCCACCCCTGACGCCCTGCCACGGAGGAGTGTGTTGACTACCTCACTGACCTCTGCCATAGTAATGGACTCGTAGACTGCCTCCTCAAAGGTATACATCTTGGGTGGATTAAGGAGATCTTTGAAATGCTCCTTCCAGCGCTCAACAATATATTTAGTTCAGGTCAGTACCCCATCCAAACAAGCACAGCCTGGGATAGGGTCTTCTTTCCTTTTCTGAGTCGCCAAACCATTTGATAGAACTTTTTCGAGGCAGACTGAAAGTCCTTCTCCCCAAATTCCTCCCATGCTCGAGTTTTTGCTTCTGCATCCACCAAACTGCAGTCCTTCTGGCCACCCTGTACCTGTCTGTCAGCTGCTTCAGTCCTCTGGAACATCCAAGTCCCGAAGGCCTCCTTCTTCAGCTTGATGGCCGCCATCACTGCTGGTCTCTACCAGCGGGTTATTTGGTTGTCAGGCCACAGGTTCTGGAAGCTGCATTTGCAATAGAGGCCCTGCACATGGGCCATTTGAATTCTATGTCCCCATGCTCCCCCGGGTCAAGTTAAAAACTCTTCCTGAGGTGTGAGTTGAAGATTCCATGGACTGGGGGCTCCACCAGACATTCCCAGTTCACCTTCACTATACGTTTGGGTTTAACAGATCTGTCCGACAGCCTCCCCGGCCACCGGATCCAACTCACCACCTGGTGGTGATCAGTTGACAGCTCTTCCCCTCTCTTCACCTGAGTGTCCAAGACATAGGGCCACAGGTCCAATGACACAATTACAAAATTGCTCATCAACCTCAGACCTAAGGTGGCCTGGTACGAGGAACACTTATGAACCACCCTCTGCTCAAACATGGTGTTCGTTATGGACAGCCCATGCCTAGCAAAAGTCCAAGAAACGAACACCATTCAAGTTCAGATGACCGTTCCTCCCTAACACCCCCTTCCAGATAACTCCATCATTGCCCACATGGGTATTGAAGTCACTGAGTAGCACAAAGTGAGATGGCACCCCTTCCAGGACACCATTCAGAGACTCTAGATAATCTGAACTGATGTTTGGTGCATATGTACAAACAACAGTCAGAACCTTCCCTCCTGCACTTCATAGCTGCAGAGAGGCAACCCTTTCGTTCACCGGGTTAAAAAGGCAGAGGGCTTGTGAGTATCCCCACACCTGACCAACATCTCTCTCCCTGTGGAACTCCAGATTAGGAGAGAGTCCCGCCCCTCTCTAGGAGTTGAGTTACAGAGACCAAGCTGTGCATAGAGGTGAGTCTAAGTATAACTGGTTGGTACCACTCAACCTCAAGCTCTGGCTTCTTACCCACCAGTGAAGTGGCGTTCTATGTCCCTAGAGCTAGTCTATGCCACCAGGAATCCAAATGGCCAGGAACCCACACTCGCCGTGCACAGCACCCAACCTTGACAGACCTCACCACAGGTGGTGGGTCCATGTGGAGGTAGCTTCCTGTTATGTTTTCGGGATTGGCCCATCTGAGTCCCAGGAGCCAAGGCTCGACCACCAGCCCCCCCACCCCCCCAACCCCGAACCTGGCTCCAGGGAGGTGATCTGGTTTCCCTTTTCCAGGCAAGGTTTCCTGACCTTTTTTCACCAAGGCTTTGAATGTTTTCACCGTTTATTTTTTAATAGAGGATATAAGTTTGTTTCTAGGTGGTCTTTAAAGGTTTATCATTGAACTTCTGCCAGGCAGAAATGTGCCACGTGTACTAGTCTCGTTCAGCAGATCACTACTTAACGTTGAACAAGTCATTGTAAATTACAGTAGGGAGGTTTCCTCCAGTCTGAGTATCTGCCAGCTGATTTATTTAACCACGTTGGAGGTTACGCAACTGTCAAGATGTCGTCAGTCAGGTTTGGATTTCAGGCTGACTCACTCTGCACGATGAGTCAGCCTGAAATCCAGAACGTTGTGACACTGAGACGATGTTTTGATCCAACCCAGATCTTCAGCTGGTCAAACGTATGAACAGCTGTAAACTCGTCTTTTGTTTATAACCCGGTCCATAAGGTCTGGGTGAGCTAACGTGTGGTTTAAAACTCAAATTACAAAATACAAACTCAGTGATTTCAAATGAATTAAATACAAATTAGACTCCACCAGTCAAATTTGTGAATTAAATGCATTCAGTAGTTTGTTGCCACTGGATGAAGACAAATGTCCTTATCAGTTGTAAACGCTTGTTTGATTGTGTTTTTAAGATGAAAATTCCCGAACAAAGAACAAATCAAGACACAGTCAACCATTTTGTCCCTTGTTGCAGAGCAAGGTGAGGGAATTGGAAATGCTGTCCATCAGTGTTGTGAGCGTGATAACTTAAAAAAAATAAGTGAGATACAGACTTCCATTTTGCTTTGTGGCTGCATCTAAACGCAAAAATGATCTCCATCAAAAACTGAGTTGCCACGTCAAAATACAAGATGGCTGCAGCCATATACACATAAACCAACCATTCCAATCATTTAAGAAAACTATGCTTTCTAGTTTTTATATTGATTAAAAGCAGAGTTTTCTCAAATGATTGAGATGGCCGAAGAATAATCTATGGGGGGCCAAGACCACCATTGGCCACCCCATGGCTCCTCCATTGTTCCTGGTGATGGATAAAACTGCTCCCTCCTCTCCAGGATCCGTCGCTCTGCACCTCCTCAGACCAAAAAAAAAAAAAAAAAAACTGTTCTTCTCCACAGAGTAACTCCTGCTCACTTGAATGTCTGACTCAAAAAACATTTAGGTTTACTGACATTCTCTGTTCAGCGCCAGTCCAGAAAAACACTTGTCTCAAGAACTACAGTCACTTTTCAGATTCCTCAGCGAGGGGGGATGTTGGCGTGCAGCTTGTTTGTTATCAGTCTACCTCGTCTTTTATTTTTTATTCCGTCAGAGGAGCCCAGCTTTTGTCAATAACACTGTGTATGTTTGTGTATTTTTGTGTAGAGGTCAAAGACCCCGAGCCTCTGGAGGCGCTGCAGACCCTGCCGTCAGCGGATAACGTGTCCAGACAACCCCGCTGCGTCAGCGGGCAGTACTTCTTCGAGTATCTGGTGGTAGTCAGCCTCAAGATGACCAAAGTCGGCACCTATGAACCTCAGATCACCTACCAGTTTCCCAAGGTCAGTGTGTTGGAGAACCAGAGTTAAACACACTACGCTGAGATGGTCACGGATTTTAAAGATTTTAAACTAAGGTTTATAACTTAACCTAAGAACCACAACATGTTAAACAATCCCCTGTGCCTGCGTCTTCTCCATACGAGATTCTTTGAGACAAAATAAAAACATCTGGCTCAAACTGAATTCTGTGAGCTGCAGAGTGGATTCAAAAACATAATTTCATTTGTTCTTAATATATTAGCTGGACAAACCATAAACTGTTTACTCTGTTTTGACCAGTTCTCTGCTCTCGGCTTCATTGTTGCTTTATTCATGTCAAAGGTTAAAAAAATCAGCTGAAGGGTAGAAATGAAGCAGAACTAAAAATGTGGAACCAGTTTTGCTCAAACACGTGCACAGTTCCTCAGAAACGTCATTTAGACCTGGAGCAAGTTGAAAAGAACTGACTCAGCATTTTTCATAAAAAATTTGTTTTAACCTTTTTGTACATTTCTGTTACCTAACTGCCGCAGCATGCTTTCTGCAGCTGTTCATAAATCAAAACATTCAGAGTGCTGCTGTGACTTTTGGTTTTTGTAACTTTGATTCTTTCCAGAATGTTTAACTTTATTTACCAACAACTTTGTTCTCTTTGAACTCTGCTTAAGTTTCTCATTCTGTTTTTGTCTTCTTATCCTACTTTAAGCTTTTAGTTAGGGCTTTTTGCTACTTTAAGCTTGTAGTTACAGTTAGTTTATTTATCTTTTAGCTAGAATTTTCTTACTTTTAGCCAGCATTAGTTCCTTTTAGCTTTTAATTAGTGTTTTGCTTCGTTTAGCTTTTAACTAGTATTTTCCAGCTTTTAGCTAGCATTTTTCAACTTTTGGTTTTTCGTTGGGTTTTGCTTCTTTTAGCTTTTTGGTAGTGTTTTTCACCTTTTGTCTTTTAGCTAGTGTTTTTCCGCATTTGGTTTTTAGTTGGGTTTTGCTTCAGATTTAGTGTTTTCCAACTTTTAGCTAGTATTTAGCAACTTTTGGCTTTTTTTTTTTTTTATTTATTTTCCCTTTAGCAATTTGCTTATGTTAGTCAACTTAAGCTGGCAATTGTTCATTTTTCCTTTTAGTGTTTTTCCACTTTTAGTTAGTATTTTTGCTCCTTTTTAGCTTTTAGCTAGTATTTAGCTTCTTTTAGCTCTAATAGTTCAGTTTCAGCAGTCCTTTAGCTCTCAGCTGTATTTTAGCAGAAAGACGTTTCTCCAGTGTTTTTCTGACTCGAGCTGAACTCTTTATTTTTATTTTTAACTATTAAACTCCTGCTTTAAATGTGTCACATTCTTCATAAGGACTAGTCTTATAAGCTGAACCTCGTTAGTGGAGTAACGACCTGCAGGTTAGTTTCAGGTTTCTGTAGCTGATCTATAAATTATCAGGAGACTGAAGGAGACTTGTTGTCTCTTCTGTCAGTAAAATATTTGTGCCAGGCTGAGGTGAGCTGCGTGTTTCTAACGGCAGCCATGTTTGTTTTCAGAGGGACATGATGGCCAGGTTTCAGAAAGAGGAGGAGGAGAAGACCTTGAAGGCCATCACGCTCTTTTGTTTCCCAGAAGGCATCAGCTGGGCTCCTTTAACAGAATACCACAGGTACGGGTCAGAACCACCTGCGCTGAGCTGCTTCTGCTTTCATGAAAACTCTTTGTTTGTTTCAGTGAAACCTTCTCCTTCGTTCTGACTGAGATCGACGGCAGCAGAAGGAATGGATACTGCAGGAGGCTCCTGGTCCGTCCACTCATTAAACACAAGAAAAAAAATAATTTAAACAGCATTTTTCTCTTATTGTTCACAGAACTTTTCTTTCTCACTTTTAAATTTTCAGCCAGGAGGAAAAGGAGCTCGACCACCAGAGGCGTATTGCATCATCAGCACTCTGGCTTGTTTCGGCCTCTTCTCTGAGGTCAGGACAACGCACAAACACGCTCACCTGTTCACTTGTACACCTGTACACCTGTTCACCTGTTCAGCTGCTCGTTAACATAAACTGATAATCAACCAATTGTACAGCAGCAACTCGGAGGTGAAGACGAGTTGCCGAATTTCAAACTGAGCATCAGAGCGGAGAGGAAAGGGGATTAAAGTGTTGGTCTGAGTATTTCAGGACCTGCTGGGATTTTTACCCTCAACCACCTCCAGGGTTTAACGAGATGGTCCAAAGTAGAAACTGTCCAGCGAGCAGCAGTTGACTGGACAAAAAAGTCTTGTTCTATTTCTTATAGGCTTCACTCTTTAAGGCTATCAATAGTGGGTTCACCCCTGTATGCAGCACCGAAACCTTTAGGCCACGCCCACCTGCTGTGTGGGCCCCGCCCTGGTCTGTATAAATTGCCCTGAGACGGGGATGGGCTCCCCTCTTCTCTTCACCATGCAAGCAGCACAAAACATCTGAAGAGCAGACGATGTCCTGTGGAGTCATTGGTCTGGGTCGGGCCTGCAGGGCAGGGTACATCCTCAGTTCCGACCTGCACTCCATCAGCGAGGGCTGCCTCGGTGCAGAACCTGCAGGTAGGCCCTGACACCGCAGGCTTCCTGTCTGTCCTGCAAGCTTCTCCCACTTGAGGAGAAGCAACGCTGGGCAGCCAGCTTTGCTTCAGGTGAAGGGTATTCCCAGCTTCCTGGGAGATACCTGCTGGTCAAGGCCCTCGGTCTTTTCAACGTGAGGCAGGATTCGGATGAGGAGTCCGTTAGCAGCTTCGCTAAAGGCCCGACGACGCCGGAGCTGCTAGCTCCGCCTCCTGCAGACGACTTAGCGGGAAAGTTTGCCACCCTGCACTCCGGCTGCCGAGACCCAGTCTGGCTTCATTTTCCAGCTGTGACGATGTACCTGTCTGGAGAAGCAGCTGATCCGCTGACGCTGAGTGCCCAGGTCCACCTACGTGCCCATCATGAAGGTAGATGTTGCATCACAAGAGGTTCCCTCCAGTCCTCCACTAGATCCAAGCCTGACTGCTGTCAACATCCAGTGAGCAGCAGCAGTGCGGTCCCAAACGCCTCGTTGTAATGACTGGTTCTGGAGGACAGAAAGACAACAGAGGCTCAGATACTGGCTCGCTGCAGAAAAGCATCTCTGAACATGCAGCAGGTCCTTGATGGATTCCAGTAGCTGAAGACCACACTGGGGGTCCCTCCAGTCAGCTCAGAGCAGGAACCTGAAGCTACCTTCCTGCTCCGATGAGTCTTGTTCACTGATGTCCAACGACCTCCGCGGGTCACCTCAGTCCAATCAGAACCAGCGAGAGGCTCGCATCATGGACGTTCATCTGAAGAACCAGCAGCAGCTGAACAATGGTAACCTGTGAAGGTGGACCAGAACCTGAGACATGAAGAATTAAGGCAGTTCTGAAGGCGGCGGGTGTCCAACCCGGGTCCAGCAAGGTGGACCATAAAAAGGAGCTGTGAGTGTAAATGACACTTGTACCATAATTTCCGGACTATTGAGCGCACCTGAATATAAGCCACGCCCACTAAATTAAAAGAATTCTACCTATAAAGGCCGTGCTTGTGTATAAGCCACAGGTGTGCACGTTGTAACATGAGATATTTACACAGAAATATGTTTTAACCTTTAATTAACTACGTACCGGTAACGTGCACAAACACGTACAGTAAACGTTTTGTTGTGCCGGTAACACGGCTGGTTCAATAAATACAAACAGCAGCCTCCAGGAAAAGTCACTGGTATCTTCTGTGGTCTCCATCTCATAAACCTGAGACACCACGATGGTCCACCTCTAAAATCTTCAATCTTGTTTTCGGTGGCGGTTGTTTTGGCTTCCAGTCGGATCTGCACGGTGGAAACACCTCAGCTGTCTGCTCTGTGTGTTCACACAGTCTTCAAGAACATTTTCAAGTTCGGGCCATCTGCTTTTTTTTTTTTTTTTACCTCTGAAAGCTTTTGTCGTCTTTCTGCGTTGAGTCAGTTCTTCACGCTGCCGTCTCCAACTGGTCTGAAGAATTTAGTGAGTGTGTGTTGATTTACGACAATCCAAAGTTTCATGGGTCCACTGTGACCTGTTCTGTAATTTCATTGGTCAGATTTTATTTAACCTTTATTTATACAGGTAGTCTCAATGAGTCATGAGGACCCACCCCCCCAATAGAGACGTGTATTGAGCAGCTATGTGAGCGTCCGGGTGTGATGAGGCTAAATGTTTTGGCGGCATGAAGCTCGTTAGCTCATCAAATAAATAAATAAATATATAAATAAATAAACATAAATTATTTGCAGCTTTGTTTAAGCCGCGGAGTTCAGTCGTGAAAAAAGTAGCAGCTTATAGTCCAGACTTTACGGTACAGTAAACCTGGTACCTTGAAGGAGTTTTAAACACATTTACTGTGTTAGTGCTCACAGGACATTTTTCATAAGACTCTCAGCTACTACCACACCAAGTTTTAGCTCAACGTCTGCCACATTGACCAAATTGTTGCCAAGTTCACGAACCTCAGCAGTTACATGATCGCCCGCCTTTCACTGGGTGCATTGAATCAGACAGGAGAAACTGTCCAAACGTTCCTTTTTGTGTTCTTCAACGACATGAACGTGTTCAGCTTCATGTGAGGTTTGGGTCAGAGCTGTGGTTCTGGGCGAGCGGCGTGTTAACGCTGCGTGTGACGTGCGTGTGCTCCGGTCTGCGCAGATATTCGACGAGGTGGAGAAGCGGCGGCAGATCTCCACGGCCTTGGTCTACCCGTTCATGCAGAAGCTGAGAGAGGCCCAGTTCCCGGCTCCCGGACACACAGTGGAGATTAAGAGCTTCATTCCAGAGTCGGGCACCGAGGTCAGAGCAACACACACACATGCACACACATGCACACACACGCCTCGCAGCTGTTGCTTCACTTTAAAGCTCCACGATCTGCTTCCAATCACAGTTAGTCTTTTTTTCACGCGCTCGCTGCATTCTGCTGGTTTTTAAAGGAAAAGTACCTTTTTTTTTTTCAGCGTTGCGTTTCTTTCATCAGCCCTCAGATCACATTGTTCTGTTAGAGACCCGGTACCAGAACAGAACCACATCCACGGGTCAGACAATCAGGTGACTCTGAATAATAACAATAAAATGAAACTTCTGTGGAGGAGGAAGTGAAAGTGAAGCTGCAGACTTCTCATGTTTCAGTTTATTTCTAGTTTTATCAGAATAAAACACAAACATCAAAGAGTGAAACATTAGATTTGATTGTCTTTTATTTGCCTGGATGGTTCTGGGTTTATCTTTATGAACCAGGGCCATTCAACTGCTGACCCTTGGGCCGGAAGTGGTCCACGGGTGACTTCAGTTGGGCCCACCAGTGAGTTGAGATGGTTCAGAGCCCTCAGTGATTCAGGACATCACGGCTCAGTGAATCCAAACTAAATCTGAAGTTTGTGTGTTTTGCTGTTTCTGATTTTATTTCATTCAGACAAATAAAATCCATTTAGTTTCTTCTGACTCTTGTTGAAACGGTCAAACCAGTTCTCTGCTGCTCTGAATGGTCCCACCACAGCAGAGTCCAGTCTCCCACAGGTCAGGACAAGAGCAAGTTTAATGTTTAGCTTCATGAAGCATCTTGGTTCAACCTTATTAAAGCTGTGCTTCATCTCGGCCGGCGGCAGACACGGCTGAAGGCCTGCGAAGGTTTCAGCAGAGACTTGAACCTGACAGCGTAAAGAAAACGAGGCGTTCCGTGAAACGAGCAGAAAGCACGAAGCGAGCAGGCGGAGACGTCCGGGCGGAGCTGCTCTTGGTTTGTGCAGAGCTGAACATCAGATCGTCCAGGTGGGTGTGTGCATGAGGATCTGCCTGGACACGTCCCGTTACACAACTGCACCCCGGCAGAAACCCAACACCTCCCATCAGGCCTTGCTCCGTGATTCAGATGCTCCCAGCCGCCCGAGGCGTCCACTGACGTCGGCCATCTTGACGGAGGAGGACGACGACGCTCTCCTGTGGACTCCCAGTCACGCTGGCTGTAAACGTGAAGGGAAACGAGGAGCAGCGCACGACCACACCTGAAACCTACCTTCAATAAGATGTTCATCGTGCAGCACTTAACGCTCGGAGCGAACAAGTTCTGAACCAGGCGTGGGGTTTATTAAAGGAATGCATATCACCCGCCACTTTTCATGTTTTGTTTTTGAGTCTTGTGTCTGTTTGATCTTATTTTGGATCTCAGAGTAAGTCGGACTCTTCAGGGTGGGAGTTGGACTCCACCAGGGCTGCCCGTTCATTTCTCGGTGCAGCCAGGGGGTGGAGGGGGTTCTGGTTCAGTGGCCTCAGGATTCATCTCTGCTCTTTGCAGATGACGTGGTCCTGTTGGCTTCATCATGCTGTGATCTTCAGCTCTCACTGGAGCGGTTCACAGCCGAGTGTGAAGTGGCTGAGATGAGGATCAGGACCTCCAAATCTGAGACCATGGTCCTCAGTCAGAAAACTGTGGATTGTTCTCTTCAGGTCGAGGGTGAGGTTCTGCCCCAAGTGGAGAAGTTCAAGTATCTCTGGGTTCTGTTCACGAGTGAGGGAAGAATGGAGCACGAGATTGAAAGATGGTGCAGCATCTGCAGTATTGTGGACTCTGTACCGGTCCATTATGGTGAAGAGAGAAATGAGCTGTAAGGCAAAGCTCTCTGTTTACAAGTCTACGTTCCTCCCCTCACCTCTGGTCGTGAACTCTGGTAGAGACTAAAAGAATGAGATCGTGGATCCAGGAGGTTGAAATGAGTTTCCTCTGCAGAGCTGGACTCTCCCTCAGAGACAGGCTGAGAAGTTCAGTTATCAGGAGAGACTCAGAGGAGAACCACTGCTCCTCCACATGAGGAGCCAGTTGAGGTGGTTCATCTGGTCAGGATGCTCCCTGGGCACCTCCCTAAGGAGGCGCTTCAAGCATGTCGGACTGAGAGGACATCCTGGGGAAGACAGGACGTCTGGCCTGGACACCTTGGAGTCCTCCTGAAGAGGCGTCTTTGGACAGACAGTCTGGACCTCCTGATATGATGCTGACCTGGTCCAGAACCAGAACCAGATTTAAATTGTAATAAATAAAACCATGTTTAAATCTTCACAGAATTCAAATGTTTCAGTTCATTTATTTTATTGGAGTTTTTTTTATTTATGGTCTTTTGATTAATTTAATGTTTTTTAATAATAAATTATTTTCTTCATAAATAAATTCATTAAGAACAATCTGGGCTCACTTCGGATCATGTGGTTCTGGTCCGGTTTGCTCTGTTATGACGCAGAACCCTGAGGAGGTTCGGGTCCCAGGCAGAACCCTCCGGTACCGGAGCTGGAGGCTCGGTTCTGATGCGCTGCGCCACGAGGCCTTCTTTACGGGTCTTTACCGGGCCCAGAACCGGTACCGACTGCGTTAACCCGTGTTATCCTGTGACCTCATTATGTTTTGTGTCGGAACCGCCTGTGGATCCGAACCCAGATCAACGCACCGAACCTCATCCAGCATTTCTCCTGTTTCACCTCCTGCTTCTGATCCACTTCTCTCTGGGTTCTGACAGCAGGGTGTGGGAGAACCCTGAGGAGGTTCCGGATCCTCCTGGGTCCTGCAGGCCCACAGGCCTCCCCTCCCCTCCCCCACCCCCGAACCTCACCGAACATGTGGAGGTGTCCTCTGGTGATGGGGTTGAAGCTGCCGCAGGACAGGAGGATCACGTGCGTCTTGCTGCTCTCCGTCATGGTGGCCCGGTCCGCCTCGGCTCGGCTCGGTTCGGTTCTGTAGAAGCAGGTCGTCAGGACGAAGATGCTGCGGAGACTGAGGAGGAGAGGCGGATGCTCTGCAGGAGGAGGAGGAGGATTTAAAGATACAGACACTGAGAGGAGGAGGAGTCATGTTTGGCTCCTTGAAGGTCTCACATCTTCTGTCTCCATCAGTTCTGATGAAACGACCTGTTCCAGACCTGATCCGGTCCTGACTCAGTTCTTGTGGTGTCTTACAGAATGAGGAGGCTCAGACCATTTTTATGTGACTTTAATGTGCCCTTGTGGTTACACGACAGAAACCTGCACCTGCACCAGAATGTTTGGCTTTCTTGGACTGTGAGGTCTCAGTGTCTGATGGAGGGCATTTACAAACTGAGGTGAACCACAAACCCACCCACACAGACCAGTATTTACAGTTTGACTCCCATCACCCTTTGCAGCACAAGTTAGGAGTCATCAGGACTCTGGACCACAGAGCAGACAGCGTCCCCACTAACTCAGGAGCCAGACAGAAG
>JARVGV010000111.1:35787825-35798282 GCA_031762435.1 Hypsolebias longignatus | reverse complement strand
GAAGTCAGTGTTGACCAGATCTGACCTTGAACAAATAGTCCATGTGTTCATTACAACCCAACTTGACTATTGTAAAATACTTTATGTTGGGGTCAGTCAGGTCTCCCCTTCACATCTCCAGCTCATCCAAAATGCTGCAGCGTGGTTCTTAACAGGAACTCATAGGTTTGATCATATTTCACTGGTTTTGTCCTCCCTTCACTGGCTCCCTGTGCATGTCAGAAGAGATTTAAGTCTCCTGTTGACCTTTAAATGCATTAATGGTCTTGCACCTTCATAACTCTCTGACCTTCAACCAGATGTTCCTTCTCGTGTCCTGAGATCATCTGACCAGCTGCTTTTGGTTGAAGCTCAGAGGAGATCGGACTTTTTCATTCGTGGGCCCTAAACTCTGGAACAATCTGCCCAACATCAGACAGGCCACTTCACTTCCTGTTTTTAAATCTGATAAATGCACATCAGTTTTCTCTGACGTTTAACAGTGTGATTTGATTTAGTATTTTATTGTTTTGTGTTTTTATGTATTTGATGATTTTAATTACATTTGTTTTTCTTTACTGTCATTTGTTTTATTAAGCACTTTGGTAACAGCTGCTGTTTTAAATGTGCTTTATAAATAAATTTAACTTGACTAAACACTAAAGAAAAGAGAAAAGTAACGGTCAGGGCTCTGCCTGAAAGAAGGAGCTCAGCGTAAAGCTTCATCTATCACCAAATGTCACCAAAACAGGTGTCCCCATCCACAGTGGATCCACTTTGACATCACTGTGGACTGAGAGGCCCAAGAAGGAAGTTCCTGTTCCATCAGCCACCTTCGACCTGCATCTGTCCACAAATGTCTTAGAGAAAGGTTTGACGTCAGATGAGACCTTGAGCAGTTCTGGAGCAGTCGAGGTGAGACTTACAGACCTAAGGACCCTGGTCCAACTGTCTGGCGTGGTGGTAGCATCGTGCTTTGGTCCTGAAGTGGATGGAATAATGAGGGAGGACTACCTTCCAGCTCTTCACCTCAAATCAAGATGTGGACAGTTGAAACTTGGACACAGTTGGGTCCTGCAGGACAGTGGTCCCAAACACATGAGAACTGGTTTCTGATCCGGCGAACAGTCCCGGGTCTGCCTTCCCAAAACCCCGACTGATTGGAAGAAGTTGAGTCAGGAAACCAACCGATTTAAATAAACTTCACTGGTTCTGCCAAGAAGGGCTGTCAGCTATCAAATGTTGCATCAAAATTAAAAATCCAAGATGGCCACCAACGCTACTTTTAAATGGCTTCACTCAGCTGTTTTGAGCCACACAGCTGAAATTTGGTGAGGTTAGCTGAGATGTCCCATATCACTTTTTTTTCATTCAGCCTTTATTTATACAGGTTAGTTCCCATTAGCCACGAGCACTCATTTACAAGAGACCTGTGTTTTATTTATATATATATATATATATATTTTTTTTTTTTAACAGGTCTCTCTTGTAAATGAGTCCTCATTGAGTCTAATAAATGAATGATCAGACACAAAACGTCAGGTCCAGAATGGAGGTGAGTAGGTCTCTCATAGAACGAAAGACAAAAAGAACACGTTAAAATAGAAAGAATTACAAATAAAACCTATTCATTTGTAACTTTTCATGTGATGAAATGTGTAGTTTGTCCTATAGCAGTCTATGACTAGCAGCATAATTAAACTAAGGGATAAGTCATGAAACCAAGCCGACCCTAACTATAGGATTTATCAAGAAGGAAAATCTTAATCCCAGTCTTCAAACTGGACAATGTGTCAGCCTCATGGATAGAAACTGGAAGTTGGTTCCACAAGAGAGGAGCCTGAGAACTGAAATATCTTCCTCCCATTCTGCTGCTGGAAACTCTAGGAACCACAAGTAAACCTGCAGTCTGAGAGTGAAGTGCTCTGTTAGGAAAATATGGAACAAGATATCTAATATAAGATGGGTCTAGGTTGTTGAGAGCTTTGTAGGTTAAGATTTTGGCCAACGGAGAGAAGCTAGAACTGGAGAGAGATGATCTCTCCCACTAACTCCAGTTAAGACTCTGGCAGCAGCATTTTGAATCAGCTGATTTTTGGATCCCTAGTTACAAACACATCTTTGGGATCCGGATCATGAAGATGTTTTGAGTTTTAAGGTGAGGCCTTGAGAGGACAGGTCGGAGCCGCTAGGTGTCCGCTGAGTCCTGGAGGACCAGGACGGCGCACCGCCCCCGGTGGAAGAAGCGGCTCGGTACACGCACGCGCCGCACCTTCGATCAAGGTAAGCGAACAAAGACTGACCCGTGAAGAAACGGAAACAGCCGAGCGTTAGCATGTCGTGCTTTCGCTTTAATTCGTTGTGGACTGAAGTGAACGTTAACTGTCGTCCCCCGTGAGGTTTCCGGTTTACAGACGGTGCTTCTAATAAGAGCTAACGTCGACTTGCTAACTTTCACTTAGCTGTTCGCTTCAAGAACTTCTGCTCGTGAAGTTAGCTTCAAGTCTAACAGGTGTTTCCGGTTACGTATGTCAAAATAAGAGTCGTTGGAACACTAGTGTAGCTGATTTTTGCCCATTCCTGTTCGGTTGAGTTTTATTTTGAAGAAAACATCCGGCAGTAGCCGTTTTCTCCTCCGCTAACAAAGACGTCGTGAACTTTAATAGCTAACTAGCTAGCTTATCGATGCTATCAGGCGTTTGTTTACGAACTTGAAAGTGAGTAAAAACTTTAACTTTATAGTTTGTAAATACGATAAGGTAATGTTAAATTGTGTCAAATGGTTTGAGCTGATTTGTGTGCACAATAATGAGCTTACAGGATAAACTAGCATCATTACGTCCCAACCGAAACTAGCTCCGGGTTTTCAAGCTGGTTGGGTCAGTTTTTTTTAATGATTAATAGAAGCAACATAACTTCCTCTTATTGTTTAATAATCAGCCGCCGACTTATGAGTTGGTTTTAAACGAAGCAGGATGACAAGAACTGAATTTAAATCATCTTAAAACTTAAACTCGACGTGAAGCTGTACCGCAGAATTACTTCTGCGTTCAATTCAGTTTCAGGTTATTTATATTTAGCACCAAGTCACAACAGAATCATCTCGGGGCACTGAATAGGAACATTTATATATATCAAAAATGAAAATTTAACATTATTTATCCGAGGAGCAGACTGCTTTGAGTTTCACAACTCACAGAACTCTCATATTGAGCAAGCATGAAGGCGACAGTGGAAAGGAAAAACTCCCCCATGAGGAAGAAACATTTAGCAGAACCAGCTCAGGACAAGCGGTCATCTGCTTCGACCGGCTGGTTTGAGAAGAACATGTTAAGATAGAAATAGTATCAAACGAAAACTGTTCAATTTTAACACTTAATTTAAAGAAATTAGGTCAATTTGTCTAGTAGTCTAAGCTTAAGACAGCATGACAAGCTGACCCTGACTATAGGATTTATCAAAAGGAAAATCTTGAGTCCAGTCTTCAAACTGGACAATGTGTCAGGCTCATGGACAGAAACTGGAAGCTGGTTCCACAAGAGAGGATTCTGAGAACTGAAAGATCTTCCTTCCATTCTGCTGCTGGAAGCTCTAGGAACCACAAGTAAACCTGCAGTCTGACAGTGAAGTGCTCCGTTTGGAAAATATGGAACAACAAGATCTTGAATATAAGATGGAGGAGCTAGGTTGTTGAGAGCTTTGTAGGTTAGAAGTAAGATTTTGAATTCAATTCTGGACTTGACAGGGAGCCAGTGGAGAGAAGCTCAAACTGGAGAGATATTATGTTCAATGTTTGGATGTTTTTAATTAAATTTAATCTTATTGTTAAAGTTGTACTTGTGACCTATTCTGTACTTTACTGATGCTTTTCTTTAATACTTTAACGGTCCAGTAATGACAGATATAATATGTAAAATGTACTTTCTGATCATCGACACTAACTGAAAATAATGATCAGTACACTTGTTACATACTTTAAACTAGTTGTATATTTAGAAAATGACCAGCTGTATTTTTCTAAAGTATTTAGCCTCATATTTTAGTTGTTTCTGTTTTTTTAAACTGTTTCTGAATCAGTTTTCTCAAGCATTAACACTTACACACATAGGTTTCTCAATTTCTCTGTTTTATTACAAATATATTGTTAACATTCCTCTTTTGCTGCTTTTCTTCCTCTTTCTTTTTAACTGACAGTCATTTCAGGACTGTTTGTGTTTGTTCTTTAGCTTCATCTCTATCTGTAGATGTTTACCTGTCTACCTCTGATTTTAACAGATTATCCAGGTTATTGTTTTAATCAACTCGACGAGTTGGACGTGCCTGTGTAATCAGAACGATCAACGAGGAGACTCATTTAGATCAACTTTTACTAAGAACTGAGAAGAAAAACTATGGATATTTTCTCTTTTGTTTACTTTTTAACATTATTTTGTACCAGTTTTTGAGCACAGCTGGTTCAAAGATATAGGGAAGATCACGTGACCGCTCGATTGGAAACATCACTGGCATGCAGAGAACAACACCCATCGTTTGTTTTCTGCACGTTCACTCGCTGCTTCATGAATTTAATCGACAGCGGTCCAGTCACGCACAAACAGGTGGGAAAAGGGGATTAGAATCTCTTGGCACTGTATACAAGTCCAAATGACCCAGACAGACAAAATAAGAACCTCTTGGTGAACATATTCTGAAATGAGCACGCTTGTGGTGTTGATTTCCTCTCAGGTGAATTGAATTCTTGGTTTTCAGGCAGATGAAGTCTGTTATCTGTCTCCTGTGCAGCTCACGTCATCCTTAGTGCACGCTGATCTGATATGAAGTAAAGAAAATAAAAAGGTCTCAACATTAATCTGTTGTTACTGAGTGAAGAGCTCAAAACAACAGAACCATAGCCTGTTGAATTTATTTCAGTCTATTTTTACTCCCCTGCAGGCGTCTCTGTCTTGTAGCCTTCAGTGACTCCTGGTGATTTGATCACATCCTCCCAGATATTGATAAAAATCAATGTTTGCTCAACGTGTTGGGTCGTCCGTCCATCCATGGATCGGGCAGCGCAACTTGGCCCAAATTATAACGTACCTTCACCACACCACCTTACCTCAGGGCTAAGCTCTAGCTTAATCAAACATTGTGATTTCTGCTCAACACAACGGTCCAAAACCCCTTACCTTCTACAAATAACCACAGAGGGTTACGTCCCTGTGGACCTGGGGTTTCTTTTCTTTTTTTTTTAATTCAGAAATTTATTCATTTAATTAAAAACAAAATAACTATATACAATAGAAAACAAATATATATTTATATATACAGTACAATCAAAGGCAGCAGAAGAACAATACATCTTATATCTGCCCCATTTTTCCCCAGAATATATTCAAACAAAAGTAATTTACAAAAAAACGAAGCTAAATAAAAACATCAACTCAAACAATTTGTATAGCTACACATTATGCTTTTCCATATTCCTTCAGAAAACCAACTTTTCTCATTCTCTTGAATATTTACATAGATCTGGCAGTTTTAACATCGTCTTTCAGACTGTTCCACAATCCTGTTCCCTGAACTATAGTAGACCGCTCCTTCAAACTGGTACGAAACCAAGACTTCACAAACATCTCTACCCCTTAAGATAATAACCACGCTCCCTTTTAATCTGTTCTCATTTCTTCTGGACCAAAATGAGCTGTTTTCATTTATTTATTTTTATTTTTGAGGAATGCACTCAATAAATCTACAGATTCTCCTGACCAGTCTCTTGTGTACACAGACTGTCAGAGTGACATTTGACCCCTGCTGTTTTCAGCCTGGTGCTGGATGTGAACACAGATGACACAATAGATAGATGGGGGCTTTAACCCTTTTTTAATTTTTACCGGCGTCCGCCTGTAATTCCTCTGATAAAAGTATTTAGGAGCTGGCACTGGGACGATCAGAACCTTTTGGTTTTACTGCTTCTTGATGCATTTCCTTTATACAGTATTTTGTTCACTTCTGTCTGTGCTGCTGAACATTGGATCAGAAGAGTTTTAAGTTTTGTTCATGTGTGCAGGGGCGCCACCAAGAGGGGGCCAGGAGGGGCAAGGCCACCCCTAAAGAAATGGCGATCTCCTTGGTTGGGTAGATCTATTTTTTAGTTTTAGTATGTATTTTTAATTTCCGCTAGTTATTTAGGATTACTAGAACCCCTAAGCACAAAACAAGGAATACAAAACATGTAATTATTAAAAAAGGTAAAAATTAAAGTGTCTATAAAATACAACCTAAAACCTCGTCCCCTGAATAAGAACAGCAGCTCTAAAACCAATTCTCCCTCCATTAGAATGGAGGACAGACAGGAGGTTATGTGTAGATTATTTTTGTCCCTTTATTCCCAGTTTTGGACATTTATTGTACCTGAAAAGTAGATGGCAACAAGCAAATAATGTTTTTAAACTGCTTACAATAACTGGCTTTATACTTAAGAACTTGTTTCTAATTGATGCTTTATTCAATGTCCCCCTTCAAATTAAAGATTTGACTTTTTGAGGGAAAAGGACTAAAAGCCTGATTTAAGTTTTTTCGGCTGCTCCCTTCTTCAGGGTTTGCCACAGCAAGCGAACCCGCATGAAACCTGGCCTTGAACCCGCAACCTCAGGATTACAAGACCACAACACTGACCACCGACCTACCGCAGTCCACCGACCTACCGCAGTCCACCGACCTACCGCAGTCCACCGACCTACCGCAGTCCACCGACCTACCGCAGTCCCCACATAAAGTCTAATGTAAGGACAGTTTATGGCTTTACAAGTGTCTGTAAAGATACAGAACACAAATCTATGGTGGCCAAGGCCACCATTGGCCACCCACTGGCTCCTCCACTGCACCTGGTGGTGGATAAAATGGCTCCTCCTCCTTTCTAGGATCCGTCACTCTGTGCTGCCTCGGGCAAGGAAAAATAAAGACCTCTGTTCTTCTCTAGTGTAACTCCTGCCCACTTGAATGTCTTGCAGGAAAAACATTTAGGTTTATTTTCATTCTCTGTTCAGTTCCAGTCCAGAAAAACACTCATTTCCACAACTACAAACGTTCACTACTCAAAACCCTCATTGTTGGGGCCATCGAGGAACCATTTGCCAAAGTTTTCAAATCATGGTTTAAGAACAAGAGCATCAGGTTTTCTAGATTTCTGTTCTGGGTTTTGGTTTTGGAGCCGCCCCAGGATTTTCACTTTACGCTTCGTGTTTTTCAGACATGGCGATGACGGGTCAGAGCTCATTCTCCTCCATGAGCAACCACACCAAGGAGCGGGTAACCATGGCCAAAGTGACCCTGGAGAACTTCTACAGTAACCTCATCGCGCAGCACGAGGAGCGGGAGATGAGGTAACGTTTCCACGACCTTCGTGCTCAACGTTCTGACGGTTTCTGCTCCAGCTCTGCTGAAAGACAGAAGTCTGAGGTTTTCTTTTTGAAACACCTTTCTTCAGGATGTGGGTTAATGATGACGACAACTTCCTGTTGTGACGAGCGGCGTCGCACTTCATCGCTCGTCATCCTCATTAGTTTGACAAGGTCCTTTTTTTAATGACAGGTTTTAGGTGGGGGAGGGGTCACGTGGTGGTAAATCTGTTTTGGTTTAAGATCGGAGAAAAATCAAAACCAAGAGAGAACTTCTCCATCTGAAGAAAATCTGTTTTAGTTGTAAGCTGCTGATCAGATGTATTGATTAACTGATCAGCAGCAGTTTTTGCTGCTCTGAAGGATACACTGAGGTGGAAAGACATCAGCAGTGACCTCAGAGGAGCAGCTGGTCCATCAGGAAAGGGTCAGATGTCATGATGGCCATATGAAGTCTCGTTTCTGCAAGCTTTAGGAACCCCGCCTACTGGGCTGATGGTTCCAGCTCCTGTCAGTCGCTGAGTGGACCAGGAACTTCTCTGAAAACTAAAGGGTTCTGGAGTCCAACAGGACCATGATCCAGAACACAGCAGCTGATCTACAACAGAACGGGTCAAAGAGAATAGAACCAAGCTGCTGCAGCAGTCCAGAACCTGAACCTGACTGAAACACTGTGACTGGACCTTCAGAGAGCTGAGCAGAACCCTCAACCATCTAAAGAAGAGAGGACCAGAACTCCTCCAGAAAACCGCTGAGGGTTCTGCTGCTGCTGGAGTTTCTGCAGGCGTCTGGATCAGAACCTGGAACCAGTTCTTACTCAGTTTCTTTAATTGTAGTTTAAATAAAAATGACGTGTTTCTCTGAGGTTGTTTACCTCACGATTATTCACGTACGAGCACGTTTTCAGCTGCTGTTCGGCTCGTCTTTGTTTGTACCATGTGACAAAACAAAATGGCTGACGGTTCCATCGTGTCTCCAGGCAGCAGAAGTTGGAGAAGGTGATGGACCAGGAGGGTCTGGCTGATGAAGAGGTGAGCAGCTCAAACACTCGTCATCATGTTCTGGTGCAGCTGAGGCCCCAAGTGTTCGGATCTTAAAGCTCGTGAAATGAAAGTTTAAATTTAAGCTTCTGTTTGCCTTTACGACCCGACACACAACTCTTTAATAAATCGTATAACATTCACATAAATATTTAATAATTATAACACAACATTCACAGAACTGTTTAATAAAGGATAACCCCTCTAATCCAGTTTGTCTTCCATATTTTGTTTCATTTAGTCAAACGTTTGAGTTGAAGCCAACACTGAACTAAAGAAAATGCAGTGTGAACAGTGTGAATGCTTATTGCTAAAAAACAGCTGAAATTAGCTTAAACCTGCTGAAATGTAGCTGAAATGGACGAACAAGCTTAAATTAGCAGAAGAAAGCAGAAAGAACACGTTTGTCCAATTAGTCTGAAAGAAGCAGAAATGAACATACTGTAGCTAAAAAGGCAGAAAGAAGCTTAAACTGTCAGAAGGAAGTGGAGAGAACTTAATGAATTAGGCTGAAAATTTGAAACGAGTGCAAAAATGTGGAATTTGCTGAAACAGCTGGAATTACCGTACCATAAAACAGCTATATAGTAACTAAAATAGTAGAAAAAGCTGAAACTTGCATAAACAAGCTGAAAGGAGCATAACAAGCTGAACTTAGCACAAAAAGTTAGAAGAAGCACAGAAATGTTGTATTTAGCAGAAGAATATGAAAGGAGCACAAAGAAGCTGAAAAACAGCTGAAATTAGTTGAAAGTAGCTGAAGAAAAGTTTAAATTTGCAGAAGGAAGCTGAAAGAAGCTGAAGCAGAACTGAATGTGAAAGGAGCAGTAAAAGGCTGTAAACAGAGCTAAAGGTTTGAAGGATATAAAATGAACTCAATTAATTTTATGTGAGGAAAAAATGGCAGAAAAGGCTAAACATTTCAAAAAGCTAAAGTTTCACCAAGAACAAAAGTCGCAGCAGGATTGTCCTGAAAGAGCTGAACGTTTTGATTCATGATTTTTGAAACAGTTTGAAAACTGCAGGACGAGGTGATGCAGAGAAACGTACAGAAGAAAACTGGACGCTTCATAAACATTCACACCTTGAGTCTTCCTGACTCATAGTTTGTTTTCCTGACGGGAACCACTTTGGAAACGCGTCTTCGATCAGCGTTTCGCCGCTCGTTGTGCCTCTCCATGTTTCCTCGGTTGTGTCTGTGCTCGTCAGAAACGACTTCGCCGCTCGGAACACGCCAGAAAAGAGACGGAGTTTCTGCGCTTGAAGCGCACTCGGCTGGGGCTGGAGGACTTCGAGTCCCTGAAGGTGATCGGCCGCGGCGCGTTCGGAGAGGTAAAAATACTCGTGTTGATCGTGAACGATTCTTTACGTTGAGGTTTCTGCTCCTTTAATGACCTGCAAGAACACGAAGAGCTGACGGGTGCTGGTCAGACGTCTCGGTTCTGTCTCGTTCTCATGTGATGTGTTGGGCCTGCTGCAGGTCCGTTTGGTTCAGAAGAAGGACACAGGTCACGTCTACGCCATGAAAATACTCCGGAAAACCGACATGCTGGAGAAGGAGCAGGTCAGGCGGATTAACGCTGGCTCGATGGTTAGCTTGATGTGTTGCAGGGTTTGAACCCGTCTCCGTGTGCAGGTGGGACACATCCGCGCCGAGCGGGACATCCTGGTCGAGGCGGACAGTCTGTGGGTCGTCAAAATGTTCTACAGCTTCCAGGACAAGATGAACCTCTACCTCATCATGGAGTTCCTTCCAGGAGGTGAGGAGCCGCTGATCGTTGTTGGTGTGACCCATCTCATGTAATCTGGGATTAAAGCAGATTAGATCAGATAAAGTTTTGATCTTTAGATCAACCTGAGATCGTGATTTGTTTTAATCGAGCAGCGTTCCCAGAAACTCAGGGAGAAGACTCCAAATGTCCTCACTGAGTGTAATGTATTCTACAGAGTACACAGTACATGTATCCTCACTGAGTGTAGTATATTCTACAGAGTACACAGTACATGTATCCTCACTGAGTGTAGTATATTCTACAGAGTACACAGTACATGTATCCTC
>JARVGV010000111.1:35657090-35671120 GCA_031762435.1 Hypsolebias longignatus | reverse complement strand
TAGTACGTTTTGTTAAAGAATGTAAAAATAATAAAAATGTACACAAACTTCATGGAGTTACTGTTTCATTTCACTGTATTAGACTGATGTTGGATAACATTGTTTGATAATCAAATTGGTTGGTTTTTAAATTATTTACATGATTAAAATTTAACAATTTAAATGCAGCTGTTCAATAACTGAAACAAGGTTTACAAAAGTAAAACCACTTTAAAACTTGAACTCATTACATAATTTAAACATAATGGAATTGTAATGGAGATTTTGAAATCTGGAAGGACATTACTCAGCCCAGGTCTTTTAAAATGTTGCTTAATTCTATAATTAAGCTTTTGTTGTGGTGGTTGTGATTACGGAACCCATATATAATACCCCAAACCAAAAATATTTCATTAAATTCAAACTTCACTTCACTTTAGTATCTTTTTTAGTGTTGAAACTACAGTACCGGTACTTTTCCAGGAAAGCGATTTAAGAGAAGAGCGTCCCCTGCTGACCGATTTGCACTGTTGCTGTGAGTTTCCTGAAGTGTAACTAAAAAGGGCATGGCAGAGGCAGACTAGAAATAAATAAATTAAATAAAAAGAAAGAAAGAAAATCAAACAAACTGCAACTGCATATGTTAGTGGGCAATTGTATTAATTAGTGGGCAATTATATTAACATTTCATACTGATCTTAATTGTTTTCAATATATTTCAGATATAAATAAAATAAAAGATAAAAATATGTTTAAAACTGGGGACAAAATGTCAGATTACATCCACGTTCCCTTTTTTTTAAATTTCTTTTTCAATAACACTCACTACAAATGCTGTCTCTGGAAATATGTTCAGGAAGTGTTACAGCCAATCACAGAGGACAGGGGCTGTAGCCAGGGGCCGGCTGGATCCGCCCACCGACTGTCATAAATCTGAACCGCGAGCGAGTAGCAGAAGGAAACAGCATAGATAAAGTTTGCACGCGCGCACGCGTGCTCGGATCTCTCTTCTACGCTCGCGCGCATCTTTATTACGCCCGCGATGCTCATTTGCACCCTCGTGCGTCTGAATTGTGCGGTCGAAGACATGTATTTGCTCTCGCGAGATTTGCATTTGCTCTCGCGAGATTTGGCAGGATTTAGTAACCATACATTTGTCTCTAAGTGTGAGAGAGAGAGTGAATGTTGTTTGTCTCATTTGTCTCTGTGATGGACTGCAGACCTGTCCAGGGTGTCCCCCGCCTTTCACACAGTGATAGCCTGACATGGGCATCAGTGACCCCCGTGACCTGAAAAGGAAGTGCCTCTGAAAGTAAAGGTGGGCCTGTGGGTAGAATGACACTTGTGATCCAGGGTTATCAGATCGAGTGTTTCTGTGACGAAACAGCACGAGTTGTTTGGAAAGCTTTCTCCTCCATCATCCATCATGCCTCACTCACTCCAGATATGTTGTATTAAGGCAGCTGTTCACGTAAAAGGGACTTTACATTTTATCATTCAAAAAAAAAAAAAAAAAAGAAAAAAACCTGTGAAGGGTAAAAAAAAATCCCTTTGATGATGATTATTGAGTAATTCATGACAAATATTTTTGCTTCACCTAAATACTCACAAACAACAAAAAATTGAACAAAACATAAAATATAGCATCACTCTAATGTTTAAATCTGCTAGAATTAAGGTTTTATGTTTTTTATTTATTTGTTATTTTCATTGTTTCATAATTACTAGAAAAAGATGTGACTAGTGCTTTGTACACAACTGTAACTTTAAATGACTGTAAACTGAGCCTTTTTATTCAGAACCAACTTCCATGAAGACAAACTGGTCCCAGTTCAACTGAGTCCAACTACTGTTCTGAAAAGGTCAAGAGTGAAACAAAGAGTGGACACACACACACACACACACACACACACACACACACACACACACACACACACACACACACACACACACACACACACAAGTAGAAGAATAAACTTCGACACTTTCTTGGATCTAGTGTAATTGCTGGTTTTATCTCCTAGGACTCAACAAGACTAATTCAAACTGCAGCACGGAGTTATTTTATCTCTAATAACCAAGTTATTTCTTGTCACATCAATCAAAATTGGTAATAGAGAAAATTGTTATTGCACATTATTATGAAAATTTATTACTTAAGAATAATGCAACAATTATTTGAACTCATTAAAATCAAACAGATTCATCTTGAACAAAACAAACATAACTAATTAAAAATAAGAACAATAAGCCCTAAAACACTGTGTCGAACACGTCCAGTACAGAATGTTTATATGATAACGTAATGTAAAATATGCTGTTTGTTTTTCAGGTCTGAGCTGAAAGTAAAAATGTTATAATGGGATCAAGCTAAAGAACACAAACCCCATGAGCTTAAAAACAACAACAATAAATATTCATGATAAAGCAGAGAAAGATGGGTGTCCTCTAACTGGGTCACCTACTATATTTACCTACCTATTAACAACTTGAAGCATTTTCTTGAACCAGTCTGAGGAGTGATTACTCTCCAGCAGAACTCATGGAACCTCATTTAACCTTTCACAATAAGAGTCTGAAACCTACACTGAGTGTTGACCTCAAGACATCTATCTGAAAGTTACAGAAATAGAATAATAATATTGTTTACCAGTAGAACTCATACATACGCCTGATGCAAGTTACAAAGCATGTGTTAAAAATAAAAATATCAAAACATTTTCTGAACTATAAAGTCACTCAAAACATACAACTATCATAGGTTTTTGAACTGGTTTGATTAATGAATCTCTTTGAATACCATATTATCCTCTGATTGTCCATCTAACTGTTCTTTAGATACTATTTTAACTTTGGTTTTAACTAGGGATGCACAATGTTATCGGCCGATATTAGCGTTAAAGTTAAATATCAGACATAATTCCACAGCAGATAAAGCTATGTCAAGTCAAGTCAATTTTATTTCTATAGCACAGCTAAAACAGATAAACTGTTATCAAGGTGCTTCACAACATCAAAGAGGTATAAAAAAAAAAAAAGCACACTGCTTGTTTTTTATTCCTTGAATTTAAGAAGTTCTATTTGTTCCAGGTTTTACAAACTACATGCGCAGTCCGGCCGGGGACGTTTTCAACCCAGAACACTACAACGTGAACCAGGACATGACCCAACCACTGTGCAACTACTTCATCGCCTCCTCGCACAACACCTACCTGATGGGCGACCAGCTCATGTCCCAGTCCAGGGTGGACATGTACGCCTGGGTGCTGCAGGCCGGCTGCCGCTGTGTGGAAGGTGGGGGGGCGTCCAACACTCAGGATCCCGCTAATCATCCTGAATTATTCTCATGCTTGTTTCCCTTCTTGAATTTCTGCAGTGGACTGTTGGGACGGCCAGGATGGAGAACCCATCGTGCACCACGGTTACACCCTCACCTCCAAGATCCTCTTCAAAGACGTCATCGAGACCATCAACAAGTACGCCTTCATCAAGAACGAGTACGTTTTACCCCCCACCTCTTTTTGACGCTGATCTCCTCACAGACCGAGACAGAACATTGTGTTTTCAATAATGGCTCCTAACAGACCGTGAAGTCTGCGTGGCTTGATCAGCGTTCAGTCTGAGGATGCAGATGCTTTCAGTAAATATCGCGGTGTCGCCTGTTGGGCAGAGAGCGTGGAGGGAAGACGAGGGAAGTGAAGCTTTCATGGTGGATGATGGGTTTTAAAAGCTGTTTTTTATTTGATCCACTCAGGTTTGGTTGTAGAATTCTTCCCTGATTTGTTCATATCATCTTTGGTGTTGAGATATTTTCCTTCAGTTGTGGATTGAAAGGACGAGCAACTGGAGACAGTTGATCACGTGTGGAGTTGTCCTCTTTAGGACAATTAAAGGTTTGTCACATTGAAATTCTAACTTGAGGAGTTTGAAACACAAAAAAGAAACAGCCTGTTTTACAGACAAAATCTGTTTTCATTTTCTAATAATATACAATAAATCTATTTATTTTGCCATATCAGTTTTTTTTTTTTCCATTTCACGGAGCAAAGAGGGGGAATCATCCGTCCGTGCATGTTGTGCAATAAGTTAGGCAATGACTTCCATTTTGTGTGGCTGCATGTAGATGTAAGAAAGGTCAGGCTGAACATTTCTGGGTAATTCTTTCATTAACTTTGTAACAAGAAATGAAGGAGTCGTGTAATTTTTAATAAATGCATTGATCGCATACTTTCAAATGCAAGACGAGAGTAAATGCAGTTCAGAAAGTTGGTACAGCTTTTAGTTTGGGTAGAAGTCTAGGGTTTCCAGAATAAAAAGTTGGAAACGTGTGTCTGATTACGAAACTATTCTTAGCTGCAGCCCTGAAGAGAATCAGATCTATTAAAACGTCAAATTGCATCTAAATAATTACTTTTACTACTCATATATTCTCTCAACAGTTGTGGCGTTCCACAGAGATGAGCGCTCGGCCCCTTTTACCATTCCTTGCAAATGAAACTTGACTCTACTTTTCCATAAACCTCATAAATCCCAGCAGCTCATTTCACACGGTCTTTCTTACATTAAATCTCAGATGGCCCAGAATTGACCTAAATTTAACAAAAATCATAAACGCTCCATCATTTCTAAATTTTTGCCATTTCCTTTTCATTTGTTCAGTTTTAAGAAAAGACGCTCTGCTCTTACCTCCAGATTCTGCATCTTTTTTTTTCCTTTTGTTTAATCTCTGCATGACTTGAACTTCGCAGCACCCTGCTAACTGTTCCCAGGTCAGTTTGTGACAAAGAAAGATTCATTAGAGCAGGGCTGTTAACTGGCAGCCCGGGGGCCACTGGTGGGCTCATTTTTAAATAGAACTCGATTTAAACTGTAAAACAAACTTAATTTATGCTAATAACTGCTGGATGTCAGGCCCCTGAGCTCTTGGCTCTCAGTAACTGTGACCCCCTGAGCAGTTTAGATGAATAGCCCTCGATTTCAACACGACCTTTAACCTTTGCTCTTTAGAGTCTTATTTTTAATCGAACAGTTTGTGTACAGCACTTTGTAATGTTCATTTAAAAAGCCCTGTTTTCTTTCTTTCTCGTTACAGCACCCCATCTGCTGTTGCAACTTGTGATGCTATTTGTGGCCATAGTGAGATTTATAACTAAAACCCATCCTGAAATAGTTGTCACATCTGTGCAGCACACGAACAGAGACGCTCGCACACCTTCCTGCGTTTCAGTGAATCTGCTTCAGAGGGTGATAATCCCATTGATACGCCTGCAGAGGAGAAACTCTATTTTTAGATCCAGTTCCTTCAGCTGAAACCAAGCCTGAGCGCCGCCTTTGTGTGCATCTTCACCTCGCCGTGTGGCCCTCAAAAGATGATTGTGGACACCATACTCCACAGATAATTGGCTAAAATGGAGCAGCGTAATGGAGGCTGCGCTCGGCATCAAAGAGGAATCAGATTTTCCGAGGTGCCAAATAAAACTCTCTCTGCTGGAGACAGAATTAGAACAAAACCGCCTGAATTGTTGCAGCTGGAGCGGAGCACTCTGACACGGCACAGACGCCGGAGGGGCTTCATCTTTGAAACGCAGCACAGCCAGATATGCTTATTTGTACAAATTAAATCCTCCTTACCTAAACAGACGGCACACGTGCACTCCTGACTGAGCTCCTCGCAGGCGTGCGGTCACTGTTTGCATCTAAACGTGACAAATATGACACTTGGCACTTTGGAGTGAAGTGATGGGATCGTTTCTGAGGCTGGATGTTGCATGAGCCTCTGTTCAGTTTTCTGACAAACAGGAAGTGGGAGAGAACCAGAACCAGCGGCAGTTGACCGTCTGATTCAGGCCGATCCCCTCACCCGAAGCACCGAGGACTAACCTGTAACCAAAAACTGAACACGGCCGCTAACTCGCAGCCAACAACCAGCTCATCATCAGTGACCAGTGCAACCACTGGTGTCTCCACCAGGAGCGAGGCCAAAACCATCAGACCAGGTCTCTCCTCTGGCCTCCCTCGCTTGTCCAGAAGGCGGAGCTTAAACCTTTTAATCCGCTTGCATCCAATCAGCTGTCTAGAGAGCACGAGTTAGTTGGGCTCCATTCACATAAATGACCCGTCACTGAACGGACCGGAGCGTGGTGTTCAGTCGAAGTTCACAACCGTCCTCAGCTCTGCTGTCAGCCCCTCGCACGTCTCTGACCGTGACCTTTTGTGCCTTTTCTCCTCAGCTACCCGGTGATCCTGTCCGTGGAGAACCACTGCAGCGTTCCTCAGCAGAAGAAGATGGCCCAGTACCTGGTGGAGATCCTGGGAGACAAACTGGACGTGTCCAACGTCCGAGCGGACGAGTCGGGACAACTGCCGTCTCCAGAGTCGCTCCGGGGAAAGATCCTGGTGAAGGTGAGGTCACACCGAGACCCGGTCCATGGTCTGGATAACCCCGTCTCAGAGCCAGACCTCGTCTCAGCCTCTGTAGTTGGACCCTCGGCAGACGTCGGGACGCCATGAAACGTGTTGAAAAGATAATTATTAAAAAACTTCTTTGAGGTTTGCTTGTCACCCGCTGAGTTTTAATCTGACACGGTTCAGACGCCGTGACGCTGCTCATGAATGTGTTTGTGCTCAGAGGTCGTGTTGAGGATGACTCTCAGCTATCACCACATCAAAGTCTGCTTCAGGATCAGTTAGTTTGACCGAGCTGGAGCCATGTTTGTCTCTGCTGAGGTTGACTGTCTGTGGCGGCCATCTTGAACTAGTCTAACTGTTGTGCGTGAGAGATTGTGATATTTTGCTAACAGACAGACTTTAAACTAGTTTTAAAACCAAATTCTGTGTTTTCAGTTTAGCTCTTAAAGGTAAAAGATTAAGCTACTGTCACACCAACTTTTAGCTCTGTCTCTAAAATTGTGGCTAAAGTTGAAGTCATTTTTGTCTTTGCTAAGGTTAGCTTAGCTGTGGCGGCCATCTTGAGTTGGGTTGGCTCCAAATGTTTAATCGGATGTAGTTTGTCCTGTGATCACGTTGAGAGTTTATTCAGAATCTGTCATATTCTTGCTAACGTGTAGTGTTAGGTAAAAACATGATCACCCTTTCAGCTCAAATGTGACCAAATGAAGATGATCACAGATGGAAGACTTTTGGAAGGACGATGTTTTCCAGCCACAAAGAGCATCTCTGAAGTTTGGATGTACATGTAGGACAAAACCCTTCATTATTTTGTTTGGTAATTATTATTATTATTATTATTATTTATCCTTTATTTAACTAGTCAAATCCTGGGTTTGTACCCAGGACCTTCTTGCTGCGAGGCATCAGTGCTAACCGTTAAACCACCGCACTGCTCGATTTGACTTTGTTGGGTCCCTCGTGGAGCAAGAAGATGGTCACTTTGTGCTCTGACCCAGAAAATATTGTGATGTTGAGGAGAGCCTTTATCTTCCAGCTGGTCAGACTGAAAAGATCTGAGTCCTCACACTGAATCAGGACCCCAAACCTGTGGTCTGAATGGACCCGGGTCCTCCATGTCCTCTGGCAGACTACAGACGAGCAGCTTTAGCGTAGATGAGATGACTTCTTTTAATCTCGCAAACTCACTTAAACCCAGCAGAATCACCAGAACCGCTGCAGACTCAGTGACTCGTTCAGCGTGAATGACTCGAGTGAACTGAGTCCCTACAGTGATTCAGTTCAACCCAGATCCTTGAAGCGAACCCGATTCACCAGCTCTGCATCAACTGGTCTGCCTGTTGGTAAATGACAACTGGTTCAACCCCCCTGGGTAAATAAAGATGTTGATAGTAACACTAATAAAATTATCATTATTATTATATAATTAATTAATTTAATTAATATTTAATAAGAATAACACTGATACTTATAGTAAACAATAGTAATAGTAATGTTGATAGTAGTAATAAAAAATTCTTAATATTGATAGTTTTAAATTGATTTAATAATACACGTCCACCTTATTTTTGGAATCCAGTTTTGTGTATTAAAATTAATAAGAAAAGCTAGAACTAGTGACAATGGTTGTTGTTGTTGTTAGTAATAATATTGATAATAGTAAAAATATTAATAGATTTAATATTTATTAATAATGATAGTAATATTTTAATAATATCAATAGTAAAAATAAAATATTATTGGTAGCAATAAGTGTATTATTAATATTCATAGTAATAATATTATTATTAACAGTACAATTAGGAACAATAATACAATTATTATTGTTATTGTTATTATTGTTGTTCTTATTATTAAGGCTTTGTTTACTCTGCAGAGAGAAGTGGTCCAAATCCATTTAGTAATTTGTTTTCTTCATATCTATTTTTTTTTATGACGTCTGAATGATGATTTGATTATTTTTAATCTTAGTCCAGTCTTTTTCATCCGTGGTTCTAAATCTGACCCAGATGTGACGTCAGTCTGAACGGTCGGGTCTCGTTTCATCAGCGAGGATCGATCTGAGTATTGACGACATCGTCAATGTTCAGTGTAGAGTCCAGAACTCTGCACATCGTCAGCTGCAGACCCTGGGTCCAGATGCTTCGCCTGTTTTTAATTCGTCACCTCCTTCTGAGAATCACAGCAACATACGAGACCAACGTTGGTGTTGGACTGGACCGGAGCAACACATATTAATGTTCAGTTTGTTGCTCCGGTTCCAGACGTGTAATTCTGCTCCGTAAAGGCCTGGATGAGTAGAGATCAAACAAACACTGGACCAATAAATCAGGTCTGATGATAATCAGCTGGTTCTGCATGCACAACCGCTTCAGAACCGATCCATGTTGTTGCTGCGGGTTGCTTCAGAACCGTGGACTGTCCACCCCCCACGGGGGGTCACATTTAGATCAGAATCTGAACGACACAGAAACATCAGAGCTGATCTTTTGGACCTTCTGTTCAATGTGTTTTCCTCCGACAGGGGAAGAAACTTCCTCCGAACATCGATGAGGACGCCGAGGAGGGGGACGTGTCCGACGAGGACAGCGCCGATGAAATGGAGGACGACTGCAAGCTGATGAACGGAGACGTACGTCCGCCGCTTCCTTCACTCGTTTTTAAACAAAATGTTTTGTCACGTTTTGATCCGAGCCGCGCTGAAGTCGTTTGCTCCTCGTTGTCGTGGCGATTTGTTCTCATCTCTTCTCTTTGTCCTCTTCAACACGCTCGCTTCTCTCAAAGTGGAAGGTAGTGTATTAAAACCCAAAGTTCAATTTCAGTCGTGTCTGAAAGCTCATCTCAGCCATGTTCCATCGTTTCTCATCACCTCGGTTTAAAAACGCTCCATCAAACGTCTGGAAGAAAATCATCTGTCGAACGAGAAACTTAAGATACGAGTCCAACAGATGATAAAGTTTAAAACTAATTCCATGTCATTGTTTATTGAAGAACAGAAGCTCCTGACGACACTGATGGAACCCTCCTGCTGCCCTAGGGTCAAAATAACCCACAGGGCCTCGGCTTTAAAAGTGTTGTAACTTGAATCTGCAGGACGAGAGTCACGAGACTCTTGCTGACAAATCACTGATCCGAAATGACTCGAATCGATCAAAGGCCTGAAACAAATCAGAAATGATTGATCTCCATCTGAAGGTGGAGGGACTCCGCTCCACTGGTTGGTTCACGCTGCCATCTTGTGACTGAACTGAGCGCGTGCAGACTGAAGCAGAGATCTGTCTTTATATTTCATGAACATTTAAACAGCTGCAGCTTCAAAACATCATTTATACATTGAAACTGTAAGAAATGGTGTTAGACATTAAAAAACAGACTCTTAAAGCTAAATGTGTTTAAGAAGAAACAACCGTTACTTATTCTTATATGTTCATTGATTTATTGTACCAGTTTTTACCTTTTTCTATCCTCTTAAGCACCTTGGCCAATGCAAGGCATTGTAGGAAGGTGCTATACAAATAAAGTTTATTCTTATTATTATTATTCTAAAACTTCACAGCTGCAGAATAAATTTTAAATGACTCAGACTGGTTCATGTTTTCTAAATTATTTGTATACGTTTGTTCTGAACCGGTGGAGCAGAGGGCAATAAACGATTTGCAAAACTTATAAAAACTGCTGAAGGAATTCACTGTTCCCCTCAAAATAAAAAGTAGTATACATCAATCTGAGGGTTCACACCATCGTCCACCTCATCGCACGTCTGAAACTCACATCTCTGTTTGTGACGTCGTGTTCGTTTTGTGCACGTTTTAATGTTTTTCTGCTCACGTTGACCTTTTGCATGAAATCCAGAGAAATATAGTTTTAATGACAAGTTGTCATAAAAATGTTAAATTTTCTGCAGCACACCAAATTACACATCACGTCCACCTCATTCAATAAAATACACTTCCACCTTATTAAATAAACTACACGTCCACCTTATTAAATAAACTACATGTCCACCTTTTTAAATAAACTACACGTCCACCTTATTAAATAAACTACATGTCCACCTTATTAAATAAACTACACGTCCACCTTTTTAAATAAACTACACGTCCACCTTATTAAATAAACTACACGTCCACCTTATTGAATAAACTACACGTCCACCTTATTGAATAAACTACACGTCCACCTTATTGAATAAACTACATGTCCACCTTATTGAATAAACTACACGTCCACCTTATTAAATAAACTACACGTCCACCTTATTGAATAAACTACACGTCCACCTCATTGAATAAACTACACGTCCACCTCATTAAATAAACTACACGTCTGCCTCATTAAATAAACTACACTCCTCAAAACTTTAATAGTGCTGCTGTTTGAGACCTGACATCTTATAAGGACCCTGATTTTTTTTTTTTTTAAAGAACAGCTGATCATAGAAAGCTGAAGTTTGTTTTTAGAGGAATTGGGACCTTAAGAAAAATACAACATGTAAAAATAAACCTACTGTCCTCACGTGAGGACACTTTTTCTTTCTAAAACTACTTCCTGTCCCACGACAGTTGTCATTTAACTTATTAGCTCCTACTGACCCCAGAATGGAGAAGTGTGCTGGTGGCCATTTTTAAGAACAAGGTGATGTACAGAGTTGTAGCAACTACAGAGGAATTAAGTTGCTGAGGGACATTTTGGGGACATTTGGCCTGAACAGCTCCTCTGAGTCAGAGCTGATGGACAAACTGTTTTTATTCTTTTGGATAGTTGAGTTTTCCTGAAGCGTCCGTTCATCAAACAGACAGGAATGTTTTTAAGTTGCGTAACGTCTTGACTCATGTTCAGGTTTGAGTCCTGTAGGACGTGCGCGCCTTTTGTTTGTTTGACCTTTGTTTATTAAAGCTCCCTAAAACTGCAACCTTCACTTCGGGAGAAGATTTTTCAGCTGCTCTCTTCTTCAGGGGTCACCACAGTGAGCGAACTCGCATGAAAGATTTGGCAATTGGTTTTACGCCAGATGCCCTTCATGATGCAACCTGGGCTTGAACCCGCAACCTCAGGATTACAAGACCACAGCACTGACCACCGAGCTACCGCCGACTTAAATAAGATAATTTGTTGTTAAATAGATGTTGAGCTGATGATCAGAACGTTTGTTGGCTCATCGTGGTTGCTCATGGACTCTGATGTTTGCAGACATCTTTAGTGAGAATAGGGAGCAGGTGGAAGAAAGACTGGAGAGGTGGAGTTGGGGTTGGAACCTTCAGGCTCTTAATTTGATCATGACAAGAGTTCATAGAATATTCAAATATTCCTTAATCACACGCTGCTGACTAATAGTTAGCATAGATGCTAACTTAACATTAACAATTCAATAGCTAACAAGCTAACAAGAATAGCATTGTGTTCATCACTGGACAGACTCTTCAGGGTTCTTCACTAGGAGGGACCAAAATGGGACCGCTCAGGTTTAGAGACAGAGAAACGGAATGGACATGATAAGATGATCGTAGAGATAATCTGGACGGAAGGATGGATGAGAGGCGCCTCTCAAAAATGGCAGGATTTAAAAGGTTGTCACCGTGAAGCTCAAGCTCCGCCCACATCTCAACATCAGCAACACTTTCACTAAAAATAAGAGATTTAAACCGAGCAAAGTGGGTTTAGGATGGATTTAAAGGTAGAAACAAATAAAAACTGTATGTTTAGTAGCAGGTTTTTAAAAACCCGTCCCAGTAACAATCTTTAGTTTAATCAGGCAGAATATGTTCCAAGTGTCTTTCCTCATTGTCAACTGCTGCTTCCTGCAGACGTCCGCCAACAGGAAGCAGGTGGAGAACCTGGCCAAGAAGAAACTGGACAGCCTGATGAAAGAGTCCAAGATCAGGCACCGGGAAGACCCGGACAGCTTCACCATCGCCGCCCTCCCTCCCTCTGGGAAGTCCTCCGACAAGATGGACGGCAAGGTAAGCCAAGCGCGACGTCCCAAAACAGCTTTAATGTTTGTAACTGCATTTAAACTTTTTTAGAGCGAGTCGAGAAAAACACAAACTTTGGGTGTGGTCTGAAAAGTCTGAGTACATTTTTAAAGTTTAAATCTCAAATCGGCTCTCAAACACGTTTTCTATGCCGTTAAACTATAGATGGATGGATAGTAGGGCAATTACATTAATATAATAAAGAAATACTGTACCAATTTAATAAAAGTACTGTCAAACATACGGTACTCACCAGTGAGGAATAATTATTGAAGATTAAAGTAAATAATAAAATAAATGTTTGTGTTGTTCTCTGCTCTTTTGTTTTGTGGGATGTTTCTTGTTCTTACCTCAGGACAATGGATGAAAATTAGCTATTGCATATTTACATTGATGCTTACTGCTGACATGTTGATTAATATGCATTGTCCTAATTTGAATAAATGAAAAAAAGAAATGAAAAATAAAAAAGATGCAGAATGTTTTTCTTTTAACCACAGACTGAATTAACTCAAACCTGGAAGAGTTTTAAATCCCGACGTGCTAATTCTGTTTTCAATTAGTTTGAGTTATTCTCAAGAGACCTCCAAAATATAATCTCTGCTCTTTAAATCATTTTAAATTTGGTGTTGTCTTGTAGTTGGATTTAATAATATAATCCACCCCCAACAGTCCTAAAACCTGCCAGTCCAGTAAATTCTGTAAACGTCTGAAGTTTTTCTGTTTGCGTCTCCTCAGGGTAAAAGCGATGAAGGGACGGACAGCGCCGGCGAGTCCAACCTCGGCAGCGCCAAACGTACGAGCCGCTCCTTCATCGGGAATTTTTCCAAACGCAAGGTTGGTCTTTTTGTTCATTTTTACCTGCGTGCATTCCTTTCTGCTGCTAATTCTTTACATGAGAAGAATAAAACGTCTGTGGCTTATTGGACCGTCAGTGATTGTGACTCAGCTCTACAGCTTGTGGTAGAAATGGACATTCAAATCACTGGCAATGGGCAACAAGCAACAGGCAATCACATTTAAATCGTTTGATGGACATTCCTGCGGTCAACGTGTCCAACTGTACGCTCCCTCAAAACTCGAGCCGTCTGTCTCGCTGTGCTGTAAAACATCTGCACATCTCAGAGTGGCCTTTTGTTGTGGTCAGCCTAAAGCTCACTGTGCTGTCTGTTCAGCACCTTGATGTGCCACACCTGTGAGGTGGTGTCATATCTTCACCTCTGCCCCTGATGGTTGCACAGAACCAGCTGGTCGTCTTTCCTCGTGTTCTGCCACGTTTCTCGCTTCGTTTTTAACTTTGAGCTTTGTTTTTTTTTAATGTTTGAACAGAAAAAATCCTCCAAGCTGAAAAAGACGTCGAGCCTCGAAGACACCGACACGGACCAGGAGAGCACGAGCAGCGCCTCCCGCGCCCCGCTGCACCACAGCAAGTACGTCTCTCTCACACACACACACACACGCACACACACACCTGGATGCAGGTGATAAAGAAAAAGCAAACGGGAAGAGGTTTTAATCCAGAGTTTCTAAATAAAGCTTTCAGATACTTTAAATCATTGGTTCCAAACACTGGTCCTTGAGGAACACCATCCTGCATCAACAAAAAAGGTTGAATCATGTCATCTGGACTTCGTTTTTTTGTTAAAAAGAAACGTTTCGCCCCTCATCCAA
>JARVGV010000111.1:35634554-35645205 GCA_031762435.1 Hypsolebias longignatus | reverse complement strand
TGCATAAAAAATGTAAAATGCTGCATAAAAAGTCCGTGAGGTGTGATGACGTCACTAGGGAGGCGGGTCGTAAACGCAAAAAAACTTAAACCGAGAGGGTCGTAAACCGGGGTTGACCTGTATTTTTTTAGCTTATAAGTCAGTTTTTTGCATAGTTTGCATGCCTGCGACGAAGTGACATATTTATGGTTTTATCATATTTATAAACCAATCTTTGGCTGAGATCTGACTGATTTCATTCATTCTGACTGAAAATATTGAACACTACCATTTTCAGTGGCTAGATGGCACTCGAGTAGTATGGCATGCTGCTGTGTCATATAATAGGTAAACTGGCTATTAATGACACAATCAGCTGCATTTCGCTGCGCCACCCAGACGAAATGCAGCTCATTTGACCACTAAAGTGCATTTATTAAGTAAAAATTCAACCGAGACACATCTTTACTATAATTTTGAGCAAACAAATAATTATTTTTAAGCGTTAAATTTGTTAAAGTCCTCCCGTGCACGCTCATGCGGCCGCCATTTGGCAACCAATCAATTTTTGACAACACCGGCCCACATTCCTGTGTTGTCAGCTGTGACGCATAAGGGATTCAAGATATACAGCAAAGCAACATATTTATGGATTTTTCCACTTTAGGTCTCTCTTGTAAATGAGTCCTCGCGGCTCAATGAGATTAACCTGCCTAAATAAAGGTTGAATGAATTATACAAATTTGGACTGAAGCGACTTATAGGGCAGTGCGACGTGTACGGCAGAAAGTACGATATATGCCAGTCGAGGGCAGACGTTTTATGGTGTAGGCTCTGTACAAACTGACTGATCTGCTCAAGATCATCAATTGAAACTTTATCATTAGAGTATAACATACACTTTTAATCATCCCAACTCCAAAGTCAAGATCACAAATCAAGGTCAAAGTTGAAACGCAGTCTTTTTCTCATTCATAACTTCCAATTTGCACAAGATGGTTTAAGTACATTTCATACGAGTTTGTACCACCACCAAACAGTGTAGCTCTAAGGTCAAGGTCACAAATCAAGGTCAAAGATTATACAAGATCTTTGCTTGTCTGGAACGTTGATGATTTAGATTGCTGAATAATAGTTTGTCATCAGCGGATGATATGCTTTACTCTTGATTTGTGTCCGGGCTTGATAAACATTTGATGAACGAGTGGAGGCGTCTTGAAGAGGAGCTTGTCTCCATGAAAGACTCTCAGTGGACCTCTCTGAGCTGCGAGTGCTTCAGACGAGTTGGAGAATCACAGTTGAGACAATCAGACAAAGATCTTGTTGCAGTCTGAAGTCTCAGATTGAGCTGTGTGGATGCATTTTGTGCAGCTGGTCTAAAAACCGCGGCCTCCATTAAACCCACCCGACTCGTTTTGTTCCCACATTTATGATTTAGTCTACAGAGTACACGTTAGACCAGAAGACGGGCAGACTGAGACCAGTCTGGTCTTACCAGGCATCATTTTACAACTACCCAGCCTCCCTCAGCCTCAGTTCCTCGTGACGACCATCAGAACCGTCGTCCTTGGTGTGGAATCGAACTGTCCAGAGAACTTGAGTATTCGTGTCTGGACACCTTGGAATAAAAGCTGTTTGCTGGTTCAGAGGTTCTGGTGGAAACACTCGGTCCTCGTTAATTACTGTCCAGATTAGTGCTTTTTTATTCTGTGGTTTCTGCATCCTCAATGCCCCGTGTGTCTAAAACGCTTTCTGTCGTGGAAACTGCTTCCTCGCCTGTTTTCCCTCGTTCCTGTTTGGATAACTTCGTTTTCCTCTCTGTCCCTTTTTGCACGCTTTCTCTGTTCCTAGTGCAGAACTGAGGGGATGACCAGAACCAGGTAAACTCTCTGAATGCATGTGACCTTTCACCTCATCCGTCTCTTCTCACCACCCATTGACCCATTCACCACAGGGGTTTGGGGGGGGGGTGTCTTTGTGTTCACCTGTTTGATAAAGCCATTAATGGAAGCGCTGGGAGCACCACATCACTGAGGGCGTGGGACGAATCGTTTTGTGCACAAAATGTTTTTGTTGACCGTCTCGTGGAGTTCTGTGTAACTTCCATACAAAGAACGTTTGTTTCAGCTCAGTCTTTTAAAGTACCAGCAGCGCTCTTAGCAGGTAGTCACAGAGCTGGATCGGTCGAGGTGTGTAAGCATCGCAGCTTGTCACCAGCTCAGAAACGTCTTGTAATTTTGGCTGAATTTTAAATGAGAAGGGTTTAAGGGACTGAGTAATTCAGCAGGTGTGATCAAATGTTCAATCTCTCCACAGACTGTTCCTCGGAGCAGAAACCGGCCGCCCCTCCTCTGTTTCCTGCACTTCAAGCTGAAGACGACGGCAGCAGCTTTTCCGTCCGCTCAGCCTCCACTCCAAAAGACAAACTGTCTTCACATCAGTCTGTTTCCACACCTCTGCACTCACCGTCACCAATTACTGCCTCCTCACTGGCTGCTCCTTCAACTGTTGTGGCGTACAGTCTGACCAACAGGACCGGAGAGCTCAACAAACCCCCAAACGTTCCCAAACTGACTGCTGAGAAAATGGAACTGTCCCCACACGCTCAAGGTACCACGACAAGCCACGGAGCTGCAATGGAAACAAGCAGTGAAACTGCTGAACTAAAGACGACCTGCCACGGAGCGACGCCCCCCAGTGAAACCACATCCCTTGGAACCCCAACAGTCCCTGCAGCACAGCCGCCCCAGACCAGGAGAGCCTTGTTTAACCCGTCAAATTTACCAGTAAGACGAGCAAAACGTGACGGACATGCTGGGGTCGACGGAGCCCTCGCTCAGTCAGCAGTTCCAGAGGTCTGTACGGATGCTACCATGAACGATCGCATTTGGAGGAAACTGGAGCCCGGCAGCCACAGAGACAGCATGTCCTCCTCCTCCAGCATCTCCTCAAACGACACAGTCATTGACCTCTCTCTTCCTAACCTAACTGGGAAGACACTCTCTGCTCTGCCCAATCCCAGTACCTACCGCGAACCTCCCTGGGTCACCCGCCGACGCTCGGTGCTGGGCTCCTGCGACACCCTGCGGGTCACCAAGAGCAAGTCAAACCCCAACCTTCAGCAAAACAACTGTTCTGTGGACGAGTTTAAGCCCCGCCCACTGCATCCAGATCAGGAAGGCTCACTGGCTCAGAGGAGGCACACCTGGTGCCGGCTGTACATGGAAGGACTCAAACAGGCTTCACCCAAAAGGCCGTCCACCGCAGCTCCGACCTCTGCTACCGGATCTTCAATGTCCAAAAGCCTCGGGGACTTGACCTCTGATGACATCTCCTGCAACTTTGACAGCAAGTACCGCAGCATCAGCCGCAGCTTCATCGTTCGGTCCTCCAGAGACCAGCTCCGTAAGGGCAGCCTGCTTAAGTCCAGACCTCAAAGCGACCTCACAGAACAGCTGCGTAAGCTGACCGACGTGGAGCCTCTAAACCCCAGTGACTTCGCCACAGAAAACCGGCCCAAAGACCCCCCAGAGGACAGTCCTGATGAGACCCTGGTGCGGCGGACCTCCTCCAGGAGCCAAAGCAGGGTGCGCTACATAGCAAACAGGGCCAGGAAGGCCCAGGAGAGGCAGAGGCTGCAGAGTCTTATCCAGGGCCGGAGTGCTAGCTTTAGCCATACTGGTAGCATTGGGAGTAGTCCCATTGAAGAGAGGGGGAACCCTGAGGGGGCGTGCTCCGTGGCCCACAGTCCCTGCAGCAGCCTGGACCTTCTGAGCCAGCTAAGCCCCCCCGAACCCCCGCCTGCTCTACAGCCTGGGTCTGGCGCGGACTTTGAAAACAGTGAACTCTTTTTCATGCTCAAACTTTAAGAACCAAGAGACGCAGCTAATTTAATTTTTTTACTGCAGAACATCTGACAGAACTGTTCCTTTGAGTCTGTAACAGATCCAGGATCCGGTCTCCTTGTACAGTTAGACGTCATTAGGTGCCTTTGAACGGCAGTACCTGAATGCAGGCGCTGCGGAGGGGCGGAGTTTCCCTCTGGAGCTTTTCTGTTTCCATCGTCTCTCTATAAGACTGACAACAACAAACGACAGCGAAGGGAGTCCGGATCGGCGCTGATCGTTTAGTCAGGTCTGTCCTGCAGGTTTAAGGTTCTGCAGTGGGACAACATCAAGAACTGCTCTAAAACCTCCTGTTGGTTCCTGCTGTGAGGTCTCCAAGGACTAGAGCGTCTGAATTTATTCTGCGAAGTGAAGCAGCAACACTTTATATGCAGACTGTCATCTTTTACTTTTTATTTGACCATACTGTAGCAATACGTGTTAATTTAACAGGTTTTAATGTTTCTTTTTAAATTCAGCTATAACGATGAACTTTCATTAGATTCTTTGTCGAGGCATTAATTCATCTTAGCAATATTTTGAAAGTGATAGCATGTCCTGATATTAAAGAAAATGTCCAGTTTGATGCCAAATAACGAGGCTAGTCTTTTGTCTTTACTGGTTTTAAAAGTTTTGTTTTTATTTCTCGTTTGTGTCGTGGTTTTATTTTAAATTGACTGACTTTGTTAAAATATGGCATGTCGCAGCGCTGAGAACCTGAAGCAAACTTCAAAACGTCAGAAGTCATATCATGTCGACTGCATGCCTTTTATGCACTAGTTACTTACATGAGGCTTTGCTTTATTTTACTAAGAGTTTTTATATGAAGATTTTAATATTTTAACTGTAGTTTTGTTTCTATTGTCACATGGTGGTCCGCAGGGCGCTGTGTCCGGGTCCCTGTGTTCTCATTTGATCTGTGGTACTGATCCATGACGGGAATGATCTGTGTCGAAGCACGTTTCGTCCACCAGCTGTAACCGTTTGCCGTCCAAGTTCTTTGTTCTGAGGACAAGTTTGAGCAAAATATGTAATTATGACCTGAATAAAACTCAGATATTAATTGAATGTTTTTTTTTTTCATTCAATCAACTTTTATTTCTACAAGTTTTTTTTTTTTGTTTTTTTTACAGAGTGATGACAACAGTAGACAATCATAAAAGAAAGCTTATAAATTAAGAAGAATAATTGAAAGAAAAAAATAAAGAAAACGTTATTTAAAAAACAAAGGAAAAAACAGATTACAGTATAAGGCAGTGTAGAAAACTAAAAACAGGAACATGTCTGCACTGGTTCTTCTCAGGAGCTTGCCAGATGTTTGAAGCCATTTAGAGAAGTCAGAGTCGAGAGCTTCAGATCTTTTTGTAAGATATTCCAGGAAACAGGAGCAGAGTAGGAGAAGGTCCTTTTGCCAAGTTCAGATCTCACTGATGGAACACTGCACATAATAATGTCCTGAGAGCGCACGCTGTAGCTCACTCACGCAATGACATGTAGGAGGAGATGTATGAAGGCAGCAGACCGACACTTAATCTTAGTTTTGAAAATATTGTACAGCAAAGCCTTAATATTTTTGTTTAAATGTTTAAGCTTGGTGATCAGCATCCATTTTGCTCAAATGTTTGGTATTATCTGTCAAATGGCCGTCTCTGCCACTAATACAATAAATCAATTATGAGTACACTAACTGTAACAAGTTATAACGTGAGGGGTCTGCATAGCCCAATCAGAAGGAAAAAAGTTTTACTCCAACTTAGACAATCAAAATGTGCAGTAGCACTGCTACAAGAAACACACCTATCAGATATGGAACATATACAATTAAATAGGTCTTGGGCTGATAAAGTTTTTTATTCATCACATTGTTCTGGTAGAAAAAGGGGTGTTGCTATATTAATACACAGGCAAGTTAACTTTACTGAAACCTTAGTACATAAGGATAGGGAGGGTAGAGTTATATTGGTCAATGGGATAATTGATGGAACAACAGTTTCTTTTGTAAATGTATATGCTTCTAATGAAGATGCTCCAGGGTTTATTAAATCAGTTTTCAATATGATTGCAGCATACTACTCCGGCTTATTGATTATGGGGGGGGGGGGGGGGATTTTAATTGCGTAATGTCAAATCTTGACAGGCAATCAGCATCTCAGACCCCCGTAACAAAGATGGGTAAAATGCTTAAAAATATGTCTGTAGAAGCTGGATTGGTGGATGTATGGCGATCTAAATTCCCAAAGGAAAGAAATTTTACATTTTATTCGAAATGACATGCATCTTACTCGCGAATAGATTACATTTTTACTGCTAGAGCCGAAATATACAGAATTGAGGATATCACAATACTGCCCGTTACAATCTCCGATCACGCACCGGTTACTCTTAAGTGGAATATAGGATGGGCTCCACCATCTAAACAATGGAGACTTAATGCCTCTTTTCTTAATGACAAGGAATTTATTGCTTTTGTTAAATTGGACCTCAAAAATTATCTAGACATAAACAATACCCCTGAGACATCTCCTATCATGCTGTGGGACTGTGCAAAGGCTTCTTTAAGAGGCAGCATTATCTCTTATATGACAGCCACAAAAAAAAAAAGATAAAAAAAATAGCCAAACAGAAATCTTTAAAAGATAGAATTCGTGACCTGGATCTTCAACATAAAAAGACTAGAGCACCCAGGATTTTGAATGATTTGAATAAAACACGCAGAGAACTCCAAGATCTGCTATCAGAAAAGATAGAGGGTAACCTTCGTTTTGCCAAGAAACAGTATTATGAAAATGGAAATAGAGCGAGTAGATTTTTGGCCTTCAGACTTAAAAAACAACAGTCCTCAAATGTAGTTCAGAAGCTAAAATCGGGCAATAAATTAATTCTAAAACCTAAAGACATTGCTGAAACTTTTGCAGAATTTTACAAAGTTTTATACCAAGACACTGACATGTACCGTGATGAGTCTAAAATAGCAGACTATTTACAAAATATAAATATTTCTGAATTACCCGATAGTGTAACTAAACAATTAGATAAGCCAATTCAAGAAGAAGAAATTAAAAACGTTATCTCATCCCTTAAAAATAATAAGAGTCCTGGCCCTGATGGATTTCTAAATGAATTCTATAAATGTTTCATAGATATTGTTACTCCACTCCTATTGGAAGCACATCAGTTTTCTTTAGAAACTAAAACAATGGCGCCATCTTGGTCTGATGCTACAATAGTTGTGTTACATAAAGAAGGTAAGGATCCCACTGAGTGTGAATCATATAGACCATTATCAATGCTTAATGGGGACGTACGCATTCTAACTGGTATTTTGGTGAGACGACTAAAGGTCATAATAAATCAAATTATACATCCAGATAAAACCGGATTTATTGTAGGGAGGCATTATGGAAATAATATGTGTCGGTTATTAAATATTATGTCCCACCAAAAAGAAAACAAAGACATGACGTCTATAATAGCTTTAGATGCTCAAAAGGCTTTTGATTGCGTGTCATGGAAATATCTTATCAAAACGTTAAAGAGGTTTAAATTTGGGCCCAAGTTTATAGATTAGATTAATACGTTATATTCATCTCCGCAAGCGACCGTAAGAGTAAATGGCTTTAGATCGGCTAGTTTCAAGCTGGAGCGTGGATGCAGGCAGGGATGTCCCCTGTCACCCCTCCTGTTTTCTATTAGTATTGAGCCATTAGCCCAGATCATCAGGGACAAGGAGGAAATTAAAGGAATTAGGATTGGTACGGAGGAACATAAAATATTGCTTTATGCTGATGTAACAAGATAGGGCAGGATTAATTGCCTTATCAGCACCAAATTAATATTCACAACTAGTTCAAGTCAAGAGAATATTAATTGAGTTAAAACGGGTTCATTTCTTTTTCAGATTAAGCATATCTCTTCTGTGTGACCATTAGAATGAGTGAACATGAGACTTGAATTATATTTGACCTTCAAATCAATGGGCCATTTATTTTCAAATCATCAATTATCACAACATTTACATCTGATTGGCATTGATTTACGGCATAAAAATGATCGGACATTTTTCAAACAACAGACAAAAAGTTTGAGATGGAATTAACTTATTTGTCGGCACATTATCTTATTAACTTTCTTAGAGGCTGTTAAAGAAAACTCTAAAGGGAAGGAGAAAAAGATAAAAGATGGAGGAAGAATTTTAAACTAAGGAGGAAGAAAGGGGGAGTTTATCTTGAAGTGTTTAACCAGAAGTTTGGCACGCCATTCGGGTCCGGTCTGTTGCTGGACTTCCAACCGATAATGAACATCGACTCGTTACCTTTGTGAAGATTTTCTGTCCTCCTCAGGTAAACTTCGCAGAGCCCTAACGTGCTGGACCGTCCGTCCAGTTACGTTGTTCTCAGGCTTGCAGCTCGTTCACACTCCCACGGCTTGCATGAAGTCTGCCACAACCTCACCAAATTAGCTGCCTTGTATCTGGCTTTTTGAGCAAGTTATGCTCAGAGGTGACTTCATGACCAGGTGACATGAAATCTAGCGTGTGGAAACTCCCTTGGCACAATGGAGTTCTTCTCACAGCCTTAGAAAAGAGTTCCTTTCTTCTTCATGGAAACTGCAGACTCATCATGTCTCTGCGTTCAGAAACCGACTGAAGCTTAGAGCAGGTGCAAGAAAAAAAGTGAAAAAAGGTTTGTTTGTAAATCACTTTTTCAGATGATTACTTCCTCTGGTATCAGATGCTGTGCAGCTAGAAGGATTTTTACTGAAACCTTTTTACTTTTGGACATTTGTTATGATGTGTAACCATAACAACAAGGTGGGTTTCTGCAACTGGGAGCTGCAGAAAAGGAGGTGCCGTGGATGCATTCCCATCTATATGGTGGTGGTGCTTGAGTGCCTGTTTGCCAAGATCCTGGAGCTGGTGGAAAATGTCGCTTGCAACAGCAGGAGGACCAGGATCGTCCCACGACACCTGAGGTTCTATCTGCAGGGACGAGGGTTTTGGCAGGCTGCTGGGAGGAGTGGCCAACGCTTGAGGAGGAGTTCTGCAAGGCATTCAGGCATCCTGCTGCCCAAGAGGACTGAGAGGTCTGCTGGGTCTGGACGGGCGGATCAACATCTGTAGACAGTTTCTTTGGATCTGCTGTGGGACGGACTGCTGCAGATCCTTCCTGCCCACAGACAGCATCCATAACAACTCTTTATTGAAACCAGGATTATGAGCTACAACAACATGTAATTTCACTTTGGGATTAATAAAGTATTTATGAATTCAATTTAATTGAAATCCATCCAGTGGTTTGTGAGATATTTTGCTAACAGATGTGATTTCAATAGTTAATAATAAATTGTTAACAGATTTCATTAATCAGTTAGTGCTCAGAGTATAAGTTGGGGTTGAGTCTCAGCTGATACAATTTCAGCCCAATGTCTGTAAAAGTAACTTTTTTTTGCACACTTTGTAATATTTAAAAGTGACCGTAAATGTGACTGATCAAAGGCAAAGGTTATCATTAATTGTTTTGTATAAAATGGGGTCAGAGGCTGAACTGGAAATTACCATTTGTGGTTTCTAAATATGACGAGGCTGGCTTGTTTTTTGACCTTTCTTCTCTGAAAATGGCAGCGAGTAAACAAGCAGCCGGTGAAAAACAAGCCTGTCTGTGGGTGGGTCTGAGGATCAAACCTGGAAATTATGAGATTATTCAAACAACGAGTATGATGATAATGAATTCAGTGTTGATGTCAGCTTGTAGCCATGCAGATTCTGTCATTCTTGCTTCAGACGAGTATTTCTTTATTGTTGCTTTTTGAAAGAACTCTGTTTACCCTGATGCATGTTCAATAATCCAGGTAGAAAACCAGACTTAGCTTTTTTAGAACTCTTTGTCTAGTTGGTCTAGAGGTCGTGGTGTTTGCTGCATTGTGCTGCTCAGTTATGTCTCTGATAGTCTCATACTTTTATGCTCCAGTGTCATTGGCTGTGAATTTGACTTTCAAGGATTGGAGAAATGAGATGTGCAGCAGAAGAGTGGACAAAAAGTGTAAACTGCCATGTTTCACTGTGAAACTTGCATACTAAGGCCATAATTATCATGGTACCTGTCTTTTTTCAGTAAACAGTTGAAGGTATTCATTGAATTGTTTGCAAGACTAGTAAGAAAAAAATCATTATGTATAGAAACAAATCATCGGGTTTTTATTAATGGTTACTGTGTCCTTTAAATAAAAATGTACAAGCTAAATTTGTGGACATGTGCTGACCAACACGTGACCAATGGAAGCAGCTGAAGTGACTGAAAATAGGTCAACGATGGCAGCATCCATGGAAGAAACATTTGCTATGGAGAAGTCAGAAAACTTTCATGTACTGATGGATGTTTATGCTCATATTTGTTGAGTAAACTTTGTAGAGTTGCTGGTTTATAAGAAGATTGCCATAGCCACACGTTTACATGTCAAACTCTGAATTTTTGGTACCATACCGTCCAGCTGGACCCTGATACTTATTGTTGACAGTTGTCTTCCTTGTTCTTTAGCAGCAGAGCTAATCTTATGTTTCCATCTAAATGCCTTTGACTTGTCAGATTTAGCCATATTTGCTTTTTACTCGGACTATGGCCAGCCTAGTGCAGGTCACTTTAGAGAGTCAGAGTCAGAGAGTCTTTATTGTCATTTGCACCACATGTGGTACATGTGATTAAATGAAATTATGTACACAGGGTCCCAGTTACATCCAAATAAAATGTAAAATAAAACATTACTAAGATCTAAGATGTGAACTAAGAAAAACA
>JARVGV010000111.1:35611248-35623207 GCA_031762435.1 Hypsolebias longignatus | reverse complement strand
GCAGAAAAACGACCGTCAGCACAAAGACTGCGCTCGGTCTCGAAGGTGTAACGGACGAGTCTCACCGATGTGTAGTTTGTGACTAACGTGATTTATCTGTTCATTATCAAACATCGGTTGAAACCCCGGGACCCAAACTTGGCCCAGGTCCAGAACTCAGACTGAAACCAGGGAGCTTTAGCCTCGAGGAGACGGGATCGATTACAAGGAGAGACGAGTATCAACAAACAGCCGAAGGTTTGGGGGGTGCGCAGACCTCATCATCTGCACCGCCTCTGTTGGTCTGACCCAGAACCAGAACCAAGAGACGGTCCTTATCCTCCGGCGCTCAGTGCAGTAACGCCATCGGTTCTTTACCAGTTCAGGTCTTCGCCGGTTTGAGCTCAGAAAAATAAGAGCTCAGCTAGAAAAGGTTTGAAAGCTCAACCGTCCCAGTAGATAAACCACAAAAAGGTTGAACCAGGTCACGTTGCCAGTCTGAGACCTGCCAACAGGTCTGTCTCATAAAGAGCACGTCTTGATGTCAAGCTGCTCATCAGACCTGAAACATTTCATTGTTGTGCTGATGGTCGGTTGTTTTGGACGGATGGTCCCTTTTTGCACGTGTAGTCAGTTTCTGGGAACTCCACGGAGGACTGTGTTTGAACACATCAAGGACTGTACACGTCTGTTTATGAGACAGACCTGGTCTCAGACATGATTTAACCCTTTTTGTGACTCAGCTAGAAATGTTTGTCTTTGTTGTCCCCCGTGTCACGCATCACTCGTCATGTCTGCAGCCGTTTGTGACTCCGAACATCTCAGACGGCTTCAGAGCAGCTTCAGTTGCTCCACATCCTTTGAGTGTCTCTTGTTGTGAAAGGTTTTTTTTTTTTTTTTTTTTTTAATCAGATGAACTTCAACTGAGTGCAGCTGAAATGTGACAAAATATTTTGATGGAAAACTTTGATTTTTATGACAAACGTTTGATATTTTTATGCCAAAAAAAACAAGAGTTGTAACATTTCCCACTGAAGGTGCATCACGGTTACAGAGAAGCTTTTGGACTTCTGGTCAATTTGTGCTGCAGAACTTTACTAAAACCAGGATCTGTCTGACCTGCAACTGCTGGAGACCAGCAGGCATTTGGAACAGAGTCTCAGAAAAATCCCAAGATGTTCACGGAGGAATCTCAGTGACCTCACATGAGTGACAGAGGCTTGAAGCTTTTCCCTTTCATTTGAACATGTTCAAATATTTGTATGAAGTTTTTTCTCAAGTGTCAATCTTTCTTGAAACTGTCTCAAATTTGTCCCAAAAACATCTCAAACTTGTCTCAAACCTTGTCAAACCGGTCTCAAACTCGTAAAAAAAAAATCCCATCTCAAACTGGTCTCAAACCCGTAAAAAAAAAAAAAATCTCAAACTTGTCTCAAAATCTCAAACCAGTCTCAAACTGGTCTCAAACTTTGCTCGAGCCCTTCTCAGTTTATTTTTTGTAAACATCACATCGAGGCTGCCACAGTGGGTCCAAAACAAGCTGAGGTGGATACCGACAGAATGTGCGCAGCCTTGAATGCAGTTTAGTAAAACAAGTTCCAGATCGAGGCGCTCTCATGTATCCGTCGTCTTCCTCTGCGGTCTGCCTCTCCTCCTCCTCCCGTCTTTGAAACATCTGGAGTTTAACACAACCCTTAATTTATTTTAAATCATCCCCAACGTGTCAACCTTCCAGAGAGGAAAGGATGTAATATTTTACCGTACGAGGAACAGACGACCCCGACAGCACAACACTTTGTCTTCATCTTCTTCTTCTTCTGTTCCATTATGTAAATTTATCATTTGTTCACCACAAATAAGATCATTTGGTTCAACAGCAGAACAAAAGACAAGAAGGAAAATATATTAAACTATTTTAATATACTCTGCTGATGTTTGCTGCAGGAGGAAGAACTGTTCCGTTCACGTTTTGTCATTATTTCTGCACAAACTTCACATTGTACATCGTTTAAAAAAATCACCTAAGCGTCACATAAAGCTGCTTTTTTATTTTATTTTAAGCAGATTAACGAGGTTTAATGAAACTACGGGAGCCCTGAGTGTGAATAAATAATTCAGCAGGTATGTTGCACACAATTGGATTACCAGCGTCCAGTGATCTGCAGAAAGTTATTTTCTTTCAGCTGATTCAAGAAAAGAAAACTAGAGAAATTACATTTCCTGCTAATCTGCAGTGTGAATGCATATTGCTGAAGAACTTGCTGAAAAACAGCTTAAATTAGCTTAAAACATGCTGAAATGTAGCTGAAATGGAAGAACAAGCCTAAGTTAGCAGAAGAAAGCACAGAGAAGACATATGTGCTGAATTAGGTTTAAATATGCAGAAATGAGCACAAAATTAGGAAATTAGCTAAAAAAAAAGCTTACATTAGCAAAACAAACAAAAAAAAATTGCTGAAAAGGTAAAAAAGAGCCAGAAGGAAGTAGAAGGAGCTGAAACAAGCTTAAAAAATGTGGAATTAGCTGAAAAGGCTAAAGTTTTCCCAAAACAGCTAAAACATAGCTGAAATAGCAGAAAAAGCTGAAACTAGTAGGGAAAAAAACTGAAAGGAGCATAACAAGCTGAAATTAACAGAAAAAAAGTTAATTAGGCTGAAAGTAGCAGAAATTACCACTAAAAACTTAAATTCATCTGAAAGAAGCTGAAGTTAGCTAAAATGCTTTAAAAAGTAGCTGAAAATGTAGAACAAGCTTAAATTAGTAGAAGAAAGTAAAGAACGTTTTTTTCTGAAAGAAGTAGAAATGAGCACAAAAATTGGAAATTACCTGAAAAATGCTGAAATTAGCAAAAGAAAACTGCTGAAAAGTAGCTAAAAAAGCATAAAGAAGCTGAAATTACACAAAGGAAGTATAGAGAGCACATTTTTGCTGAATTAGGCTGAAAAAAGTAGAAATTAGTGCAAAAATGTGGTATTAACTTAAAAAACTAAAATGAGCATAAAACAATGAAATAGTACCTGAAATAACTGACACTAGCAGAAAAAATCTGAAAGAAGCATAACAAGCTGAAAATGGCAGAATGAATTTAATTAGGTTGAAATTACCAGAGATTACCATGAAAACTTGAATTTATCTGAAAACAGCTAAAATTAGCTACACATGTAGCTGAAAAGGCAGAACAAGCCTAAATTAGCATAACAAAGCAGAAAGAACATATATTTGCCCAGTTAGGCTGAAAAGAGCAAAATTAGCACAAAAGCAGAAATTACCCGAAAAAAGCTGAGATTAGCAAAAAATAAATAAATAAAATAAAAAAGACAGCTGAAAAGCAGCTAAAATAAGCATAATAAATAAGCTGAAATGACCAGAAGTGGAGAGAGCACATTTTTGCTGAATCGGGCTGAAAAAAGTTAAAATAAGTGCAAAAATTTTGGAATTAGCTGATAAAGCTTAAACTAACATAAAAACAGCTAAATAGCAACTTAAATAGTAGAAAAGCTGAAAGCAGCTGAAGCAGAATAAAATGTGAAAGGAGCAGTAAAAGGCTGTAAACAGATTTAAATATGTAAAATGAGCTCAATTCATTTTCTATGAGGAAAAAATGTCAGAAAAGGCTAAATATTTCAAAAAGCTAAAGTTACACCAATACCAAAAGTCATAGCAGGATTGTCCTGAACGAGCCAAACATTTTGATGATTTGTTGAAATAGATAAAAACTGCGGGACGAGAATCGAGCTGAAAAACAAACAGAAGAAATGACATGAACAGAGTGACTGCTTCAAGAAGCCGATGTGCTCTTCAGCAGCTAAAAGCTGATTGTTTTTCCAGCTGAAGTGAACGTGGCTCCAACATGTCTGACGTTTCCTGTGCGAGGTGTTGGCATTTGAAAAGGTCAGCCATGTCGGAGCAGCAGCTGCTCGTCACTCTGAGATCCTCATTCTGTCGCTCCTCATCAAAACGTTTGGACCAAGCTTCGGCTCGGTGTTTGCTGCTGCGGCTCACATCGCCCGCCCACCGTCCTGGTCTCAAACTTCCAGCTCTGCTCGGGGTTTTCAGAGCCGTCCACTTTGGGACAAACGCAGAAAACCCTGCAGAAAAATAATTTAGACCTCCGGAGCAGCTAGGGCTCAGTGGTTAGAGCAGTCGGCCTCCAATGCAAGAGTTGGGGGTTCAATTCTGCCCTGTAGTTTGTATCGTTCAGGAGCTTGAGACAAATGTTTGGACTTCAAGTGAAGCCTCCTCTGCACACTCCTTCTTCAGCTTCAATGTTTTTTCTCTTTTCTGAAATGTAAATGAGCCGGTGTCCCTGTGGTGCAGCGGGCTGATGGAGGTCATTAACCTGCTCTGACCCACTGAACCTACAGGCTCGTGTCTGATTATGGGATTAGCTGAAGCAGCCGAAGCTTTGCTCCCATGTTGGCTGACAGGACTCACACCCGGTCAACATAAAGCAGGACAAACATCAAAGGAATAATAAAATATTTTAAATTTCTGCACTTCCTGTCATTTTAAATGCTGTTGGTTTTCAGCTTTGTACATTCATTCCTGTAAACGTGAGTTTGTAGTTTGGGGTAAATCGTCTCGTTTGCTCTTTTTATCGCCTGCTGCTGAAAGGCGGGCGATGTTTCTGGTCGTCTGTATGTCTGTCAGCAAAATATCTCCTGAAGCACTGGATGCATTTCAGGATGTGATTGGATGAACTGACTTTATGAGTGAAACTGACCGAGTATCAGCTGATCTCTGAGACAGTGTCCTCCTTCCCTCCCTCTCAACCTGTCTGTCCTCTCTGTCCAAAATATGGACATTTTTTCCTCAAAGGACGTCAGCTGGACTTTGAAGTCTGGTTGTTTTTATTTATTTATTCATTTTTCAGGTCATGTCCTGGCTGAGAATCCTCTCCAGTGAAATAAAACCTTCAGCTCATTCAGGACGTGACGTTGTGACTTTATTTCATTTTATTTTTTTACTTTTACACGTTTCAAAGTGTTGAACTTTATTTACAGACATTTTTCTGAGAAACCCGTGAAAATCTCTTCACTTCCCTCAAAAACTTTGTTCTCCTTGAAATCTGCTTCAGCTGCTGGCTCTGTTTTTGTCTTCTCATGCTACATTCAGATTTTAGCTAGCATTTGGCTGTTTTTTAGCCAATTGCTTGCTTTTGACTTTTTATAGCTTTTAGTAGCTTTGTCTACTTTTAGATTTCATTTCAATTTTAGCTTGCTTTTTGGTACTTTTAAATTTTAGATAGCCTTTCTCTTCTTTTCTTTTCTTTTCTCCTAACCCTAACCCTTTTCTAATTACTGTACATATATGTTAATTGATATGTATTTTGTTATTATAAAATGAATAAATGAAATAAATAAATTATAGCTTTTGCTACTTTTCACTGACATTTGCTGCTTTTAGCTAGCATAAGCTATTTTTAACCTTTAGATACCCTTTGGCTTTTTTTTATAGCTTTTAGCTTGCTTTTGGCTTTTTATAGCTTTTAGCTAGCTTTATAGATTTTACCCATCGTTCTGGTACTTTTAGCTTTTCAATAGTTTTTGCTTTGTTTAGCTATAGCTAGATTTTATCTTGCATTTGCTTCTTGCAGCTTTTAGCTAGTCTTTGGTTGCTTTTAACTTTTATCTAACATTCTGCGTCCTTTAGTTTTTAGTTTGTCTCTGGCTGCTTGGTTTTGCTTTTTAGTACTTTTATTTTGAGATAGCCTTAGCTACTTTTAGTCTTGAGCTGACATTTTCTAGTTTTAACATTTAGCTAATATTCTGCTACCTTAAGCTTTTAGCTAGACTTTTGCTGCATTTACTTTTTAGTGTGTTAGCTTTAGATTATAGCTAGAATTTAACGCTTATTAACTTTTAGCTAGCTGTTTGGTACTTTTAGCTTTTTGGTTGCCTTTTTGTTTAATCTAATTGTGGGCTAGTATTTTGCTCTCTTTAGCTAAATTTTCACTTCTTTTTTTTCAGCTCTTTTTACTTTAGCTGTAAATGAACTCAGATTGTGAGATTTGTTTAACCGTTTATATTTTGGAGTCTCAGCCGAAGAACAACATAAAATAAATGATTTCTTTTTAAGGTTTTACAAAAACAACAATAAATCTAAAATACAAAGCAAACCAACCTAACATGGATTGTTAGCTTCTTATTTAAAGCTTTGGCTCCTGCAGCCGAAGCTGTTTTATGGATTTTAACATCTCAGCTGAAAAATGGTTCAGATTTAAATAAAATGACAAATTTCATCTTTTCCAACTGAACTGAAAATGATTTATTTCCTCTTTGTGTGTTTTCCGCTCGGCTGATCACTGAAATACATCCTGCAGACTGGAGATTGTGCATGCACGTGTGTGTGCGTGCGCGTGTGTTTCCAGCCTGATTAGTTTAATTTGAACGCGTCTGAAGTGGTTAGAAACTGTTTCTGCTCTCAGCGGCTCATTATTGTGGAAAACAAAACATTTCTCTCTTCTTGTGTGAACAACATCGTCTCCCTCTGAACCGTCCACTCGACTCATTCTCACTCAGGGACTTTTCAGCTCTGGTTTTCTCCTCTGCTGTTGATGAGTTTGACTAAATTTCCCAGTTGACGAGCGTTCATAGTCGACGGATGTGAGAACAGGAGTCTGAAAGAATCAGATCCGAAGGTTGAACATGATTTTGGGATCTCAGGATCGAGTCCAGTTTGTTTGTGTTAAAAGCTGCACTTTTTTGGCATGGAATTCCTCAGGGTTCAGTGCTCGGTCCAATACTCTTTACATTATGTAAGCTTCTGTTGGGACAGGTTAAATGTTCTGTTACGCTGATGATACTCTGTTATATTTATCCTTGAAACCTGAACAATTTGGTCATTTTCTTCTCTGGTCTTAGAGACATAAAAACCTGGATGACTCCTAATATTCTTCATTTAAACTCAGAAAAAACCCAGAGATTTTTGAACGTGAGCATATAGGAATAAACTTTGCAGTCTTTCAGTTTCTCTGGATGACATTAATTTGGTCTCAAGTTTCTAATGTAAAAAAACAACAACAAAAACCCCCCCCCCAAAAAAACCTTGGTGTTATTTTTGGTCAGGATGTCTTTAACCCACACATGAAAAATGTTACCAGAACTTTCTTTCATCTGAACAATATCACTAAAATTAGAGACATCTTGTCAGAAAATGATGCATTTATCACTTCTTGACTGGTTTATTGTCATTATTTATTGTGTGTGTCCAAAAACTCTTTAAAAATTCTTCAGTTGAAGTCTTCCAACATACAAAGCTTTCAACAGCTTAGCTCGATCGTAGATTAAATATATTTTGTTCCATATTAACTAACAGAGCACTTCACTCTCAGACTGCAGGTTTACTTGTGGTTCCTAGAGTTTCCAAGAGCATTATGGGAGGAAGATCTTTCAGTTCTCAGGCTCCTCTCCTGTGGAACCAACTTCCAGTTTCTGTTCGTGACACTGGCACTGTTTAGTTTGAAGTCTTTCCTTTGATAAATCCTATAGTTAGGGTTGACTTGGGTTTCCTGAGGTATCCCTTAGTTCTACTGCTGGAGGACAAACTGACCACATCTCTCCACACACAAACTCTAGTTCGATGTCTGTAAAAATGACCGTCGTAGTCGTCTTAGTTCTTGCTGAGCTTCGTTAGCTGTGGCAGCCATCTTGAATCAATTTGACTCTGAGGTAATCATTAACGGTGAGGACAGGTGGTAAAGATCAGAGCTCATGAGACCGCCCTCTGAGTCCTGACTGATCCGTTACTCATAATCCATCATGATCTGACCCAGTTGATCAGAACCCTTTAAATCTTCTGCAGCAGATCATTAACCCCCCTCGCCTGCTGACACTACATCAACCGGTTTATGACCCAACAGCCGGTAAATATGGTGGTGCCGGTCGTGTTGGGTCCCCCGGGCCCAACATGGCTCTGTTCCTGCACTGCTGCAGAGAACGAGTTCATCTCGGCTCTCACACGCCGACACTCAGCTATTAATGCTAACAGCTTCGGCTGTGTTCCAGTAATCAGTGATGGATATGAGCAGTTAGCAGCTCCGAGGGGGTCGCGCACACGCACGCACGCACACACACACACACACACACACACACACACACCTGGACAGGTCTCCAGTCCATCACAGGGACACCTGGACAGGTCTCCAGTCCTTCACAGGGACACATGACAAACGAGACAAACAACCATTCACTCTCTCACCTCGGGACAATTCAGAGTTACCATCAGTCTAACGTGCATGTTTTTGGTCTGTGGGAGGAAACTGGAGAAAACCCACACGGCATAGAGAGGACATGCAATGAATAGAGAGGACATGCAATGAATAGAGAGGACATGCAATGAATAGAGAAGACATGCAATGAATAGAGAGGACATGCAATGAATAGAGAGGACATGCAATGAATAGAGAGGACATGCAAGCTCCACCCAGAGGGGCCCCCGGCCAGGATTTGATCCGGCAACCTTCTAGCTGAGAGGCAGCAGCTCTACCGTGCTGTCCCATTTTCATATTAATTTTTTGCTTATTTTAGTTTTTGCTAACTTAACCTTTGTGAACTTTAGCCTTTAGCTTTTTTAGAAAAATTTTAGCCGTTAGCTTTTGTTTAGTTAATTTCTTCTTTTCTGTTGTTATTTTAGCTAGCATTAGATTAGAAAACATTTGCTTCTAGGTTTTGTTTAGCAAATTTTCTTTTTTTAAAAATATTTTGCTAATTTTAGTTGTTGCTAACTTTAGCTATTAAGTTTAGCTTTTAGCTATTCTTTAGCCAATTTTAGCAGTCTTCCGGTTAATTTCCTTGCTTGTTGGGATCATTTTAGTAACTCAGTTTCTCGGACTGAAGAAGCTGATTTTTTTGTACAATCTTTTTTGTTTGTTTGTTTCTCTCTGACTGGTTGGAAAAAGTTTTTAGTCTTTTTTTTTTTGTTTGTTTGAAGCATCTTAAACCAGAGTTCTGTCTTCCTGCCAGCAGGGGGCGCCACCTGTTGTGGAAACCACAGGTTTATTTCACTCATTCTCCTCTGTGGCCTCAGAAAACATTTATATTCTGGAGGTTTTGGTGCTAAATGAAAGCTCCACATCTCCTCTAACAGATCCGGATGTTAGTTTGGAACTTTATGACTCGTTCTGTGCTCAAATCAAAGAAGAAACAGGAAGTGACCCGAGCAGAGAGGGCGGTTCAGATCATGGTTCTTCTTCTCAGGAGTTTTAAATGAACATCTTCCTGCAGTTTTAGCTACTTCTGACTCCCTGCAGAACAGAGGAGCTGATCTGTGCACAACATGTGTGTGTGTGTGTGTGTGTGTGGAGGGGGACCTCATGGAAGGTGCTCCGGTCCCATGGAGATTGATCACAGTCGTTTTAATGATGTCATAGTGCTCATTAGCTGCGTTATTTGCTCTCTCAGCTCAGTCAAGGGGAAGTGATTAGCTGCTGATTCCACAACGAGCCTCGGTGACGTTCTGCTAATTACTGACGACCGTAAACAGCGTTGTTCTGTTTACGGAGGCCCGTTGGTGTGTGTGTGTGTGTGTGTGTGTGTGTGTGTGTGTGTGTGTGTGTGTGTGTGAGTTGAGTGTGTGTGTGTGTGTGTGAGTGTGAGGGAGGTTGGTGGGAAACCAGTAGCAGAAGACACAATTAGACGTGTACAGTACCCAGAATGCATCAGGACAGTCACACGAGGGAAAACGAGGGTACAAACACGTCTTTATTATTAGCTGCAGCTCTGATTGTGTCGCTGTGTTTTTAATCCTTCTACAAGTTTCACATCTGAACCAAGTTTACTGTTTAAACTCCATCATAATAGTTTCAACCAGGTATATGCAACTGGCGGCCCGCGGGCCATTTCTGGCCCCCGGGTGACTTCAATCTGGCCCACCTTATACATTTTTATTTTTATTTATTTTTTGGCTGCTGTTTATGATCCAGTGCAATAAAATAAACAAATTAAAAAGGTAACAGGTCATTTTAATACTTGGTTTGTTTGCACAATGATTTTAATCGCTGGATGTCCGGCCCTCGAGCTGTTGACTTTCAGAAACTGTGGCCCCCTGAGCAGTTTGGTTGAATAGCCCTGGTTACATTAAAAAGGTAAAATATATAAAAAAGAACGGGGAGGAGTCCGGTCAGAACTGGAGGTCCTGCAGAACCTGGTCTCAGCAGCCATGTTTGTTGGGCGACGCTCTCACTCCTCTAAAAGCAATAATTAAAATCCACTGGTCAGTCGTGAAGCTGATGGTGGAATGAAACCAGTAGATGAGTGGAAGGCCACGGCTGTCAAAACCAGACCTGGACACACCTTTGCTTCAGCATTTGGGTTCTTCTGGGTCAGGACATGAAGTTAAACCACTCCAGGGTACTGTGGTCATGTGACCTTGAGTCACTGCAGCAGCGACGGCCATTACTAAAACTGGCAAACATCTGCACTTCATGTTTTGACTAAATAGCCCTGAGTAACAGCTGACTGTAAAAAATGACAAAAACAATAACAGTCATATAACAATAATAATCTAACATTAGACTGTATATAAAAATGTAAAAATGCTACGTGCGCTACAGAAGTTATCACCAGAAGAGAAAAGGGCAAATGTGTTAGTTTTACAGGTCAGCAGCCTTTTATTGTGGTCATCCTCACACCTGTGAGGTGGAGGGATCATCTCGACAAACATATTCATACACATTTGTGAAACATGTTTCAGAGGAAAAGGCCTTTTGTTCTTAGATTTTTGAGTTCAGCTCATGGAAAATGGCAGCAAAATCAAAATTGTTGCATTTATATTCTTGTTCAGCGTAGTTGAAGTCATAATTATCGAAGCAGCTCAAAAGTCTGTAAATCATTAATTATTGACTGACTTCAGGTAAATCTTTATTGCACTCTGTATATTTTCTGTGAATAACATCCAGCTGTTTTACATGATTGTTGCATGAATTATTTTCTTCTTAGACAAGTTTTATGAACGAGTCTCCAAAACGCTACTTTTTGGTGAAAGTCAGTGAAGGTTTGTGATGCTTTGTTCTTTTAAAGTGAAATAAGTAATATAACTTAATTACAGCCACGGGTTATTGTTCATAATATTGTACACATATGGGCCGCACAAAATCCCTTCAAGTGCCAGAACCGGCCCGCTGGCCTCAGGTTGTCCTCCAACACTTCAACATGAATGTGACCGGCGGGCCATCGATCCTCACTCCCTCCATCAGACCTCCATGTGTTGTTTTTTAAATGCACCTCCTGCTCTTACAGGAGCTGAGGAGATCTCCTGCTGCGCTGCTCCCAGGAGGCACCTGCGACCTGGAAGAGACACGATGTGTTTCATCGACCAGCTCTTACCTTTTCGAACACGTCTTCACAGACGAGAACAAAACGCATTCAGATTATAATCCAACACGTTTATCACCAACAGACGGTTAAAAAAAAAAAAAAAAACTTCTTACAATCTGAGTCATGTGTGAAAATGAATTTGACTCAAAAATATTTACAGAGATTCACAAAAGATTCACAGATTTATAAGCTGTTTTTTAAACGTACACATTTAGAAATGCACATACAAATTGTCAAATAAATGTGCACAAATCACCTGCTGCGCTCGGACCAACTTACCTGTTGAATGCATAATGACACACTTCTCATGTTGCTCGCTAGCTTAACGCTACATTAGTGCCAGCAGTTGTTAACTGGGGGTGGGGGTGGGGGTTTAGGATGGGTGAGAGAACCAGAGCGTGCTCTATTCACACAAGGAGAGCTGTTGGTCAGGCTACTTCTCGTGCCATGCTTTTTAAACTACTGTTTTTTATTTTTATAAAGTAGTTGTGATTTCCTGCAATTTGGTGAATTTTAACAGGTTAAACATTTATTTTTATTTTTTATTTATAAATGTCTTCATTTTAAAATACAATACAAAACAATTCCATACAGGTAGTCCCCGACTTACGAACGGGTTCCGGACCTAAGGACCGTTCGTAGGTCGATTCTGCCGTAAGTCGGAG
>JARVGV010000111.1:35540717-35554145 GCA_031762435.1 Hypsolebias longignatus | reverse complement strand
TGTTTCTGTCATAATTATAGGTGGGTGAGTGTGTAGTAATTTTAAAGCATTTCTTATTTGTTACAGAAATGATTCGAGCACAGGGTGTTGTTAGGTTTATTTTTAACTCCAGCTCCTTTGAGCCATTTTCATACATTGTGTGTGTTTTCGATGTTTATGTGACGCGACTTCAGATTTGTCACAGCCATGTCTATTTTTATTGTAATGGTACAAAAGCAAATTCATTCTGCATTGTTTTTATTCTCATGGCAAGGTTGAACGAGCAAGGTTGCTGTATGTGTGTGTGTGTTTGTGTGTGTGTGTGGCGGGTGGGGGAGGATGGGTGGGGGTGTCCTCATGTGTTTTTATATGCAGAGCTGAGGCTGCCCATGCAAGTCTCTGTGAAGTCTGTACACATTTCTGTGCCCCTGAGTTTGAACAACAGTTAAAAGTTATTTCAGTCCGTCCACAGGTCCATGTCATCCAAAGGTGAGATCTCCAACATCACCCATGGCTCTGTGCATGAGTGGATGTGTGAGGTCAGCATAGCACTCGCCTGAGCTTATTTTTTTACTAGAACTAGATGCAACCAAAAGAATAAAGTTCCACCAGACAGACATAAAGTAATCATTGGATGTATTTCTACAACTATTTTTTTTCTTCTTTCGGCTGCTTTCTTCATCCAGGTTCGCCACTGCAAACTAACACATGAAAGAACGTACTTCTACAAGTACCGGTAATGACCTTTTAAAACTGTTAAAGTGTGATTTAGTTTTGCGGTCAGCCAATACGTCCCTTCCAACACATATGACAATGAACAATTGGCTCTTTTTATAAGACACCTCTGTCTGGGATTAAGGCGCCTTCTGGCCACCTCAGTGTGACTCCTAATTGGACTGAGGCAGTGAGGGTGGTCAAACCAGCCCACCTCTGGTTCACCATTGTGCCGCAGTGTGAGGTAGTAACAGAGGCAAAACAACTGACGTGAAAAGCCACTGTGCCACAGCTCAATAATATGACGGACTGATGACAGGAGTGTGAATGGATTAACAACAGACAGATTTATTATGGAGGGAATTTCGATAATGACACACAGCAACACTGTAGTTAGATTAAAAAGTAGTTTACCGCTTAGAAGAGCATTAAGGAGAATTAATTTATTATGTTTTGTAAATAACATGAGGGAGACATTACCATATTTTCCAGCATACAAGTTGCATCAGTCCAAAAAAATCTAATAAAGTGGGAAAAAATATATAAATAAGTTGTTTCGCCGTATAAGTCACATTTATTATGCATCACCGCTGCTGTGTCGTGTTTGTTATGCACCACCGCTGACAACCCAGAAATATGGGCCAGTGTGCCAAAAATTGATTGGCTGCCAAAACAATGGCCGCAGGAGGTCTTTAACAAGATTAACACCTGAAAAACAATTATTACAACAATTATTAAATTATTATTATTTGTTTGCTTGACATTATAGTAAAGTTGTGTCTCAGTTTAACTTTTCCTTCATAAATGCACTTTAATGGTCATCAGCTGCATTTTGCCCAGATTTGACATTTGCTCCACGAGTTCCGGAGCGAGATGAAGGTGTCAGGCTATGGCAAGCCAAGTATCTCATTAATAGACACTTTTACCTATTAATGAGATACTTGGCTTGCTATAAAGCTCAAGGGCACTCTAGCGGCTGCAAATGTTTAATAATTTTCCTGTCAGAATGAATGAAATCGTCAGATCTCAGCCAAAAATTGGGTTATGATTATGGGAGGGGAAAACTTAGTCGCTTCGGTGTATAAGTTGTAGGACTTGCAAATTTGTGCAAAAAGATGCAACTTATATGGCTAAATATGCATTCTGCTCTACTTCAACTCAGCTGAGTTCTGCTCCACACCTCTTTTGTTTCCACACTACCCGTTTCATTTCTGAAAGCTCACATCTGTGCAAGCTGTGGCCAGCAATCTCAGATTTATGAAGGTAGCTTAAAGACAGACTGATCTGTGTGGCCATGTTATGTAAATGGTTTAGAAACTTCCTAATTTCTCATGAGCCTCATAGATGAGCCTATGAGATCATAAAAACATAATCTTCTAAAATTCATTCACAACACATACTCCAAATGTTAGAAGATCTTGAAATATCACATGATTGTGTAATTGCACAAAATGGTAGTTTCAAGGTTTGAGCAACACCACTAAAACATTGTCATTTCTCTACATAAAATGATGTTAGTCTAAATATCTGGCTTGAAAGGAATATGCGATCCTTCAAGGTGTGCTAGGTTTTTAAATGTTATATGCATTCATTCAAAGTTGGTTACTTTTAGTTTGACAAGTTAGGTCCAGTTGCTTAAAGATGCTCTTCAAGCTGCAGTTTTTCTTACAGGAGACCCAAGATTACAGTCAGGTATTTAGTTTTGGAGAACATATTAGTTTCAAGACTGGTTTTCAGTACCCACATGTTTATATCCTTTACTCCTTGCAATAATACGAACACCTGGCCATCAATCAAGTCTGACAAAGAGGGGGCTTCTACATATGGTTGCCCCCGAACCAACGTGCACCAGTTTAACTCAATGGACTTTAGAAAAAGGATACTGAAGGCTTACTGAGGTATGAGATTGCAGCTCAGGCCAACAAAGAGCTCTCTGTGTCGACCTCAGGAAAAAAGGGAGGAGAGTTGGAATCACCATGTGGGGACAGAAGGGGTGGGAGTTATCGTCAAGTGCCCAGAGTGTCTAAAAACTGGCTTGGAAAACAAAGGATGGGGATCGTTTTGCAGTGGAGGATGTTCTAGTACAATGACCCCTGTGTCCTCCATTGTGTTACTGAGTTGACAGTGTGTCAGGAATTTGGAGTGATATGGGATTTTCAAAGGGTAATTAGGGTCATTACACATGTATGGTCAATGTAATGGTCTGCAATAGTGCTGATCGATTTTCTTTTTGCCTCCCTCTCGGTGCAATCAAATTATTTATTTAACATGTTGGGACCAAACAACAGATGAAGCAAAAACCATTGAGTCAAAGTTGTTCTAAAGATCTAGCAAGATGGAGTCAGGTCCTCTGGACAGATTCTTCTTTGTTACGTCTCGTCTTCTATCCAAAAGACTTCTTCAGCCATGCCGCTGAACATGCATCAGGACATTTTTTAATAGGCTTTCTAAGCATTGTGTTACGAGTACTGTACTGTAACAATGTGTTTGCTAATCAGAGAAAGTTTATTTTTTTGTTAACTGCTCAGTTGGAGTCGTTTTCCAAAATGTGCCATTGGTGGGTGATGGAAGTGTCTGCTTAACAAGAGACTGCAATCTTTTCCTGTTGCTATTAGCACATTTTTAAACTCAGCATTGTGTTTTATTTAATGTTTTAATCAAACTGCTTTGTTAAAAGTGCTAGATCTTGTATTTTCACTTGACAACTTTGATGAGCAGAATGTGTAGTTTACTTTTGTTGCAATTGTTTGCTTTGCATTACCACAAGGCTTATTCTTCTGGCTGTAGTTATTGGCAGTTAGAAAACAACTTTATGGTGCAGTAAATAAAGTAAAGTAAAGTGTTATGTGCTTTCATCATTGTATGATCCCATACAATGGCAAAATTTGTTCTCTACATTTAACCCATCGCACCTGGGATACACCCAGGTGGAGCAGTGGGCAGCTATGTAAGCACAATTAGGGATTACTGCCACCAGGTGATAAGGAGTGTGGATCAGGACAGCAAACAAACAAACACACAGATAAATGAATATATAAATAATCAATCTTCACATGACTGATGAATGTCATGCTGCTTACTTGACTGTGGTATCCAAGCATTTTATACCAGTACGCACTCAATACTGATAATGGTGCATCCCTGCCATATTTTGTATCTGGTGGAAGTGGTTCATTAGAGGAGAATCAAACTTCAAAGCCCTTTATATTTCCATACTTTAATTCACATGGTGGCTTTCTTTTCAAACAACCTTAGTTTTCAGGTCTCACTTGTAAATGAGTCTTTGAGGGTCAGTGTGATTTATCTGTATTAATAAAGGTTGAATGAAAAAGTTCTCCCCTTTTTTAATTTATGTAATCAGTGATGCTTATCAGTGAACAGCTAACACACAAATACTCCTGCAGTAACTTTTAGCCATGCTAACATATTGCATGTTCACACTTTATCACTATGAATTAAAGCTACTTCAAAGCTTTGAAACCACTAATGGCCTGCAGGTGAGAAGATCATGACCTGGCTTTAAGGCAGAATTAGCTAATTTGAATGTAAACATTGAGTGTCAGTAACTGGATAAATGGGTTGGGGGGAGTGCACCCCTGGCTAAAGGCTGGTCTTTAAAGGCTTAGCAGCATCCATTAAGGCCTTGTGTTCTGCCTCTTGCCTCCTCAGTAAAGTAAAGCTAATCCGGGTCCGTTTAGGGCAGCCTTTTTTTTTTTTTGTCTCTTGGGCAATTGTCTACTTCTCTTATGTAAGCGCTTCAGCGTCTTGCTCCAGGACACTTTGACGGGACACATGGTTGTTGATGTGCACATAGCAACAAAGTACTGACCTTTGTCAGAGTGTTGACTGTGAAATGACTTGGCAAAGGCATGCTGTTAGCATGCTTAGGTCTCTGTCAAGCTGTCTGACTTCTAGTGTAAGTGTAATACTCTTCCTATGACCTAATTACTTATGAAACCCTTTAAAATACTTCAGTGGCTCTCCTTGCTTGGTTTTTTCCAAGCTAAGAGCAACTAATTGTACTTGGCATCACACTTTTCCTTATCTCCCCATCTCTTGCTTCCTTAGCCCTCACTGGTTCCCGAGGGTAGGGGTGTCAGCTGTTGCACAATAGGACAGCTGTATCCAGATCAGCCTAAGCTCTACATGCCCCTGGGGGTGGGATGAAGCCAATTAGTAGCTGTCAATCACCTTGACATATCATGGGCAGCTAAATCAATATGTGAACAAATGGAGGAAGGAAGGGGAAGAAAGTAGGACAGACACTTTTAAGGAACCTTGCACCAAGTGGCACTACAGGTGCATGGATAAGTGAAGAATTAAGTGTGATAGGGTAAAAAGTAAAAGGAATGAGTCTATGTAAAACAGATCATGCTATCATGGAGAGCATGGAGACAAAAAAAAACCCAAAAAAAAAAACAACAGAAGTTGATCTAAAAGTGAAATGAGTAAGAAACAAGCAGAGAGCCCAGAAAGAGAAAGTGTATTAAAGTAGCTGAGAGGTGTTTGAGGAAAATAAGACGTCTACCAGAAAAAAAGGTTTTCCTTGGAAACCTCGAGAGATGTTAGAAATGAAAAAAAAAAAAAAGTGCAAATCAGCACCCCATCTCTCATCCCATCTTTTCTGATCAGCTCTTCCTCGTTCCCATCTGTTTTGATTCTAAAAATTTATGAGTATGTGCTCTGTTTTCCAAAGAGGCTTGCAGGAAACGTGTTTATAAAGGTTGGGGGGGGGGGGTTATGTCCTGGGTCTTCTCACATCACTCCTTGAATTTTAAAATGCTAAACCTCTTACCTCACCTGCACCATGGTAAAATCTGCATTTCATGCTAATTCTTTGTGCTAAATGGCACCAATGAAGAATTACAAGCAAAACAAACAACTAATTGTACCCTGATGCATGCTCATACCCTGATGCATCCTCATACCCTGATGCATGCTCATACCCTGATGCATGCTCATACCCTGATGCATGCTCATACCCTGATGCATGCTCATACCCTGGTGCATGCTCAATAATCCAGGTAGAAAAATCTAAACAAGCTAAATCTGGTCCAGAGGACCAGACTTAGCTGTTTTAGACTAACTACTTGTAAATAAACTGCAGCAGGACAGACTCTGGTTGGTTGGCGGCACAGTTTGAGCCAATAAGCGCAGTCTTTTAGTGAACCAAACCGCTGGTGCTCATTTTCTCCCTCAGTCTTACCATTTTTATGAAAACCATATGAGACTCTCGGGAAGCCTGGGGGCAGGCGAATCACCTGCTTGTCAGAAGTCAGGTCTGAGACGGGCTGTCTGAGCTCCGGGGCACATTGCTCACATTGTTGGGCATGTCTGCGAAGCACAGATGGCTTCAACCCAAACCTCCCAAAAATGCAGTTATATGAGGAAACGAAGATGGCGAGGCGGTGATGCGTGTATTTGGAGGCCCAGTCTTGTTATACAACAACGGTAGTCTATTAGAGACTGCGCCAAAAGCTTACAGCGCTCACACGATCACCTGCCATGAAAGACTTTGAGTCATCCTTAAAGCAATCACATTTAATTGCAGCTATTTCCTCATTGTGTTGGGAAAGCAGCGGCGTGCGCTCCCCACTGCAAGTACAACCCTGCAGAAAGCCTCAACCAGTGTTTAACGTTCGATTTGACCTGCGTGAGGCAGCAGGCAGGAGGGGTTTACTCCATCCGGACGGTGTGAAGCAACAACCCATCAATCAGGACTCTGCCCTGACTCCCCTGTGGTTGTAAGCTGCTGGTACTCCGTCATCACTGCAGCAAACCGTGACTGACAAGCTGCAAATTTTTTTTTTCCTACAGGAAAGCGGTAGATGTTGACATCAATATTTTAGACTAAAGTGCTCTTGAACAACAAATACATTTGGTGGAGGAAATATTTATTTGATTTCCTGCTGTTTTTGTAGGTTTGCCTCCCCACCAAAGAACAATCTCTTTTTTTTCTCCAAGTAGTTTAACTTTAATGGAATGAAACCAAAAAGAAAAAATGTTTCATAAGTTGTGAGTTCGTTTGCAAACTGTTGAACGAAATAAGCATTTGAAATACAAACTGAGAGTTTCCCTCAGTCTGGAGCTCCGTCTTGTGTTGTGGAGCTCAGATAAGAAAGGTGAAGGACCAGCTCACATGTGAAAGACCTGCAGGCAGTTGGAACCACGGTCACCAAGAACTGCTGTGATGGATTGAAGGTTTCTCTGCTTAAAATGTCTCATGTACTCAACCCTTCTGAGGTTTGGGGGAGAAATCTGTGGTCTGAAAAGACCAAAACTGAGCTTTTGTCATCAACTCAACCTGCCACAGTTGTAGGAGAAACGCAGAGTATGACCTGAAGAATGCCCTCTTTACAGTCTGGCATGGAGGTGGAAACATTATTGTTTGGGGTGGTTTTTCTGCTAAAGGTACAGAAAGACTTCAACGCATCGAGTGGCCAATGCATGTGTACCGTACATTACAATGTTGAACAAAAACCCTTTCCCTTCAGTTACAGTAGCACACTGAAGATGGGTCGTCCAATACAACAATGCCCAAAATATCCAGTCAACACAGGAGTGGCTAAAGAAGATGCGCTAGAAGGACTGAAGGCCGTGGAGTCGGCCAACCAGTCTCCAGACACCAGTCCTGTATTTGTATTTTACATCGCTTTATAATGTAGCTTTTTGTTTTGTTTTATATCATTTTTTCTATTTACTTTTCATTTTATATGCTCATGTATTGCTGTTTGTGACTTGTCTGTATTCTTTGTTTAAAAGAGGTCTCTCTTGTAAATGAGTCCTTGAGGCTCAATGAGACCAACCTGTAGAAATAAAGGTTGAATGAATGATATTGGGAGGGTACAGCGACTGGCGATAACAGATATAATGGCTGGAAATTTTTGAGCTTGTCCACCAACAAGAATCTAAGAAAACAGCGAGTGAAATGGGGCTTGTTTATTTAGCGCAGCTGTTAGCAACCATGAAGCTAAGCTAATCAGATCCACGCTTTACCTAGTCCCACAGTAGTTTTACAAGTGGAGCACTGGTAATAAAAGCAGTCTTCCTAACCTGTGTTCACATTTTCTATCCTCCACTATTCACCATAAAAAATTATCAAGTGTTACAAAAGTATAAATTAAACAAAAAAATGCCCTTCACTGTTCGTAGTTTCAACAGTCAGTCATGTTGAAGGTCTAATTAATATGGGCCGCAGGTTTTTTTCATTGCAGCAAAGTAGATTTTAGTCGAACAACACATTTCACTGAGGATGACAAAGATAACGTTACTTGCTCAGATATGTTACCTCCACATTAGATTGTTCTGGTTAAAGTTTTACAAGAATATAGTCTATGCTAGGTTATCTAAACATTAGCTTACTAACTTGAGGCATGTAGTTAATGACGAGCAGGTTGGAGGGTTGAAGAGAATTTGTTGATGTGTTTTACAGATCAGTTAAAATAAACTTCCAATGCTCTGTGAAGTCAACTGTGCTACACAGTTGCTGTCTGCTTCGTTTGCCTTGAATGTGAAACTTAAGTGAACAGTAATTACTTGAAAGTAAAAATATACACTTGCTGGATACATTGTACAATTATGGCTGCTTCACAGCATTTTAGGGGCGAAAATTAGAAGCTCTTATATGAGTGAAAATGGGACAATTATCACAGGACCCCAAAGGCCTATATTGGCCCAAAATATTGGCCCTACTGATATATCTGTCAGACTTTAATAAATTATGTAAATAAACATTTCTGAGCCAAATAAACAAACTGACAAGACAAATGGCAAACGTCAGTACTCAGTTATAACTATCTCTCAAAAATATGCTGTAATTAATTATTTTATGTATATGTTTTATTACTAAAGATGATTTCAAAACCCCCACATTGGAGTCTTGACCCCAACTTTGATAGCTAATGATGTAGAGTTTCTGTAAAGGGAAGTAGACCTGAAATTAGTTGTAAAAACTGAGTAACCAACTAAAGAAACATCTCGTTACTGTGCTGCCAACGTTTCTCCACTACGTATTCAATCAGGTTTTTCTGTCCAGGACTTATTGTCCTCGATGACTTGAGAATCAAGTTGAAATTTCTGTGTAATTTTCTGGATTTTTAGTCACTTTTCTGTCAACTGCAGTGAGAAAATAAACCGATAAGCTAAAAGAAACAGCGTTGGATTCAGTTGTGTTTGTTGCAGTGAAGACTCTGTTTCTTCACGGTGGTTACAGTGAGAGGTGTTGGATGGAGGGTAAAAGCGCCGACATTCGGCTGCGTCTGTGTTTTCACAGAGACCGTGTCGGGAACAGGGTGCGTTTCTTTTGTGAGCCGAGGTTGGTCAAGTTGAAAGGGAGTGCTGCCTGCCGGCGTGTTTGTGTTTCATCTCCTCTTTGTTACACAGAGCGCCTTGTTTCACAATAACAGATCGCTGGAGGAAAAGAAGGCATGAGAGCTTTGAAACAATATATCGTCTGTCACAAACCAAACTAAACCAAAGTTCACTCGGCCGTTTGGGCCTTCAGAGTAGCTGTGAGGGAATTATGAGAGTAGATCTGCTTTGGTTGTTAAAACGCATTACTGCAAATTAAGGGTTTGAATCTCCTGCTGTGTAACCACCAAACATTAGACATCAGAACCTGCAGTGTCACATTTAAACTTGAGTACGTAGTAAACTGTACTGAAGTTCTACCTCAGGACCTGACACTGATGGTGACCTCCTGTTTCCTCTGTCGTTCAGAATGTAGACCTACACTCGTGCGGCTGCACTGGAAGGTCATGACCGTGATCACAAATCAGAACCAAAGGATAACTGTTGGCAGTCCTGCAGTTGTTTCCTTCCCTGCAGCAGGTCGGCTTGCAGCTGTTAGGACCGGACCGTAAGAGCTAGCAGTTTAGTACAATGCAGCGAGTCTTTGCCGTTTTTGAAGTGTGGTGAGTCGTCACCACTGCAATCTAGAAAGTTGTCACGGCAGTGCAGCACATCGTTGTTGCAGTGCAGTGAGTCTTGGTTGTCATAAGGAGTGAGTCGTCATCACTGCAGTTCAATGAGTCTTTGCTGTTGTTGAAGTGTATTGAGTCTTCACCACTGCAATCCAGAGAGATGTTGTCACTGCAGTGCAGCAAGTGTTTGGTGTTGTAAAGCAGCAAGTCTTCATCACTGCAGTTTAATGAGTCTTAGTTGTTGCAGTGCAGTCTCTGTTGTCATAATGCAGTGAGTCTTCACCACTGCAATCCAGAAAGTTGTCACTGCAATGCAGCAGATCGTTGTTGCAGTGAAGCAAGTCTTCACTGCAGTGTAGCAAGCCACGGGCTTTATCACAGTGTAGCGAGTTTTTGGCTTTGTTGCAGTGCAACAAATTGTCTTTGACATGGTGTAGCAAGTTGTTGCAGTAAAATGTGTCTTTGGCATTGTTGCAGTGCAGGGAGATTTGGTGTCATAATGCAGTTAGTCGCCAACACTGCAGTTTAATGAGTCTTGGCAGTTGTAGTGAAAGGACTGGGTTTGCAAACTAGCCTGTGGCTAGAAAATCTTTGTACAAGACAACGGTTGTTTTGTTTTTAACATGTAACATTGTTTATTGTGCTGTCCTTGATCAAATAAACTTGAATGAATGAATGAATGAATGAATGTAATGAATCTTCACTGCCATCCAGAGTTGTTGTTGTTACTGAATTGCAGCAATTTGTTGTTGCAGTGCAGTGAGTCTTGGTTGTCATAAAGTAGTGAGTCGTCATCACTGCAGCTCATTGAGTCTTTGCTGTTGTTGAAGTGTATTGAGTCGTCACCACTGCAATCCAGAGAGATGTTGTCACTGCAGCGCAGCAAGTGTTTGGTGTTGTAAAGCAGCAAGTCTTCATCACTGCAGTTTAATGAGTCTTTGATGTTGCAGTGCAGTCTCTGTTGTCATAATGCAGTGAGTCTTCACCACTGCAGTCCAGAAAGTTGTTGTCACTGCAATGCAGCAAATCGTTGCAATGAAGCAAGTCTTTAGTGCAGTGTAGCAAGTCTTTAGTGCAGTGTAGCAAGCCATGGGCTGCCATCCAGAGAGTTGTGAGTTTTTGGCTTTTTCACAGTGCAGCAAGTTGTCATTGCAGTGCAACGTGTCTGGCGTTGTTGCTGTACATCAAGTCTTTGGGGTTGTTGCAGTGCAGCAAGTTTTTGTTGCAGTGCAGCAAGTTGTCATCACAGAGCAGTTTGAGTACAGTGATTTCACATCAACCTGTGACTCAAAATTGATGAAGGTAAAGTCCGAGTCTACAGTGCATTCTGACCTTTACTCACTGTTTTAACTGTCAGGCAACTGTCTGATAACACTACTGCTTAATTCATTATGCCTCCTGGCACTCCTCGTGCCAGCTACTTATAAAAGACAACAGGCCCATCACTGCTCTGCATGCAGCCACTGAAGCCATGCTGAAGCCTTTAGGTTGAGGCTCAGCTCACTTTGACCACTCATATCTCTTATTGTGAAAGGGTGTGGTCTCACATACTTCTCCCCCTCTCACATGTTCAATCATTTAACTTTCTATTCATCTGGGAGCGTTATATGGCAGGATCTCGCATCCCTCCCCGCTTCATCCTCCAACCACTGCAGTCAGAAACAAAAACTCTCCTCACGTTGTCTTTTAAAGGCTTCCAGTTGTAAAAGAGGAGCTGCTGACTTTTAACGACCCAGGTTCTGTTTCTGGCAGCAATACTTTTGGCAAGCGGGCATCAAATGTATCTATATATGACGCAGCAGGCAGCAGGGTGTGTGTGTGGGGGGGTGGACACCCGGTGTTGCCTGCAGAATGGAAAATATGGGATTAATTTCTCCCCCCTCTACGTGCTGGTTTGGATTTCAGCTGCTGGCAGCACAAACTGCAGATGTGAAGTCATCGGGCGGTGTGGAGTGAAGAAATGCACAGCGGGCTGGCCATGCACGGCGAGGACAGGATGCAACGCTGCATTCACTGCACAGTCACTGCACAGTCACTGCATTTATACAGGAGACTGCTAACTGGAGCTGTTAAATGTGCTGTCATCTGATATTTCTGAGTTTCAAACTCTTCATCGCAGCAGTTTCAGGTGTTTCGGTTCTGTTTTTGTTCACGTGTATGTTTGCGCAGCAGATTCCACACTGCAAACTGAAAACACGGGGATAGTAAATCATTTCCACCGAACTGTGAGTGACTCACTGCAGAAAGATGGAGCCCAGAGCTGTTTGATGAAGGCTCGGCTGCTTAATCAGGTTTTTGTTCTGCCCCCCCGCCCTCGCGCCGCAGCCTTCTATTTTTCAGAAAGTCCAGAGATGTCACGATAAAGAACACGCCAGTTTGTCTTGGAGATCCAAAGGTCAAAGGTCAACATGGCCTAATATTCAATATTTTATCAATAAGATAAAATCTGTTAAAACATGAATGCTGACCTGTGGAGGTTTTACAGCTTCTGACCTTTAAAGGGAAAGTTTGCATCTTTTGAAGTGTGGTTTAATGGTGATGAGGGGTGTCCAAAACACAGCCTGCGGGCCCTTCGCGGCCCTCGGAGTGATGTTTTGAGGCCCGTGGCTGTAATTATACAACAATGTTGTTCAAACCCACAGGCTGAGGTTGCTGCAGACAAACACAGGTGGAAAAAATTTATGGTGAAAGTTTTATAAATCCCACATGTAACAGAAAATGGGATTACAATTTATTTAATGTTCACTATTGGGGACTATACAAGTTTTTCTTATTTAATTAACAACACACAGAGCTTAATTTGAGCTGGATCCTTCCAGAACAGGATACAGGAAATGCTCTTATTTTGAAGGGTGTGTTCTGGTAACTGTTTGCTTGGATCCGATAACTTTCAGGCTCACTAATAATAAAGTTATGAACAAATTTGACTGCCCTGAAGGAATAAAACTTATATTGGATATGTAAACTGAAAATAATCACAAATACACGTTTCAAACACAACAGCTAGAGCTTCCTAATATCACATCAGAGCTGCACCTTCAAGTAGCATTTCTGCTTCTAACCTTAATCTTTACAATTTGTGCTTTTGTTGGATGTATCTTTACAATTTGTGTTTTTGTTGGATGTATCTTTACAGTTTGTGCTTTTGTTGGATGTGTCTTTACGATTTGTGCTTTTGTTGCATGTAACTGGAACCTGTGTACGTAGTTTCGTCCCACTTCCTGTACCACATATATGCTATAACAAATAAATCTCTGAATCTCTGACAAAAATCTCAAATATAATAACTGCAGCTCAAATATAATTTAACAGTGGATCATTAATAAAATGTTGATTATTAAAACTACAAGACAGATGTTTGTGTATTGTTCACATTACGGATCAAAACGGCGGCGCAAATTTTTCAAAATAACATCAAACAAAATGTGGAAAAGACAATTCAATTTAATTTGATTAAAAAAAAAAGCTTATTGTTGTCCTTAGTTGGACGACCGAGAATTGAAGCACCTGAAGGCAGAGGCAGTGGAGACTGCAGGAGGAGCGAGTGAGTGAGTGGTGGGAGTGAGAGCCGAGCTAACCAGGCCGGAGCCCACAGGCTAAGAGCAGCAGAGGGCTGGCTACAAGCAGCAGAAGGCTGGCTACGAGCAGCAGAAGGCTGGCTACGAGCAGCAGAAGGCTGGCTACAAGCAGCAGAAGGCTGGCTACGAGCAGCAGAAGGCTGGCTACGAGCAGCAGAAGGCTGGCTACGAGCAGCAGAAGGCTGGCTACGAGCAGCAGAGGGCTGGCTACGAGCAGCAGAAGGCTGGCTACGAGC